>JNEN01001262.1:0-547694 GCA_000697355.1 Syncephalastrum monosporum B8922
TTAATCTTCTCATGACATGGTGTCGTCATCGATTATCATCTTTGTCTATCCATTGCTTTCGCTTAAAAGGATCTCTATGGGCACTCTGCGAACTAGCACATCAGCAAGCAACCAGAAGATCTAACGCAAAGTAGATCACTTTTTTACACTCAAAAATAATGAAGGAGAAAGAAAAAAAAAAAACAAAGAGAGAGAGAGACAGAGAGAGGAGTTTCCGCAGCAAGACTCTCACGTTCACACGTGCAAGCCAGACAGGACCAGGCTGCTGGATCCAAAAGGTTCTATGGACGATAAGAACGGTCTGGATAACTGCGTCCTTTTCTTTATACCTCTTCCACTTCCTCTGTTTTCCTATGGGTTTTTCGCCTTCCTCGCGGGGGGCCCCTTTCCCATACAGTCTGTTCACCACCTCTTTAGGGCATGCCGGACAGTGGGTGCGGGTCTGGCATGTACGTGTGCGTCTTTTGTATGTAAGTATGATGATGTTTGTGAGCCTTGATGTCTGTGAGTCTTCCTGTTTAGGGCATGCTGGCAGTGGATGCGGGGGCTGGCATGTATGTGTTGCGTGTCTCTTGTAAGTATGGTGGTGTTTGCGACTTCTTGATGTCTGTGAGTCCACCTCTTTAGGGCATGCTGGCAGTGGATGGAGGACTGGCATGTATGTGTTGTCTCTTCGGAAGTGGAATTGAGGTCCAGGCAAGTTAATAAAGTAATAAGGGTGGGGATCCACGGGCTGCGACCTCCACGCGGTGATCCCTGGGTAACGCCAGCGGCAGCCTCTAGTATAGAAACAGTATAGACAAATGATAATGATCAATGGTAAATAAAACCCTAGACATCTTTTCAGTTGACAGCATGCATGTACAGTACTGTACAGTATGTCAATATAATATAGACAGCATAGGCTCTAAAGTCTGAGGGAGACAAAGGTCGAAGTACTGAATAAAGGGTCTACAAGAAGGCGCTGCAAAGGAGAAGAAGTCCCACCTTTTCGCCAGTCATGACGACACGTATACACGCGCACACTAAACTTCCTTAAGCCAAGTGCCAGCTCAGTTGCGTCTTGCAATCTCTTCTGTCATTATAACAGTCTCCAGTTCTCATCCTTGATTGCAGTGGCATCCTCATGCGAGTTTAGCATCTGTTTCAAGACTATTCTGAAGATGCACCAAGAGACGCTGCTCGGGATAGCATAAATGTGCAACAAGTAGCATATGATAATATGCATTCGTTGGTATCGCAAAGAGCTGCTTTTATCACTAAACTCTGAACCCTCAATCCTTATTATATAAGCTCTATATTGTGTAATTTCTAATGTATCTTATCAAATCTATGTCGACCGAAGGTCGGCCTGAAGAGTGTACTGATTAGTTTAGTGTATGATTAGTTTAGTGTATCTAAAAGGGTCTCTTCCGTTACTATGACCGAACAGTATCGCACGCGTAGCACTGCATACTGCAGCTCACATCTACATGGAACCGCTTTATATCTTATCTGATTGCATCCACCATGTTTGCATGACAGTATAGAGAAAGTACAAAGGAGATGTGCCACTGATATATCCATGCCTACCTAGGTACAGTATATCCTGTGCAAAGCTGATGTTTATTTTCTGGAAAGCATTCATTACGCAGACGTGCCCAGCAGCGATCCTTGTCTGCTATAAACTTTTTTTACAGGTGGGCCACTCTACTTTTGCGGTCGGATATCTGCCCCACGCCCAATGGTTAAGTGCTTGCGGTTGATTATGTGAAACTGAGACTCGATAATGCATTCTGTTGCACAGCCCAGGATGAGGCAGTGGCCAACAACACCCCCCTAACGTGTATGAACGACCTGGGCCCCGGTCGCTTAGATATGTAAAAGAAGCAAAGTGTAGTTTACGAACATTGATTTCGTTACGAAATCTCGTAGGCTAGTAACGTAGCTTATCATGAAGCACTTATTTGTTGTGAGTCAAAGCTTACGTGAACGAAGACATGTCGTGTGTGCAAACCATTGATATAGATATCATCGACAGCTGAGTTTACTCATATTATGGGGACACGAGAAGCGTCGGCGAAGTAGCATTGTGAAGCAGCGTTTACCTGGGCTTTATCTGCTTTTGGCGCTCATGCCGAGTAGTGTTTAATAGTCATTATGTTAGTAGACAAGTGGCTTTACTTTAAGCGTTATTTCTCAGTAATATTTAGTGCTGCTTCTTATATGAATACGGTACACTTTTCCTTCTACCCTTCCGGTCTGCAAAAAATGCCTTGGCTCATATGTTGGCCATCATCCAGCCAGCGCTATAAAATTGTTTTCACGTACCAGAAGCCAAACCGTGCGTCACTCAAAAGACATATAGAAATGAGCTAATCTCTGACAGTTTCCTTTTCTTGCTTGCAATCCTGCAATATCTACTACGACCCGTGGGCGGATCATCATGCTACAGTATCTTCACAGTTAGGCAGTTTGTGTGCTTGGATTGAAGAACAGCTCCCAAATTTGGTGATGCATTGATTTTGATTGGGAAGCGTGGCTTCGCCTTCGTGATTTTTCTCACTGTTTCCTTTTTGACATGGCACACCATCAAGCTCATGTGACCGATGTCAACAGCGATGTGTCTGATCTCGATCAAAAAGAGCTGAGTGAAGCGTTGGCTATCGATAAATGGGCCCCGCAGCTCGGCTACTGCGAGGATCCCGAGGAGCCCTTGACGGCAGACACTTTTCCCAGTAAATCCGGTGGCAAGCCCGTACGCCTTCCTACTGTCCATGAAGATGGCTTGAATTTGACCTCACCCGATTTCTTTAGGCGTGGATGCATCCGGAGCACATCCTCACCGCTGAGCAAGTGACCTGCGGCAATTGCGAGAAGCCCATGACGCTCTTGGTCCAGGTGAGTCAAGGCCTACGTGTAGAAAACCCAGTAACTCACACGACCCACAAAGCTGTTTACGCCCGAGGACGAACCCGAAGAAGCATTCAACCGCACCGTGTATGTGTTTTGCTGCAAGAACGGAGGCTGCGTCAAGGATAATTGGCAAAAGTGCTTCAAAGTCTTCCGAAGTCAGTTACCACGCGACAACCCTTACTACCCGCCGCCGGAAGACGACGACGCCTCGGACGACGACGTCGCCATTGATTTTAAGCCCAAGACGTTCGAGAAACCGACGGAATGTGTCATTTGTGGTTTGGCCGGGACCAAAAAGTGCGGCCGCTGCCAGGCGGTGCATTACTGCTCGCGCGAGCATCAAATGGTGGACTGGAACATGTGTCGGCACAAGGAATTCTGCAACGCGCCCGAGCCGGACACGGCCTTGATTGAGAAGTTGCGGAGGACGCGCGTGTTTGATGAGAAGGAGATTGTCAGTGAGCCGGAGGGTAAGGGCGAGGACGGTGAAGAGGAAGAGGCCCAGGCCAAACAGAGCGGTGGCCCGCCTTCGTCGCAGACCAATGCGCTTGCGCTGCGTGGGGACGAAGCCTACGAGAACTCAGAAGTGGACGTGGACCAGCAGTTCTTGAAGTTCCAGCTCCGGATAGGGCTCTATCCCGACCAGGTCTTGCGTTACGAACGCGTGGAGTATGATATCCCGGACCGTGAACCGCTGTGGGTCCAAGCCGGCCAGAAGCCCAGTGTGGTGCCTCAATGCGACCGGTGCGGCGGCCCGCGCACGTTTGAATTCCAGATCCTGTCGACGCTTCTCAACTTCTTGGGTGTATCACACGTCGCAGTGGATTCTCTGGACTGGGGCGCGCTGTATGTGTACACTTGCAAGCACAACTGCCCGATTGGCGATGACGTGTTTGCGCCCGAGTTCCTGTGGAAACAGGACTTTTCGACGGACGGCATGGATCTCAAGAATCCCATCAAGCAGCAAGACTTTTTGTAGATGACACCTAGTAGCAGTAGCAGTAATATTCATTCATCGCATCACACATATTTCCTTCCTCCCCTTCACTTTCCATATATATAAATGCATGTTGGAACCTTCGTTGAATGCCTCCATAAAACTGGGGCCCGCTTACGATGGGATGTGTCCAGGCACGGCATCTACTTATCGATGGCACAAGACACACGAGCATGAGCTCTGCTTTAATACATGCAAGCAAGGATATGATAAGGAAGGTA
The DNA here is from genome assembly GCA_000697355.1 of Syncephalastrum monosporum B8922. Taxonomy (NCBI): domain Eukaryota; kingdom Fungi; phylum Mucoromycota; class Mucoromycetes; order Mucorales; family Syncephalastraceae; genus Syncephalastrum; species Syncephalastrum monosporum. Next base: position 4,114 of record JNEN01001262.1, read on the forward strand.
TTTACATTCAGGAAGTAGGGGGTATAAAGTTACATAGAGCAAGACAGGACAAAACGAGGTAATGATAGGTATCCAAGGAGGATGCTGATGAAACGAGGTACTCCAGGAAAGGTCAACTACGTGGGTGCAGCAGCCGTCTGCCAAGGTTTGCGGTCCATGGGGCAGATCTCGCGGCTGTTTGAGCTACCGAGCCACTTCATGAGGCAGTGCAGGTGGAAGACATGCCGGCATTCACCCCAAATAAGAGGACACTCGTCTCCAGGAATCGTGCACTCAGGGCAACACGCATCGTACGCATTGTGACAGATACCGCAGACATCCGCACTCTCCACGTCCCAGCTCCAAAAGGCTGCCATCGTCCAGGACTTTAAATGGACCTTCATCGCGATAGAAAACAAAACGCGTTCTGATATTCAGTAAAAGAGGGAAGCGCGTTTCCTTTTTTTTTTTTTTTATAAGTAACGTGACTCGATTTGGAAATGGTGCTTCTTTTACTTTTTATTACCGTATTTTATCGCTATCACTGTATGCCGAAAAGTAGCAACGCCAGCTACCACACCGCGACTAGCCAGCGCTCTTCTTCAGCTGCCTCGTCAGACCGCATGAGCAAGAAACCTGTGAAGCGCGAAGGAAGCCAAATCCGTGTTGTCATTCGCTGCAGGTAAAGCCGCCCCTCTATTTATTGGTGGAGCTCATCATGACCTCCTCCGTGTTTCTGTTCCAGGGGAAACGAGAAGGCTGTAGGCCTGGAAACTGTCATTGAGCCATCGGGTGCTGCACCCGATCGCCAGCTGCTCCTGAAGACCAATAATAAGCAGTACCTCTTCGATCGCGTATTCGACCCCACCGCATCGCAGCAGATCGTGTACGACACCACCATAAAACCCTTCCTTGACGATGTGCTCCAGGGGTACGACCCACCCGCTCTTCTGCGTTGAAGCCTTCTTCTGATGAAAAACACCTTAGATTCAACTGTACGATATTCGCCTATGGGCAAACGGGCACAGGCAAAACGTAAGCCTTCGACGGAGTGAATATGCATGCATGAATACTAACTGAAGCGTATAAATTTCAGATATACCATGGAAGGCGACTTGTCAGAGATCGATGGCCATTATACCCCGCGGGCGGGCGTCCTGCCCCGTCTGATCAACGAGCTCTTTGCCAAGCTCCAAGGCGTCGAACACTCTGTCAAACTCTCCATGCTCGAACTCTACAATGAAGAATTGCGCGACCTCCTCCACAACAGCTCAGAACCGCTCAAAATTTTCGAAGACAAGTCAGGCTTGGGCGTCACCGTCCACGGTCTCCAGGACACGTATGTGCCGGACGCGAAGGAGGGCCTGAGACTGCTTCAGAAGGGCAGCAAGCATCGCACGAGCGCCGCCACCAAGTGCAATGACAAGTCCAGTCGCTCGCATTGCATCTGCACATTGACTGTCCAGGTGCGCGAACCCTCCCCCACAGGCGGCGAGGATGCGATCCGGACCGGCAAAATCAACCTGGTCGATCTGGCAGGATCCGAGAACATCAACCGATCGGGGGCAGAGCAGGCTCGCGCACGCGAAGCCGGTGTCATCAATCAAAGTCTGCTCGCCCTCGGCCGTGTCATCAATCACCTGGTCGACAAATCCCCGCATATCCCGTACCGTGAAAGCAAGCTGACGCGCCTCCTCAAAGACTCGCTCGGGGGCCGGACACGGACCTGTATCATTGCTACCATCTCCACCGAGCCGTCGCACTCGGACGAAATCGCCAATACCCTCGACTACGCCAGCCGTGCGAAGAATATCCGAAATCGACCCGAAGCAAACCAAAAGATAAATCGCAATGTCCATATTGCGGATCTCGAGCTGATGCTGGAGCAATACAAGTCGGATCTTCGGGTAAGAGAACGATGGGAGATCGAGGGTATTTCAGGAATTCACCACATATACGCATGTATATATCTATGGTTTATCAGGCAACACGGGAAAAGAATGGCATCTACTTGTCTGAAAAGTCGCATGAAGCCATGACCAGGGAGATGCAGACGCAGAAGGAAGAAAACAAACGGTTACAAGACGAATTGGAAGTGAGCACGAGCTTACTGCGCAGCAAAGACGAAGAACAGAAGCGGATGGCGGAGCGCATCCGGACCCTATCGGAGCAGATGCGCGAACGTCTGAAGGAGTTCAGCATAGCTGTGACGTGGAAAGAGGGTGAAGGGCTTGAAGGGAGCGTCAACGCGCTGCAGCAGGGCCTGTCTGCGCTTCACACGTTTGCAAGCGACGGCATCAAGAAGCGGAAACGCCTGCAAGACGAATGTTCCCGGATGGAGGAATCGCTGCAGAAAGAGGTATTTGATATATATTTAATATGTATATTGGCGATGTTACTCATCAAGTCAACAGCAACGGCGCTCGGTACGGCGAGAACAAACGATTAGCGAGTTCTTGAAGCGGGAAAAGGCCAAACAAGTGGAAGAGTTCAAGGCCAGGACAGAACTGCACCAACAGTTGCATCAAGATGCGCTTCAGCGACTCGACCAGATGATAGTACCGCCGCTTACGGTCGCCAAAGATACCAATGAAGCTCTCCCACTTCAGACGAAGCCTGCCGATCCAAGCAAACTCCCGATCAAGACGACGGCTGATCCGCTCGCACCACCCCCGCCACCGCCGCCACCCACATCGCGTAAGATTCCTGTCTTGCGTCGTAGTGGTCCTTTTAAACCGATCTCCCGATAAATATTTACAGTGCTTTCGCAATGCCATTGCTCCTCCTACCATTTTTAGTATGACGTTTTGGATCTGTGTATGAAGATGGCCAAGGCGCCCTCGAATATTGGAGAAGGTGCCACTCCGATGGATACGGGCAAAGACCTGAAAGAGACAGTGGATGCACTGATGACGCTAGATCAGCATGAATCTGCGTTAAAAAAAAAGAGCTCAAGTAGCCCCTGAATAAATAATATCAAGGTGGGCCGCATAAACGCGTGCGAGGAAGTGTGGGAATCTTATTATAGCAGCCCACTCCTATAAAAATAGTGAAACAATTGTAAATGAGAACAGAATGCAGCAAAGAATGGCTTGCTGTTGCTCTCACGAAGGTGCCATCTTCGCAGTTTTGGATAAAAGACCAGAATCTCGAAATAGGTTCCAGCTGATTCCGATCCTCTGGCTGCACGGTCGGTTGCGGGTAGCATCAACATTGAACCCTGTGCAACCAAGTTCGGTCATCTTGCTGGTACTATTAAGTTACCGCCGCATGGATTGACTGGAAACCTTAGTGTTAATCCTGTCGTTCAAGCATTTCTTGTCGACCAAGAATACTAAGCACTAGACGCTGATAAGCGTGTCATAATGAATGAAGGCCGGTGTGTGACATGTAACCATCGATTCGCATGTATGTTTGCGCTCGCTGGTCTTGTCTTGACCAAGACGGGCCATGGAATGATACAGTGACTCTTGGTGAACTCGGTTGAGGTGTTTTGGCTGTAAATATCTCGTGGATGTATATGCTAAACGATACCGCACACCAAGATCATAGTCGCACTCTACCTGCATCCCACGCCAATTGAAACCTTGTTCGATAAACTGCAGACATGGTTGACGCATACTAGGTTAGTTACACGGAACCGGACCCGGAGGGCCTCCTTCCCACCCGGAGGGCCTATCGAAGGATGCAGCGAAGCGTTCACGATAATCATATACGTATTCATATTGTTTTCCTCGCCTCGCCTCGCCCTTCTCTTATCTCACCGTCTCCTCGCTTGCTTTTCGTGTCGCTCTCCCTTGAGACGTCGCACATACTGTATATACGCCACTTGTCCATTGTCTGAGAAACCTTATCCCCTTCCTACGATCACGTCAGATGAGCTTGTCTTTGTGTTCATGTGATAGACGGTGACAAAAGGTGTCAAGTGGGGTCATGCGATGGGGTGGGCAGGATGCGCCGCACTCTTTACGGCGCCTGAGCAAGGAGTAGGTGACCTTTATCTTACGGAAGGTAGGGAAGAGTAAGAGTGTGCAGATAGGTTCCTGACAAGAAGGAAGTGACAGCATGGAATGGATAAGGTTCGACCGGAGGCTCAAAAGGGGCACAGACGTGAGTTGTTTGTCTGCGCCTCACCTTTCCAGGCTGGATTGCCGAGAAGCGAAACAGAGAAGGGCTGAGTATAATTCATCATCATCACCATAATAATAATAATCATCTCTTCCTCTTCTTCTCTTTTCCTCTTTTCCTCGTTTCCCACCTAATTTTTTTTTTTTTTTTTTCATTTTCATTTTTTTTTCCAATTTCGATTTCTTCTCCCCACCTCTTCCTCTCGTATTTCTCCATTTTCTGCGCACCTGTGCAACATGACCGGCGCCGGCAACATTAAAGTCGTCGTGCGATGCCGGCCGTTGAATGCTCGGGGTGAGTGGTAGCACGCGTCTCTCTCGTTTCTTTGGGGTTTTCTTGTTCCTGAATACGCGATCCCTGACATGTGTAAAATTAGAGCTCGCCCGCGGAGCAACGAACCTCATCCGAATGGAGGGCAACCAGACGATCCTGACCCGAGGCAAAGATGTCAAGGCCTACACGTTTGACAAGTCGTATTGGTCGGCCGACCGCAACGACCCTCATTATGCAGATCAAGAGACGGTCTATCTCGACCTCGGCAGAGACCTGCTCGACCATGCCTTTGATGGCTACAACTGCTGTATCTTTGCTTGTAAGTGCAGAGGTCTACCATCCAAGTCTTGATACTTACCAACATGTATTTAGATGGCCAGACCGGATCGGGCAAGTCATATTCGATGGTAAGGCACACGTAAAAAAAAAAGCGGCATCGGATCGGAACCAGGCGGACTTAACTCTGTGTTGCAGATGGGGTACGAGGACAAGGGCATCATCCCGCGCACCTGTTCCGAACTGTTCGACCGTGTCACAGCACAAGCGGCCAACACCCAGTTCCAAGTCGAAGTGTCCTATATCGAGATCTACAACGAAAAAGTCAGAGACCTGCTCAACCCCAAAAACAAGGGCAACCTCAAGGTCAGAGAGCACCCGAGCCTCGGTCCTTACGTCGAGGATCTGTCGCGCCTCGTCGTGCACTCCTACGATGACATTGACCACTTGATGAACGAGGGAAACAAGGCACGTACCGTCGCAGCCACCAACATGAACGAGACGTCCTCGCGCTCGCATGCCGTCTTCACCATTTTCTTGACCCAAAAGCCTGTCGATGCCGACAAGGACACCCCTGGCAAGGTCGCACGCATCAGTCTAGTCGATCTTGCCGGTAGTGAACGTGCCAATGGCACGGGTGCAACAGGCGCACGTCTCAAGGAAGGCGCCAACATCAATCGATCGCTCACGACCCTCGGCAAAGTCATTGCTGCCCTTGCCAAGCAGTCCGAGCACGGCGATAAACGCCAGAGCCATGGCAAGAAGACCAAAGCCGATGCATTTATTCCCTACCGCGACTCGGTAAGTAGACTAAGCGCTCCACACGCCTTGATACTTACCCATAGCGCCACAGACCTTGACCTGGCTACTCAAAGATTCTTTGGGTGGTAATTCGAAAACGGCCATGATTGCTGCCATCTCGCCTGCCGACTACGACGAAACCCTGAGCACCCTCCGCTATGCCGACCAGGCCAAGAAGATCAAGAACAATGCAGTCGTGAACGAGGACGCGAATGCTAAACTAATCCGTGAGCTCAAGGAAGAGCTCCAGTCATTGCGCGATACACTGATGGTGTATGCACCCGAGGACGTTGTCGAAAAGATCACCACTGCCACCGCGAACGGCAACCACAAGAGTGGCACACCACCCCCCGTAGCACGCAAAGAAATTACGTACAAGGACGCGCAGGGCCAAGTGCAGCGCCTCACCCGCGAAGAAATGGTGGAGCAGCTCCAGTCCTCGGAGAAACTACTCGAGGACTTGAACCAGACGTGGGAGCAAAAGATGCAGAAAACAGAAGCGATTCATACCGAGCGCGAAAAGGCGCTCGAGGAGCTCGGCGTGATGGTCGAAAAGGACAACATGGGCGTCTATACGCCGCGCAACGTGCCGCACCTGGTCAACCTCAGCGAAGACCCGCTCATGTCAGAATGCCTGGTGTATCAGATCAAGCCTGGCACCACCACGGTGGGCCGCCCCGACAGCCAGGCCGAGCACGTCATCCGGCTCTCGGGCACACACATCTACGATGGCCACTGCTCGTTCGTGAACGAGAACAATATCGTCACCATCTATCCCGGCGCGCCGGAGGCCGTGATGCTCGTGAACGGCATGCGCATCACCGAGCCAAAACGGCTGCGCAGTGGCTTCCGCATCATCCTGGGTGACTATCACATCTTTCGGTTCAATCACCCGGACGAAGTGCGCAAAGAACGTGAGCGCACAAGCAGCCTGGTCGAGCAGCAGCAGCAGCAGCAACTGATACGACCCGACTCGCCCGCATCGTCCGGCGAAGACGCCGGCGTGGTCGACTGGACATTTGCGCGCCGGGAGGCCGTGCTCAACCACTACCAGGAAAACGATCTGAGCGATTTGACGGATGAAGACCTCGAAAAGCTGTACGACGGAATTGCCAAGCTGCGCCTGAGCCGAGGCAGCCATAAGCGCAGATCCGGCTTTGTGGATGACGACGCAGCGTCTTCGACCTCCTCGTACCGTATCGGCTCCATGTCGACTTTGCCCACGACCGAAGAAGACGTGCTTTCGATCGATACGACCTCGGCGGACGAGCTGTTGCGCCAGGCGCGTGAGGAGATGGCGATGCAGCTCGAGTTGCAAAAGAAAGAGTACGAGGAGAAAATTCGCAACAGCAGCAGTACCCAGGAGCTGCAGCGCATGCTGGAGGAGCAACGCCAAAAATATGAGAGCAAGATCCAGCGCATCTCGGTGCACCTCCCGCCTGGTTCGAACGCGCTCTATTCGCCTCTGATCATTGATGACGAGCGCAGCTGGGTGGCGCGGCGCGTGCTGGCGCACTGGCGGCGGGGGCGCTATGTCGCGATGGCCGAGGCCGTGCTCGTGAACGCCATCACGCTCAAGGAAGCCAACGTGATTGCCAAGGAGCTCAAGAAGAACGTGGTGTACCAATTTGTGATCGCCGACCACGACCACACGAGCGCGTCCTTTTGGGAATCCCGCTCTGTCCTAGAACGGGCCAAAGAAGAAGAGACCTCGCCGGTGCCGCTCCCGACCGTAGCGGTCCTGGTCGTGGACAAGCAACACCAAGTACTGTACACCTGGTCCTTGGCCAAACTCCAGGAGCGGCTGCAGCAGATGCGCAGCCTCTACGACTTTAATGACCAGCCACCGCTCCTGTACCAGCCCCACTTTAATCGCCAGGACCCGTTCTACGAAGCATCCTGTCCGCTCTACACGCGGATCGGCCTGGCGCGCGTGCCGGTGCGCAACCTCGCGTTCCACGTGCCCATCGAGAACGAGGTCGACGTAGTGGCCGAGGACGGCAAGACGGTCGCGAAGCTCAAGGTACTCGTGGCCCCGATCGCGCGCTCGCGGCGACGAAGCAGCCACTCGACGCAAAAGAACGGCGGCCCGCAAGACCCGCCCCTCCTGCATGTCGGCCAGCAGCAGGTCTTTGAGGTCGGCCTCCTGGAGATTTCCGGTATCGACGAAGAGCGCCAGTTTACGCAGGTACACGCACAGTTCCGGATCTCGGCTGCGTTTGGCGAGCGGCGCTGGTTCGCCACCGAGCCCGTGAGCGACTTTGGCACGTCGCCCATCGTGTTTGACCACAGCCAGACCCTGTCGCTCACTGTGACCCCCGCCATGCTCGAGATGGTCCTGCACGGTCACCTGACGGTCGAGGTATACGGCAAAGCACAAAACGAGTATCTCTTGGATCGGATCGAGCAGGATATCGTGCGCGAGCAGATGGAGGCCGCTGACTGCAGTCATCCCTTGCCTGAGCAGCGGCCCCTTTCGAGCGTGAGCACCCACAGCAGCACGACGCTGACGCCGGTACAGCAAGTGCTTGACCATCGGCGCCGGAGCATCACGCCGCACCGGCAAGACTCCGGGTTGTTGGCGGAGGAGCGCCACGATATCCTGGCGCGGGTCGAAATTTGCGAACTCACCACCGACGGCGACTATGCACCCGTGGTCGTCGAGGACGGCGTACTGCAGCTGCGCCAGGGCGTCCAGCGCCGGATCAAGTTGACGCTGACCCACGACTCGGGCCGACAGCTGCCCTGGCAGGCGATGCACGACGTGACGTTTGGCCATGTCCGTCTGGAAGAACACGCACAGGCATCGGACGCAGCGCTGCCGATCCGTCTCTTGGAACCGGCCCAGGTCGAGTATGCGCGGGACGGCACGAGCACGCTCACCATGCAAGGCGCGTGGGACTCGTCCCTGCACAATTCCGAATATCTGAACCGCGCGACGGGCGACCGCGTGTGGATGACACTCGCATGGCAAGTGACGGTGGACAAGCCGCTCAAGAGTGCCTTGCGCTTTAGCTTGGACGTACCCCTCATGATCCAGGCACGGACGTCGAGCATGCTGTTTCGATCTCTGTTTTCGGGCAAGCCAGCCCGCCAAGTCAGCGCGCTCTACGCGGTCTACCTCAAGCCTCCGGCCCAGCGGCGTGTGGCTGACCTCTGGCGCTTGAACACGGCCAACAAGTACGTGCGCGGCGAGGAGTTCTTGGGCGGCTGGCGGCCGCGCGGCGTCTCGCTCGTGCAGGACTACCGCGTGTCGGTGCAGCGTCGTCACCGGGCCCAGCAAGTGGCCATGACGCGCCATCGCTTGGCTCTAGACGACTTGTTGCGTGCACGACGCGACCAGCGCCTGCAGCAACAGCAAGAGCAACAACAGCAGCAGTCATTACAAGAGCCATTGCAAGAGCCACAACAGGCGTCACAGGAACAAGCAGAGCAGGCGGGCACCGACACGGGTTTGGTACGCGCCACAGAGAAAAAGACACCGGAGGAACTGCTACGCCGCGTGGTGGATCTGTGGACAGCCTCGCCCCTGGGCCACAAGACACTCGAGGACGTGATGGAGCCGGCTGAGCCTGTGCCCACGCCCGTGGCGCTCGTCCCGCACGTCCAACGCATGCATCCCAACGCCACCCCCACCAAGGAAGGCTACCTGTGGCACCCGACCTCCATCGCACAGCAAGACGAAGCGTGGGTGAAGCGGTACTGCGTGCTGCGGAGGCCCTTCTTGATCCTGTATGCCGACGCGTCCCAAACCACCGAGCTAAGCGTGCTGAACCTGACGTCGATCCGATTCGACTACAAAAAGGACCTGGAGGACATGCTCCACCGGCCCAACATTTTTGCCCTCTACACGACCAACAATGCGTATCTGCTCCAAGCCTCGGATAAGGACGACATGGTCGAGTGGATTTCCGCGATAGACCAGTTTTTCCCCATCGATACCCTGCTGTAATGACCTTATAGCCCCACCCCCCTCCTGCCCCCACCCGAATGCTCCTATCTCTTGACGTTACCTTATTTCTGTAGTCTTATATAACATGTATCCAATACCTTCTTTTCTGTCTGTCTTTCTTTCTTCCCTTTTCCTCTTTTGTCTTGTTTTTTATTATTACTTATATAGCCCAACTGGCCACCACGTCGGTCTCATCATCACCAATAAACGGCTGATCAATGGATTTGATCATAATGTCACCGCAGAGAACGCACTCGCTCGCGACAATGTCATCTAGCTCCTCCTTGAGCTGCTCAGCCCGTGCCACCGACGAGGGCTCCTTTTTCTTGGTCTCCGTGTCGCCACCGGAAAAGATGGCGCCGCGGAGCGCGACCGGGACCATGCTCGACTCGGGCTGCGGCGACTTGGACTGCCGCAGCTCGCGCGAGAGCTGTTCCTGCAGGTTGGCGAGGCGCCGGATCTGGCGTGTCGGTAGGTACTTGCTTGTCCGGTTCACGAGGCAGTCAGCATGGAAGGCGTGCTGGCACGGGAAAATGTAGAACTGGCGGGTGAGGAGCGGGAACTGGCAGAGGTAGCACTTTTCGACCGCGTTGATGACCGCAAAGCGGCTCTTGAGCTCGCGAATGTCCAGTCGGATGCTCTCCGCGCTCTTGGTCGCCTCATCCATTTCGGTCTTGAGATCTTCAATGTGGATGTTGTATTCTTCCAGGGCCGAGCAGATCTCGTCCTTGAAGTCGTCAATGAGGACAAAGTCGGGGAAGAAGGGTAGGATATCTTCGATCTTGAGCAGGTCACACTGTTGCAGAAAAGCCATGGCCCTAAACGAAGACATGTAAGAAGAGGCGATAGCGAATGTACGGAGCAAAACTCACGTCTTGATGTCATTGTTTTCCTGCACAACGTGCTTCGCAATGTAGAGCCAGAGCTTTTTGCGGAGCGCGTCGTCGTCCTCGGGCTTGTCGGCGTTGATCCGGGCGAGCTCGAGGTCGTGGTGCTTCAATGCAAGATGAACGGCTTCTTCGTACAAGCCCATTTGGCTGTAAATGTGGACGCAGCTCTGCGTCCGTCCATTCTGGCTACACAGCCGGAGCGCATAGTCCAAGTTGTAGTACATTTCTCGGCCCTGTCATGCGTGCGTGTATGTGCGTGTGCATGTGAGTAGGAGGGAGACGGAAAATGTAGCATGGGCACTCTTACCTCGTTTTTGAGGAACGTGAGCAGTGCGGTCTCGTCTTGCGTCGGCTGGGTCGCGTACAGTGTCAAGAGCAGATTGTGAATGGCAGCGTCGGTGTTGCCAAGGGAAGTGACGACGTAGGACAAATAGCGAATTGCTTGGTTCTGTACGATGCTCGGTGAGATGCGGGTACACTCCTTGCATTGTGCGGGGTTTACCTGAGGGACCTTATCTAGGATCTTACTGTGGTCGTAGCGAAGCAAGGATGGAATGAGTTGGCGTGGATTGAGGTTGGGTTGCCGCATCCAGACATTAACTGTCTCATACGGCGCATTTTCCATGAGGATAGGCGAAAACTTGTAAAAGACCTCGGCGTTCGCCTATGAAAAATGCAAGATGAGGACCCCCTGATAATGCACTCTCTCGTGTCAATTATGTACCTGCTTGCTAAGCACTTCCAAAGCCTTGTCCCAATCCTTCTCGACGACCCAGTGGCTAATGACTTGCTCATAGTCACCAATAAGTGACGCGTAATAAAGCAGCTCATCACTGCGCCCGTGACTCGCGATGAGCTTGTAGGTGGTAGGCCGATGCAAGATGGGGCCATAGGTCTCGAGGAAGGACCGGAACTCTTCCGCGACTTCAGCTTTTTGCTCGTCAAAATCGGCAGTGCCGTTCGCGGCCGTACAATGTGCCGACGAGGCCATGTCCTCGAGCTCGTTGAGTTTGGAGAGGTAGATTTCGACAAGCCAAGTCGCCACGATCGTCTTTTGGGTGCGATCGTGCTTTCGAAAGCGCTCGAGCTTGCTGGTGAGGTAGATGCGCAGCGCATCGCGCTCTTCGATAAACTTGAGTGCAACCTCCTCGAAGGGTACCGTGCTCTCGGCAAAGTACCGTGCACTCATCTGGTAACGCCGCTGGCTAAAATAATCCTTGGCCTGGGCGGTGTAGACCTTGTCCTTTTGGGCAGGGTCCTTACAGTACTGGAGAGCGGTCTGGTACTGCTTCTTTTCAAGGTAGAGCTTCCAGACATCGCGCTCTTCGTTCTTGATGACAAGCTCATAAATGGCCAGCGAGGTGTAGATCCAGAATGTCTTTTTTATGTCGTCGACGGCCATGCCGACCATGGTCTCGCCTCGATTCTGATAAAGATAATGAGTAAGACATGTATTTTGACACTTGGAGCGACTTCTTCTTTCTTACCAGGGGTATCATTTCTTCGTACACAATCTGGTCATTGAGCTGGCATACGGCGCGTACGCGATCCTTGTAAAGGAGAATAAAATGGAATTCGGTGAGGGCAACCGAGATGGGGATCTCGGTGACGAGTTGGCCCGAGTCGTCATCGGCGGGCGTGGCCGGGTACTGGAGCAGCTGGACGTTGTCAATCACGCTGTCGCCCACGTTTTGGGAGCCAAAGACGAAATCGCCATGGTATATGCCGGGACCTAGAACACATAAGTAAAGGGGAAAAAATCGCCCCTCCCTCTCTCTGCGCAACGTACCCGTCAGCCATGCAAACGTCTGTGCGACACCTTGCTGCTGCAAATCATGAAAACGGCTGAAAAAGTGGAGCTCGCTGTACGGCAATTCGCCAGGCAGTTCCTGAAAGCCTGCCACCCTTGGTCAGTCTCAAGGTTACAGGCATTTCAAATGATACCTACCGGGGTTGACGTCGTATTTGGAGAAGAGGCCTTCAAACATGGCCTTTTCACCACGGGTGGCTTCTTCCTCACCAAAGCCAGGTGAGGACCGCGCGCCGTTGGCGGTGCTCGCCGGACCGACGTAGCCGACAAACTGGTATATTCGGGTGGGTGTGGTGGCCATGACAAAGTATTTGCGATTATTGACGGGGAACTGCTCAAAGTGGAGACCAGTGATGGGCATGGTCGATTCATGGATGGAGTAGACTTGCTTAAAGTACTTCTCTTCCCGTCGGAAGAACTCGTCGGTGGGCTCGAGACAGGTCTCGTAAATAAGGCCGTTGCGGGTGCCGATGAGGATCTCGCGTGTGGAAGGGTCGGTCAGCGTTGCTTGTTTGTTCCATGCCACCGACGCGATGATAACGCCCTGAACCCATGGTTACTACAGTAGAACACGACGCTGTGTCCTCGAATTACCTTAAACTTGGAGAGCTGCTTCATGCGTTTCCACTTTTCATAGAGATAGAAGTTTTCGCCGTGGTCTGTGGTGACAATGGCATGGCGACCAGTAGGGTCAAAAAAGAGCTTCGTGACCTTGCCGTCGCTTGCTTTACGCGTGATCTCGATCTCTATTTTCCCATGTCTGTAAGTCCCTTCCTTGCCTCCAGTGTTGCTTTACCTTCGACGTCCAAGGGTCGCTCAAGATCGATACGCAGGAGGCGATTGGTGTCGAGGGCCATGATCAGGATATTGTTTGAAACGGCCATATCGACGAGCGACGCAGGTAGCTGAAACTGGACATAATCGAGTCCAAAGATGGGTGCTTCCGCCTGTCCGAATCCAGTCGAGATGGAGACATAGCCTGTCTCGAGCTGTTGTGCTTTCGTGTTAGTTTAGTGCAAGAATTGCTAACGTTCAGGGCAAGGGCATGCACGCAACGCGTTTGGTAGAAAACAAGACAAAGAAGCATGAAAAGGATGAAGAGAATGACTTGCCCGAAGATTTTCGTTGCCTTCAAAACCATTCGCGTAGCCGTTTGTTGTGGTTGAATCGCCAAATGTTGCCGGTACGGCAGGGACAACTTCGACGGCTTCGTTAAAGTCGTCAATGAGAGACATGAAGCATACCTTGAAACTCGGAGCGGCATTTGCCCTCCCGTTTTGTCTCCCGCCTGTCTCGTTTGTGCTCTCTTTACCCGTGACACCTGATCATACCAAACGCAGTCGGGCATCACAGTATCCTCTATGCTATAACAAAAATACGCGTGTTTTTTATTATTCTTCTTTGATTCATCTACTGACAAGGGATTCCGTTTATAAGGCACGGGACCTTTCTTTCAGTATATGATTCACCTCTCCAAAAGGAAAAGCTCACGAATTTATTCTGGAGGCAAAAGTGAACATTCCATCTGCGAGTCCCTTTCTATTCTTAGTATAGACTTAAGATATATATGTAAAAAAGAGTCAATAAATAAAGGCTCAATCTGCCTGACATTTGACAGGACAGCGCTAATGTTGGCGCAACCTTGCATAGACACAGGTTGCTTTATGTGAGTCGAACATCATGCGGGAAATTTATTTTTCCGCGCAAATCAGGCGTTTGAGCGTCACTCTGACACCCATACAAATATAAAAAGTTGGTTTCCAATACGAAACCTAAGAACCTTTATCTTTTTTTCCTCTGTCTGCCTCACTTCCCTACCGTATATCATGTCTGTTCTCGATCAAATCAAGCAGTTCACCACGATTGTGGCCGACTCGGGTGACTTTGAGACGATTGCAGAGTATAAACCCCAGGATGCAACGACCAACCCGTCCTTGATCTTGGCTGCTACGCAAAAGAGCCAGTACGCGCCCCTCATTGAGGATGCGGTGTCGTTCGGCAAGAAGAAAGGCGGTTCTGCCAAGGAGCAGGCTGGCTGGGCCATGGACAAGTTGCTCGTCAACTTTGGCTGCGAGATCCTCAAGATTGTGCCCGGTCGCGTCTCCACTGAGGTCGATGCCCGTCTCTCGTTCGATACACATGCCACTATCCAGAAGGCTCTTCGCCTCATTGACCTCTATGCTCAGTCGGGTATCAAGAAAGAACGTGTCCTTATCAAGATCGCGTCGACTTGGGAGGGTATCCACGCTGCCAACGTAAGTGAAAATACAATGGAACTACAAGTTTAGCATGTGCTGACGCTTCGGGTCTAGATTCTTGAGAAGCAGTATGGTATCCACTGCAACTTGACCCTGCTCTTCAGCTTCCCTCAAGCCGTGGCCTGTGCTGAAGCAGGAGTGACGCTGATCTCACCTTTCGTGGGCCGTATCCTGGATTGGTACAAGAAGAACCAGCCCGAGGAGAACCACGACGGCGAAAACGACCCTGGCGTCAAGTCGGTGACCAAGATCTACAACTACTACAAGCAGCACGGCTACAAGACCATCGTCATGGGTGCCTCGTTCCGTACTCTTGATGAGATTAAGAACCTGGCTGGCTGTGACTTTTTAACCATCTCGCCCAAGCTGCTTGGTGAGATGGCAGCCGACAACTCCAAGATCGAGCGCAAGCTGGATCCTTCCAAGGCCGGTCAGCAAGCGTCGGTGTCCTACTTTAATGATGAAAATGCGTTCCGTTGGGCATTCAACGAGGATCCGATGGCAAATGATAAGCTTTCGGAGGGTATCCGCAACTTTGCCAAGGATGGCTGCAAGCTCGAAGAGGCTTTATTGCAGCGTCTCTCGTGAAATACGTAATTTCAAAGAATATAGTGTAAATACAACAACATTTCGCCTTAGGGTTGCTATAATTCTTCTTGTTTGCTTATGCAATATCGTCCTTATCTGGGACATCAAACTCCTCAAAGACTTGCTTCAACGGAGCAGCATGAAAGGTAGCATACTATACGATTTTCGTTGAAGCTCACGTATGGATGACGTGTTTGGTTTGTAACGCTTACAATCGTCAAGAGTCTGGTGGCGGTATCTTTCATGTCATTGTACTCGTGTAACAGTTTACATCGCCGTTTATGCACCGCCTCTGCCTCAGCATCGTTCGTCCTACGAGAATGGTGTCGCGTGAATACAAGTTTTTCAAGGAAAGCATGACATACCCGAGCTCACGGCAGAGATCGTTATGTTCAGCCTTTAGTTTTTCGATATTTTTCTACGCGACATTGAGCGCGTGTGTGTTTGAATAATAGCAGATGCAGAGAAGGTGCTTACGATAACAGAAGACATGAAGGGAGTCACGTGTGTGCGAGAAAGGAAGAGAGAGAGAAATAAAAAGATGTTGATTTGCTTTATTGCTGAAGAGGAAGCGTCGATTTCCGCAATTCTTTCCAAAGTGGCAACATACGCTCTTCTTTCCATTCTGCCCAGACGCCATAGATGGAAAGGATATCCTGCGCAATCTCGACAATGCTCTCGATATCGACGTTGATATCTGCAAACCACTGACGCATATCGGTGCGATCGCCTACGGAACCGGACGCGAAGTCGGCGTGGTTGAGAATGACAGTCAAGTAGATGGCAGCGAGGGCAATGAGATGAGGGGGGTATAGGAGACAGACATCGGTTCTGTACGAGTCATTGACGATAAACCATGCGTACTGCAGTCCGGACTCGCGCATGCCGAGTTCGGCACAGATTTGAGTCAGTGGGCGATACGGATGCCAAACAATCAGGTAAAACTGCAACTCTTCGAGTAGATAAAACTCAAACTCGGCCACACGGCTGCTGTCATATGGAAAGCCGCCAAAGTCCACTACATGGAGCTGAATGGATATCGACAGGATGATGGGTGGGAATCATTCCTTACCTTGGAAGATGTGCTTGGCCTCCTGAGTGACAACCTTGATATGGAGCGGGCATTCTTCGATTTTGGTAGCGAGATAGACACACGTGGTCAGCACAAGGCTGGGGTCGGTCGACCGTAAGCTATTGCTAATCACAAGAAGGGGAGGACGAGGGGATGAATAACGAAACAAACACATCAGGATGGATGACCTACTTTGCATAGAAGCGTTTAAAATAAACAAAAGCAGTTGCCACAATTTGTTGCCGTAGCTGCAAGCGTTTGGCCAGCTTCTGTGTTACTATAAAAGTTCAGGGTTGAATATCATTAAGCGAAAGAAAAAGAAGGGGGTGGACGTACGGTGGCAAAACCAGATCTTGAGTTTGACATAATCGGATTCAGAGATGCACTGGAGATCGTCTTCGCGGCTTTTTGCTAGCTGTAGCCGATCGAGTTGCCAATGTTGACTGCATGCAGAAGAATGAGAACACGGAAAGAAGCATTTTGAGTGTACGCTCACCATTGGGTGGATTCCCAGTAGTTGGCTGCCATCGCATTTCAGCTGCGAAGAGCACGTACTTGAAATCGATGGTCAGGGCGGGACTAATTCAGCTCGACCACGTTCAGAATTGCGCACACACACACACACACACACGCCCCTCCCCTCTTTCAAATTTCAAGCGCCGCAGATCAAACTTCATACTCCATTTCTGGAACTCGGGCGCACAGCCGAACAAACACACAGAGAGTGAGAAGAAAGATAGAGAGAGAGAAGCAAGGAGGCGATGGAAAGCAAGGGGTTGGTACCCAACCAGCCTCAGGCATCTCCTATTTTTGACTTTTCGAGTTAAACAATAGTCAAGGCCAACGGAATTCCATGCCACGGCCTGCGAGCCTTTTACTGCTTCCCCATCCCGCTGCCATCGAAATCGAAGCCTCGGCAGTACCAGGGAAAATGTTCCATGAGGATATTGTAACTCGTGTCCAGAATATCGGGTCATAGGCAAAGACCCGGCACTTGCAGTGGTACGAGGTCGATTTCATGCGGTCTGGTTTCGCCGCGCCATTTTTTGTTTCTTTTCTCGAGTTGGTTAATAAGGAGTGCACAAGGCAACGGCCTTTTCTTATTCTGGATCCACTTTAATTTACAACAACATGTCAAAAATTGGAAGCTGGGTGAGAAAAAAAAAAAGCGAAACCCATCAGTGACAAGAAGTAGCGCTTTTTATTGCGTATGTGTACGTGTATGTGATAATAGCAAATCGACAACATGGATGGATGATCGACCCCTTCTTTTGTTTCTTTGCTCCTTCCCTTACCTTGTCAAACAAAAAACCCGAAGATTGCGGGCAATTCGCAAGGGGTCAGGGAAAAAACATAAAAACATAAAAAAAGGTATCATCTGAGAGCAAAGTTCCACCCCATCCTGCAAAATCGCGCTTGTATTCACCGCATTTATTGTCTCCCATCCCACCCTCACACCCATATACACACACCTACATATACACATATTACACGCATATTGACAAGAGAGACACCTTTTCTTTCTCTTCCTCTTCCTCTTTTCTTTCTCTCTCGTCCACACTCTCCACTCCCTTCACCCCTTCCTATCTTTCTCTTTTCCTTTTCTCTTTCTCTTTTTTTTTTATTTTACCGAACCTATTTTATTTCTCCTTTCCTTTTTCCCTCATCGTGTATGATTGCTACAGCTCATTCGGAACCTGGGCTCATTGACAAGAAAAAGACACGTAGTCGGTCGTCCTTACGGAGTATGTCTGCGTCCACCGTCACGGTTGCGCCTTCGTCCTCGACGCCTGTGCCGATCCACCGCAACTCGCTGGCACCGCACTCGCCTCCGCCCCCTATGCCCTCAGCACCGGCCTCGCCTCTGCTCTCCTCTCGCCGCTCCTCGACCCAGACCGGCGGCAGCGAAAGCCCTCCCAAGTCGCTTTCCGCCCAATCCTCGCGTACCACCTTGAAGAACGAATATAAGCGCAACGCTGATTTTCATGCACTCTTTCGGAGCGTGCCCGAGTCCGACCGTTTGCTCAATGGTATGCCAAGCATACAAGCCCAGCTGCCAAGCTCACACAAGAGAAAAAAAAATCATAACCGAATAACCCCGCTTTCTACTCTCGTACAGATTACGGCTGTGCCCTCCAGAAGGAGATCCTGCTCCAAGGACGCATGTATATCTCGGAGGATCATATATGTTTCAATGCAAAAATCTTTGGCTGGGTCACCAACGTAAGATTTTCTCTCTCTTTTTTTTTTTTTTTAGTCGAGAAATTGATCCATCTCGCATCTTTGCATAGCTCGTCGTCGCCTTTGCTGAAATCACCGATATTGAGAAGCGCACCACTGCTATATTTATCCCTAATGCAATTCAGATCACGACAACCCAAGCAAAGGTAAAAGAACAAAAAAAGCAGACGCATCTAATTCTATAGATTGAGACTCACCGATGTGCTACCTAGTATTTCTTTGCTTCGTTCTTGTCGCGCGATCAAGCCTATGAACAAATTGTACGTCTATGGAAACTTCACGGCGGTGGATCGGCCGAGGGCAACGCGTCCAGTCTGACGATGGTTCCAAGCACCTCCAATGAAAACGAGGACGACGACCGCCAGTCTCTGACCTCAGCCGACGACTCGTATGATTCCCAGTCCACGATCTCCGAGGATGTCCAACCCAACGATTTGGATGACACCTTAAAACACCCTTCCGCCGCGTTCCTCAAACCGCCCATCACCGCTGCGCCGACGCCCCAGCTCACTGATCCGGTACAAGCGCCTGTGGTGACCGAATGCACCTGCATCACCGAACACTATACGCAGACCGTGATGGACCAGACTTACGCCGGCACACTCGATTCCATCTACAAGCTCCTCTGCCACAGCCCCTTCTTGCAGGGGTTCCTGACAGACGTGGAAAAGAACACGGATGTGCAGATCGGTGCATGGGACGGAGACATGACCCGCCAGATCACATATACCAAACGCCTCACTGGGTCGATTGGACCGCGTCAGACCAAATGCGTTCTGCGCGAACGCGTGCATCATCTGGACCCTGACCACTCCATCACCCTGGATACCACCACGCAGACACCGGACGTGCCTTCGGGCAGCAATTTTTGCGTACGCACGCGCATCTGTCTTATGCGTGCCGGCCACGGCCAGGTGCGTGTGCTTGTTACTGTTAATGTCGATTTCACAAAATCGTCCTGGTTGAAATGTAAGTGTGCTTTCGCATATTATTACGATAGAGTACATGCTTTTCTCACAAACGAACGAATCCATAGCAACGATTGAACGGGCATCCATCGACGGACAGACCAATTATTACAAGGCGCTGGATCTAGCTGTGCGGGATCATATGCAGATCGGCACAAAGGAGATCAAGCCCCACGGGGAACACTTGAAAAAACAGCACCGGCGCAAGCGACGGAGTCGGCAACAGCCCCATCGGCGCACCCTGTCACATCACGAACAGGAGCGACGGACCAAGTCGGCCTACGACGCGTTTCTCGAGACGTTCTCGGCCGGTGCGGCGGCAGGGGCGCAATGGGTGCTCAACAATTCGCGCAGCGGGCCAAGCACAGGCCAGATCACGGCCGTGTGTATGCTCCTGATGGTTTGCATCAACCTGTTCATGGCCGTCAAGCTCGCGAATGTCACTCGCGAGCTGAGGCAGGCCGATAGCACGGTGATGAGTAGAAACTATGCGTACCCAACGTCCAAGGTGGCAGCCGAGCCTACCTACGACGATGCGTCGTGGGACCAGCAGTCGGATCTGCTGTGGCGGCGCCTCGAGGCCACGGAGGGAAGCACGTCCCAGCGCATTCATGAGTTGGAGCAGATGATCCACCATGCGGGAAGCACTGCTAGCCAGCTATCCCATTCCGCTCAGCGCCAGCGCGAGCAGCAGCATCAGTAATAAAGTTTTGATTCATTTTTTACATTTATATGGCAGCATTCCGCATATCTGTATGTGTCTGTGAAGTCTGTAGGGTATTAGGATATGGATGAGTGAGCATTACTGCATGCGTAAGACGGGATACACGAGCGAAGCACTCTGTTTCACATGCAAGGACTTGGAGATAATGGAGCAAATCCCAGAAGTATCTTGTTGGGGGCGGGGGTCCAATGATTCATGCAAGGGGTGGGGAACGTTCGTGCCGCATGATCGTCCGTCCAACCATTCTAGACGCTAGTGCTTAGCTGATAGTTTGCTTACAAAGCCGCAACACGCTTGTTATTTCTGCTATTCTGCGTGCCCCTGCATGATGAAATAAGACACAGAGTTTCGGCATAAAGCAAGAATGAGAGTAGAATTTAACTAATCAGGTCTCTGATGGAAGGGATGATCCAAAGTTACTTTTCTTTCTCACGTCCAAAGCACATGGAAAACTTAAACTCATTTTTCCTTGCATCCTTCGTAACCCTGTTGGCTTCTCCTGTACGATTGTTGCTCAATCCTACCTGCATATGCTAAAGTTTCTTTGAGCGATAGAAAAACGATACACAGTACTGAATGTCGTAAATCAAAACTTCATTATGAATATGATAAACATTTTGGTAGCTGGATGAGCTATCGCTAAACTCTCGGGCATTGCTGACATATACGGCAATATATTAAATTAGTTCCGGTCCAACTGATATCTCAGTTTCTATTCTTCTTTGATGCGTCCTGTCGCAGCAATATAGAATCCGGCAGATACGTATTTGAGATGCTTATAGAGTATATTGCGTTTATTACGTTTGTACATTGCGTAATATCCTCAGCTTGTATCAAGTTCGCTCGCAGGTGTGACGGTGGACAGTGTATTTGGATAGCACCATCAGCAAGAATGCCACCTACCATCAGTATATCGATTACCAAAATACCCTCTCAACTGCCTGGCCGGCGTTTTCGCATCTTGTCAACGTCTTGATCGGCGCCCCTGTATCCGAAATATTTAATCAAATACGCATCCGCTGCGGACCCTGGTAAACGTGCGCGTGTGTCTCCCCCCCCCCCCCGACTTGATGCCATTCAGGATTGTAGTGGATCTAAGTAGTGATATTGGCTGATCTTGTCACACTGACATGGCTGGTATTATAAGCGACATGACGGAGGTTGAAATCTTCTCGACTTGCCCAACTCGCGGTGGACTATGGCTAAGAGAAGCACCAGTAAGTGGATAGATTGTACCTTCTTTTATATTTTTTTAACAGTAAGGAGGGGTCTGATGAGAGATATAGCCAGTGATCTTTCAAGGTTTCAGTAGAGTAACAAGTTTTGCGCTATTACCAGTATTCCGTATGTTTATGATTACCATCATAAAGATCATTGTGTCTTACAAGACGCTCTGTTGCCCAAGAAGAGTATATGTGTAATCAAGAGAATGACAGGCAGTAGCGTGCATGGAAAAGGGACATTTGTGTATGTGACACCAACGAATCTCGGCCTAATCCAAATAGCGGGAAGCAAAAGGTCCGCTTGATGCAGGCAATGGAAAAGCAGGGGGAAGTAGAATATAGAAAAGTAGGGGTTGCGGGTTACCCAATCGATATATTATTGATACAGAATAGCTGCGATAACATCATCAGCTCTTTTGACACGGAAGATCCTTGTCGTTATTCATATCCTATAACGGTGGCATGCGGATATTTGCTATGTAGCACAAGACGTCGTGCTTTGTCGGTTCACAGAGGCACACCACCTCATATGTGGCCCGACAGGCCCGAAATTCCGCACTGGGTCGTAGCGGCACACTCAGTTCCTAACACTCTCCTCTCTTCCTCTTTTCATTTGTTGTCATGGATGAGCATGAACATGAGCATGGCGCAACAGGACATAGCCACAATCTGGATCCGTCCGTGTTTAGCTCCAGCGCAGCGACCGACGAACCGATTGGCTTTGTAATGGCCCTGCACATCACCTTCATGGTCGTAGGCAAGTAGAATTCAATACAAGATAACATTGCCACTGACCCGTGCGACAGCGTTTGGCTTCCTTTACCCGCTCGGCATGGTGCTGGGTCTGGCCAAGAATCGATGGCATGTACCTGTGCAGATCCTGGCCACCGCCCTCTTTGTAGTGGGCTACTTTTTGGCACACGCTCACGGCGGACGCAATTATGTAAGTGCATCCATGTGCATGTACATGGACCACTCACTTATTTATCTATATACTCCTGTAGGAGCCTCATATTGCGCACCGCTGGTTTGCTTCGATTGTGATTTGGACAGTGATAGGCCAGCTCGTGGTAGGTGGCTACCTTAAACTGCATATGGAGCGCGGCATCCACGGCAAGGTGCGGCCCTTCTTTGTACGCTTCCACAAGGCCCTGGGTATCTTAATTCCCATCCTGGGATACACACAAATCCTGCTGGGTGTCATTGCCAGTGTCGGTTTCTGCTATGGAGGTAATTTCATCTTGACAAGCGCCGACGCGTAGAGAGACACATACCTGAGTTCAATAAGCTTACATGGTTCCGTTTCAGAATCGACCGGACAGTGCCTCGCCCATTTCATCATGGGCTCCTCCTTTGTCGGCTACGGTATTGTCTATCTCCTGTCGCTGCGCGTGGGCGGGCCCTGGCTCTTGCGACAAGGCCGAAGCCAAGAGTTCTACGACAGCTGGGTGATCATGCTCTGGGGTATCGTCAACACCTTTACTGAGCACAGGTGAGGATCCAAAAAAAAAAAAAAAAGAGACGTGTTAGCATGAGAGCCAGCGCTAAAGATGGGATGATAGATGGGGCCAGCCATGGAACCACGGTGACTATCAACACACATCGATGGGTATTATCTGGTGGATTGCAGGCTTAGTGGGCATCGTGCTGAGCCGAAATGGCAAGCGCTCCGTCGTGCCCGCCATTCTGATCATGTTGACCGCGGTAGCCTTCCAGGGCCACGCCCAGCACGTCGCCAACAGCGGCCAAATCCACTCCTACTTTGGCTACATGCTCATGGCGGGCGGTATGAGTCGCATCATTGAGATCTGCTTTATCTGGAAGGAGGGCGACTTCTCCATCTCGCCTTGGCAGTATATTCCTCCTTTGGTAAGTGCACGTGTTCCGCAAGAAATGGCTCGGATATAGACTAAGTGCCTGGATAGACCCTGATCTTATCCGGTCTGCTTTTCATGGGCTCCACCGAGGAGCAACTCGCCTACCTCAACGTGAGCGGCATCGATGTATCCTCGTACAGCAACGTGCTGCTCTCGTTTGGCTTTGCCATCTTTCTGTTTGCGTTGCTGCTGATCTTGCTCTGGGAGCGTCTGACGCATTACACCCCCGACGGCCGGACGCACGCGGCACCGACCGGCACGTACAGCGAACTGCCGACCCATCAGCAGAACCAAAGCGATACGCTGCACGATGCAGGCTCAGACTTTTTAGAGGACGATGACGATGATAGCGACGCGATGGAGCTCAAGACCACGCGTGTCGGCAACGGCCACTTGTAAATCAGATTATTTCCCTTTCCCATCCCATCATACACAGACACCACACACACACACTCCACACGCCCCAAACTCAAAATTGAATGTTATCTTTTCTGCATTTTATTACGAAATAATACACTCCTACACGCACTCACGCACCAAGTTCCCCCATGTCCCAATGAAACCCGTTTGCATTTCGCGGTTCAGAAAAGATCTCGCCACTGTCTCGAAAGAGTTGCACCGCTTGAAGGGACTACCAGACGAGGCGTTGCTGCGCGACCCCGATCAGGTGAATGCTTCGATGGTAATGCCAAAAAAGAAAAAAAAGAAGTGGGACGCGATCAGACGGCTTGATCTCACATGCAAAACTCAAGGCACGTCTGGAGACCTTACTGAAAAGGTGCAGTGATCGTGATTACCTCGATCGGGTCAAGATGAAGTTGCGCAAGTTGGCCAAACGCAAGGTACCTGACTGAGCATACCTCTCATACATACGCATACGTTCGAGCTGATTTTTTCTCTTTTTCTTTTAATTAGGCATGGCGGAAGCGCCGTCCGGCCAACCGAGAGAAAAGAGAAGCTCAAATGTGTGCGCGTCGAGAAAGACTACACCAGGACATCGACCGGTGGCAGCAAGCAGAACGCGAGCGCGATCGAGAAGCCACGCAAGCGCAAGCACGTGCCAAGGAGCGTCGGCAGCAGAAGGGTAAGGCAGCCCCCGTCAAGGATGAGGCTCAGCATCTGGCGCGTCTCGTGGATGCCCTGACCCGTCTGCGCCAGTTACGACGGAAACGCTTAGAGGCCAAAGGTAGACATGAGAAGGGAGTATGACCTCTTGGTTTCTGATGCGCCCCCACCCCACCTTCCTCTGTAGGTCACTTTTTCCCCGAAGAAGGCAACACGTTTTTCGATCAGGTCAAGGCGTCGGTGGCCCAGGACGAGGAGCAAGTAGAGCACAAGTCAGACGAGACACGTGAAACAGCAGCTCAAACATATGTGCATCCGGAAGACCACTGGCAATCGATAGACTTGGACAAGGCGGCGTATGCACACTGGACGCAGGGCTGCCAGGACGTCGAAAGCCTGAGGAGGATCCGGACCCAGTGGGATTGCTTCCTCAGTCGAGACGGCACGCGTATCCCACCTACCTGGGTACCGCCTGCACCGCCCGCGAGCGCAGCCTGGGCAGCCTACCTCCATCCTTAAAATGTACAACGCGACGCTTTATTCCATGGTGGTGTCGTTCTCATATACATCGGCGAGCCGGAGGAGCACCTCGCGTGCCTCATCCATGTCTTCCTGTGCCAAGCCATAGTCGCCCTCAGTATACTCGTGCAGCTGTCGAAGCGAGATACGTTTTAGACCTTGTTCAAGATGGTGCAATTCGGGACACAGAGCCGAGCTGGTGTACAACCGAGTCAGGATCGGCAGCTGGCTCGGCGAAGATGCGTTGGGTGTTTCGGAGACATAGCCGTCCGTGTCCAGAGCGGGACTGAAGAAACGTGGATACGAGTCGGGCAACGGATATGCGTTGTCTTGCAAGACGTTTCTAGAAACGAGAAAATAAAGGGGGGACGTCTCGAGATGTCAAGATGGGTATACTCAAGGGGGAGGGGCTTCCACTTACGGCTCGGCGAGAGGGAATGTGTTATAGATGGCCTGGAGATAGTCGAAGGTGTTATGGTCTTGTGGGAGACCGCGGACGATCACGTCTTCGGCAAACAGTTCCGGTGCCGGAGGACCCTAGAACGGTGTTAAATGAGGAGCATTTGTCTTGGTAAGGTATTACCGCTTCTCGTTCAGACAGCGGCAGTAGTGGTACAAGCGGCTTGGTGTCTGCGACGGTGGCGGCAAGACCCCGCTGAAGGATGGGTAACGGAAAGGCAATAGAGAGGCCAGAGACGGGAGAATTGCCCTGCGGGTTGAGCTTGCTAGTCACGTCTGCCATCGTGAAGGGATGGGTCTTGAGCCTGGTCGAGGTCAGCCTAAGACAAAGGAATGCTAATCGACTTGCCTGTAGTTGAGCGACACAGTCTCAATGGCAGCAGCAAGGATGGCGCTCGTGTGGTACAAAAGTTGACTCTTCCAGGGTGTTAGTTATCGTCAACGTACAAGAGGCTCAACTTACATTAGCGTGAATATATGGTACATGCTTCAGTTGCTGTGATGTGGGTGTGTAGAGCGGGACATAGGTTGTGCTGTGTTCAGAAAGACGAGCCATGCTAAGGGCGCGATTGAGGAGTACTTTATGTCGCTTTTGCTGCTTATCATAAGTCATCTCAAATAGAACACTCCTGTCTCTGGACTTACTTCGCTCAATTGCTGCTGCTGCTGCTGGATGGCAAACGTGAGCACGGGTGTCTTTGGATATTCTTCGCGGAGGGCGTATAAAAAGCCTTCGGTAAAGCCACCAAAAGCATCGTCAATACCCGTCAGCACTTGAAAGCCCTGTCTAGTGGATGAGACGCTGTGTCTTAGCAGGAGGACAGAAGCTCACCTGCAGGTTGTCACAATCCTCGGCGAAAAAGCGGAAAGCATCGTCGAAGGTTTCCTCTTGCTAGTATTACGTGAGTATCTATGCAAAAATTGCAAATTATGCATACTCACTCGATCAAAGTCATGGTAAGATTGACGGCCGACAGTGTAAGTGTCGAAAGGGGCGATGGTATCTTCCTTGTGGTGGGTGGTGATGGTATTCATGGAGCGCGGGTGGTAGTAGATGCGGTTATAGTCCGACCAGGCCTGGATAGAAGCGTCATCGATCTGAAGCGCTGCGTCCGGGTCGACCTCGAGCTGGTCGAGGTGCTCCTGGTAAGCATGCTTTGGATACTGCGGTGCTACGACCGTGTTGGTGCCTTGGTCCCATGTGGATGATACTGACGACTCGGTGGTCTCAAATAGACGGTTGTACTTTTGTAGCGAGCCAAAGCCGCCTATGAAAGACTGTGAATAGCAAATCAAAGAGATTATCTTCCTTACCCTTCAAGTCATAGACAAGAGCGCGTGGTGTATATGTCTCGGTACCCTATGGAAGTGATCAATAAGGCGATCGGGTGGATTATAGAGATTATGCTGTACCGTGGCCGTCATGCCTGCACGGTAGAGCACATCGTGCTCGATCGATCGCGTGTCAGCCGGAGCATTGCCATAAGTGAAGTATGCTTCCTGTTACATGACTCAGTATTTTAATAGCATATAAAAGAACTATTGTAAACCTGAGTGTTCCAAAAGTGCGTGCCCACATAGTTGGCTAGAGTGCCAAATTGAAGGGTGATAACCTCGCGCATGTCAAAACGTAGAAGAAAGGAGCAAGATAATTTTGGCCAATAAAACAATGTATTCCTGACCCGACTTCCATAAGCAGCAATGGTATGGCTAAAATACGTAAATGCAGACCGACGAGCACTTGTCCAGGAATCTCGTCGCACCCACAAATACAGTGTTTAATATTTATCAATGACTGGTATCTGGTCATGCACTTCTCTTAGCTTTGCAAGGGTATCATCCAGACATAAACTTTCTGACGAAATACAATTTTCTAGGTGAAGACGAGTCAGTTGTTGCCATGGATGCGAGCCATATTGTGCAGATCATGGAAGTAAGTAGCGACATGCTCCTTTATAAACCGGTCGAGGTATGTCAAGATATTAAAGGCTGTAATGAACGAAGCTGACGTATCCTACCTTATTCTATTTCATTTTCCTAGGTGAGACAAATGGCTGCGGTGACGCTCGGCGGTTTGGTTCGATGCTCGCAGCGAGATGCCATCCAATCCGTCCATGAACGCGAACATCTTGTGTTTGCTCGCCACTTGCATCTCGGGTCCCGCAGAAATTCAGGTAAATAGAAAATGGAAGGAATGGTTTTGTATCATGGATTTCAATGAAGGAGCAGGCGACGGTACGCAAGACCTTTCAGACTTTAAGAGAACGCATTCAGACACATGGCGTGAGGAATGACAAAGTTTACTGAAGACCAACTTTACGTCCTGAATGACATGCTGATTTCGCCTTCCTATTACGCGTAATGAATGCTTTCCAGAAAATAAACATCATCTTTGCACAGGATATACTGTACATAGGTAGGTATGGCTATATCAGCGACACGTCTCCTTTGTACTTTCTCTATACTGTCATGCAAACATGGTGGATGCAATCAGATAAGATATAAAGCGGTTCCATGTAAATGTGAGCTGCAGTATGCAGTGCTACGCGTGCGATACAGTTCGGTCATAGTAACGGAAGAGACGCTTCTAGATATACTAAACTTATCAGTACACTCTTCAGGCCGACCTTCGGTCGACATAGATTTGATAAGATACATTAGAAATTACACAATATAGAGCTTATATAATAAGGATTGAGGGTTCAGAGTTTAGTGATAAAAGCAGCTCTTTGCGATACCAACGAATGCACATAAGCATATGCTACTTGTTGTGCATTTATGCTATCCGGCGTGGTGTCTCTTGTTGCATCTTCAGAATGTCTTGAAACAGATGCTAAACTCGCATGAGGATGCCACTGGAATCAAGGATGAGAACTGGAGACTGTTATAATGACAGAAGAGATTGCAAGACGCAACTGAGCTGGCACTTGGCTTAAGGAAGTTTAGTGTGCGCGTGTATACGTGTCGTCATGACTGGCGAAAAGGTGGGACTTCTTCTCCTTTGCAGCGCCTTCTTGTAGACCCTTTATTCAGTACTTCGACCTTTGTCTCCCTCAGACTTTAGAGCCTATGCTGTCTATATCATATTGACATACTGTACAATACTGTACATGCATGCTGTCAACTGAAAAGATGTCTAGGGTTTTATTTACCATTGATCATTATCATTTGTCTATACTGTTTCTATACTAGAGGCTGCCGCTGGCGTTACCCAGGGATCACCGCGTGGAGGTCGCAGCCCGTGGATCCCCACCCTTATTACTTTATTAACTTGCCTGGACCTCAATTCCACTTCCGAAGAGACAACACATACATGCCAGTCCCGCATCCACTGCCAGCATGCCCTAAAGAGGGTGGCCTCACAGACATCAAGAAGTAGCAAACCCCATCATACGTACGAAAGACAAGCAACACATACATGCCAGCCCCCGCATCCACTGCCAGCATGCCCTAAACAGGAAGACTCACAGACATTAAGACTCACAAACATCATCATACTTACATACCAAAGACGCACACGTACATGCCAGACCCGCACCCACTGTCCGGCATGCCCTAAAGAGGTCGTGAACAGACGGTATGGGAAAGGGGCCCCCCCGCGAGGAAGGCGAAAAACCCATAGGAAAACAAAGGAAGTGGAAGAGGTATAAAGAAAAGGACACAGTCATCCAGACCGTTCTTTATCGTCCATAGAACCTTTTGGATCCAGCAGCCTGGTCCTGTCTCGCGTGCGCGTGTGAGCGTGAGAGTCTTGCTGCGGAAATTCCTCTCTCTGTCTCTCTCTCTCTCTGTCTCTCTCTTTGTTTTTTTTTTTCCCTCATTATTTTTAAGTATAAAAAAGTATTCTACTTTGCGTTCTAGACCTTCTGGTTGCTTGCTGATGTGCTAGTTCGCAGAGTGTTTATAGAGATTTTTAACCGAAAGCAATGGATAGACAAAGATGATAATCAATGACGACACCATGTCATGAGAAGATTAAGCAAAAGTTGATAAACAAAAGTGTTTTATTACCGCGTTCCCAATGTGTGGGTTTGCCGTCTTTCCGCGGAGCATGCCTACTCTTATGCGTCCGAGACCCAGCCACACCCCGTGTTATCAAACGCAAAAGAAATCAGACAGATGGCCTCATCCATAGGATAAAAATCCAACATACATCTTCCTCTTCTAATGACCTTGCCATCACTCTTACAATTTTTCTTACTCTCTGTTGGTGGAGGCAGTGGAACAGTCAATAACGAACTCCAGTTGTAATATGCTGTTGTAACACAGAATGTGGAAAGAACAAAGTTACAATGCAGATAACCCACTTCAGCTGTCAATGCGGCGGGGCGTGCCGATGTGTAACCCAGAGGTCATCCCATAATCGGTCTAAAGCTTTTCTGACAAAAAAAAATAAAAAGATTCGCGTCTTCTTTGGATGAACTAGGCTGTCGTCAAGTTTTGATTAATCTTCTGTATGCGCGCAGTGGCAAGTTTTAAAGCGCAAAAGAATGGCTGATCAGCACAGGAAAATAATTCAGCTGTACTAGAAAGTAATAAGCAGGGTTTTGTCTGTTTAATTTCGCGTCCTTCAGGGCAGCGACACTTTTTGAAACCGCAGCAGCTTTTTTTTACCGTTCACTTGGACAGAGACTCCCATGGACCGTAAAAGAATGTGATAGACACTTTTGCATGATTCTGATTGCATAGGAAAACGCGGACAACACCTTGAGGCAGTTTTTCTTTTCTTTTCAACTTTCCTTACCACCTACTAACGCACTCATGCTCTCCCCACTCCCTACCTCTCTCTCTCTCTCTCTTTATTTCGTATAAAATGGTTATGCTGACGCATATATCTGATTCCATAGGCAGGGCAGTGGTGGGCGGCGGCGGCAGGTAGCGGTGGAGGATGCGGAGGTAAGCCAATCAAATCGCTTTGTTCAAAAGCAATGATTACTGATTTAACAGTGTAGGTGAAGGGAGCGGGGCGGCGGCGGTGGAGGTGGCGGTGGCGGTCGCGGTGGAGGTAAGCCAGACAAATCACATTTTATATGAATACTTATTGATATAATAACATAGGTCGTGACGGCGGCGAGGGCAGGTGGAGGCGGTGGTGGAGAGGAGGAGGAGGCGGCGGTGGAGGTAAGCCAGACAAATCACATTCTATATGAATACCTATTGATATTATAACATAGGTGGTGACGGCGGCGAGGGCAGGTGGAGGCGGTGGTGGAGAGGAGGAGGAGGCGGCGGTGGAGGTAAGCCAGACAAATCACATTCTATATGAATACCTATTGATATTATAACATAGGTGGTGACGGCGGCGGCGGCAGGTGGCGGTCGAGAGGAGGAGGAGGAGGAGGAGGAGGAGGTGGTGGTGGTGGTGGTGGTGGTGTCAGTGGAGGTAAGCCAGACAAATCACATTCTACATGAATACTTATTGATATAATAACATAGGTGGCGGCGGCGGCGGAGATGGCGGTGGTGGCGGCGGCGGAGATGGCGGTGGTGGCGGTGGAAAGGAGGAGGAGGTGGCGGTGGAGGTAAGCCAGACATATCACATTCTACATGAATATTTATTGATATTATGACATAGGTGGCGGTGGCGGTGGAGAGGAGGAGGCGGTGGATGCGGAGGTAAGTCAATCAAATCACTGTTCAAAAAAATGATTACTGATTTAACAGTGTAGGTGAAGGGGGGCGGAGCGGGGCTGGCGGGCGACGGCGACGGCGGCGGCGGCGGTGGGTCTGGTGGTAAGTCAACTCCCTTTTTTTTTTTTTTTGCCCTTCCTCTTCCATTCCCCTTCCCTTTTGCCTTCCTCTTCCCCTTCCCTTTCCATTTCTCTTTTACAGAAGCGTATCGCACGATTATCAAGGCCACCGATTTGTCTGAAGGTACGTTAGAAAAGAGACGTGTTAGATTAACAGCTGCTACTCTTAAATGACAGACTAGAAAACTTGCTTCGTTTAATTGGTATCTCGAATCCTTCATAAAGCCTCTATGATATATTATGATATTTGCTAAACAGATTCGCAAAGAACGAGCTTGAGGATGAAGAAGAAGACGCAAGGATTGGAATGGGTTTTGGGGAAACCAAACCCCCATCGGCCGACTATGATGGTTTCGAGTGGCCACGCCTGCCCAGCACGCGCTATCATCCTCTCTACTGTTTTGTCATTTAACGTACCATTAAACATATTTATGACCTTTAAAACTGTGTAAAATGCGTCTGTAATAGCGAAAAGGGATAGGGAAGGGGGTAGGGAAGAGAAAGGGCAGAAAAAAGGTCGACTTACCCATCACCTCCACCGCCGCCATACACCCCTGCCCGCAGGTCACCGACGCCATTTATCAGTAATTGTTCAAATAAGGTAGGCAATCTGATCGACTTCCTCCACTGCCACCTGCTCCTCCGCCCCTTCCATCTATGTTAGCCGCCGCCGCTGACCACCGCTCTACCTGTGGAAGCAAATGTATACATCAGCATAGGTCATCTCATATTTCTCTAAGCATACGCAAAAGCTTTGCGGGAATAGTGTATACGCTACTGTATTTTGCAAATTTGTTAAAGCTCATGTGGATTTCGATGTCGCGTCTGTTGGAAACTATATGTCGTGGGAGAAATTTATGATGTCGTGCTCTGCACGGTTTTATGTGTGTTTTGGAGAATCGTAAGCCTGTCCTAGGACTATAGCGATGTCCTCAATAATGTCAAAAAGACCTCCAGAATGCCTCGAAGCTCTCTCAATGGAATTATTTACCAACGAAGATTAAGGTCTTTCATATCGGTGCCGTTCGGCTGCTTATATCAAAAAGACGCTTCTACTGAGGCAGAGGAGCCGCCAACGCGCCAGATGTTGAGCGGGTGATGCGAAATTGATGGTGCTTTTAGACACCTCGACCCAGGTGAGCCGACGGACTCCCAATTGGAGGCGAAGAAGCGTGGGGTGGTGTGCCTGGAGCATGAACAAGCAAGTCGTGATGTTTTAGCGGAAGAAGCCATGCTCCTACGTTTGACAGAGGGGCCCTTGATGTAGGTGACAAATTACCCATTGAAAAAGCGGTTATCATTAAAAAATAGCAGAGTTACCCGATGCCTTCATTTTTTGGCATCATGATTTCGCAAATCTCGACAGCCAATAAAATTCATCAGAGTTGTGTCGAGGCCTACTTACGCGTCGTTGTCGAAAGTTGTAACTTAAAGCTGGTGCGTAAAGCCGAAGCTTCAATGAATCGATACTAGATCTTCTGGCATGTTTCAACAAACGGTGCGCAGATGCAATTTTTCTCTTTGACGCTTGCTCATCGTCCCGGTAAAGTCTCATGAGCAAGCTAATTCTGCAAACCAGCGAAGCCAAGCATGTTATGTCGAGGCAGTATTTGGTAAACCACCATCTGTTCTATTACGATTCAGTGTATACTGACTAGCTCTTCCGAATCCGTTGTCTGGTTTAGGGCGAAGCGCCATTGACCAGTGCTGGCCAAGACCCACCGAGTGACCACCGTGCAACTTGCAGACCTTGTTCTGAGACAAAGGCGAGGAAGAGCGACGCTTCCGAACTGCTGGCGAGGAGGCAAACGAGGAAGAGGCCTTGGGCTTGCTAGCGGCAGAGGCGGAGGCAGAGGACGAAACAGATGAGGGCGAAACAGATGAGGGCGATCTCGTAATCCTGGAGCTATACTACCGATACTTCTCGAGGTACAGTACGCCGTAGACAACGACTTTTTGCACCGCCTCGTGCGATACTGCGAGGAAATCGTTACCGAGTACGGCGCGTCACCCATTGTTCTCGTATTTGCCATACATGATTGCGTGCGCCAAGTCATGAACAACACATACAAAAACAAGTCAAAGCCTTTTCCACTCAAGTTGCCGTGCTTTCCATGGGCAAAGCAGTGCTACATCCTGAGCAAAGAATCAATTTCTTTGCATATGGATAAAACAGCGACGACAACGGCGATGATACCGAAAACAACAGGAGCCCTCCAGATGAAGATGGCGCGATGGAAATCAGAACACTTTTGTACAAACCAGATTGGATAGTCTGCTGCAAAAGTGGATCATCAATGGCTGCCGTGGGTGTCATGGAGTTGAAAGTAGCGTACAAAAGAGACCCCAGCTACATGACCGATTTCGTGAAGCTCGCAAAGCAGATGAAGTTGATTCTACACGAGTTAATATATTCTGGCGTGCAGGTGTGATAAACCATCGTCTGTCAGGTCAACCACGTCTTTAAGAAAGCGGTCTATGCCCCCATCTGTGTTTAACCATTGAAACAGTTGCTCGTCATGATTACCTTTATTCTATCACTGATATTACAATAACGCCTAGTACAATTTGTCTGAAAAACAATTCTATCTTGATATCACAATGAACTGTCCTGGTCATTCCATCCTCTCTTCCAGTTCTGTTATTAGATTATGCACTTTTCCTACGAGTAAAAACCAGTCTAAGACATCGTGATCAAGCATGTCGATGACCTTGAGGTATCGTGCTTCGGCATCTTCAGCGACACGTAGAAGATGACTTGTCTTGTTCTCTTCCTCCGTAATCTGATTTTCGAACATTCGCTGTGCGAGGCTGTACAGAACCTTGATGGTGGGGTCATGCTGACGACTGTGCTCGGCCAAGCATTGTTTCTGTTCGACGAAGAAAGCGCCGAGTGCGACAGTTGCATTCAAAGGTGTCATTTTCATCACCAAATAAATCATTACGTTGCTTGCGTTTGGTGCCAAGTAACGAACCATAAGTGGAAGCTGCGATGACCCCTAGCCGCAGGCGAAGTGGCTCACTCACATCCGGAATGCAATCGAAGTGTCAGCCATGGATGAAGCGAAGCGAGTTCCACGGCTTGTAAGAATAACGAAAAAATCAGGACAAGATGTGCATTCAAAAATATGGTCCTTACAGAAATTCAACATCCGACAGACGACCGCATTGTTCGTTTCGTTGGAAGGGCTGTTATCGACAACGGCACAAAATCAAGGTATCGACAACGGCCCCGGACGATTTGATCGCGCAGCTTGACCAACGTGTCCGACACATTTATGTCATCAATCATTCAGTCGCCGGACTATGTAGGAGGAAGAAATACAATCAGTTTACAGAACGTCATATACATTATTTCTTTTGTATATCTGTTTCACCTTAACAGGTTCTGAATGTGATTCATCGATTCGAACTGCCGAGACTTTGAACTTCTTATTTCGGAGCCCAGGATCGCATGACTGGAGCATATAAGAAATATCAGGTGAGGTGAGGCAGCCGCAAGGAAGGCCACTTAATTCACTCCTTACCTTCTCTTTTGATACATGCATATCTGTGTGCCTGCGAAATACGGCCAGACTGGAGAAATATTCGCAGCAAAAGCCCAAAAGAATCCATGGACGTAGCGGTCCTCTTCTTGACAAAGCTTTACTCGCTCGTATTCTTCTGACAAATAACTAAAATCCCACAATCAACGGTGTGCTAGTGCTTCAGATGCTCCCTGGGATGTGTGGGTTGGTTCGGTCCTGACACCGAGTTTGATAGGACTGTCGTAGGCGCGGGCACCAGTCAAACCACAGAGATGTGTTTGATGCGTATGAGGCAGGTGAAAGATCAGAAAAATACTGCGCCTCTTTGTGTTTGTCGATGCAGAAGGCTGCTCCAACGGAGGCAATAGGATATGTACTTGAGTTGTTGGAAAGGGTATAGACATATTGCATACATATATGAAGAAAAAGAACTGGACTAATTATACAGTGTAAGTGGTGGGTGAAGTGGTGAAAAAAATAAAAAGTGGTGAGAGAAGTGGAGAAAGAATGGGGGAAGGTGAGTGAGGTGGTGAGCAAAAAATCTAAAAAAGGGAAGGCGAGATTTTCCCAGATAGTCCCCTGAGACTGAACAGTCTCACAATGGATCCCTGTGCTAAAGTGTACTTGCAATATGGGCATTGATGAACAATGAATATTTTTGTGGCCATGGTGACGAGAAAAAGAAGAGTAGGAAGGTGAAAGAAAGGGTTCCATATCCTCGAGAGGGGCTTCTCTTTCAAAGGATGCATCTGTCTATTAAAATATCTGATCCTGTGGGTCTAGGAACTGATTACATGCTGTATAGGCCGGTGTCATGTATGTAAGCCTTCTTGTTACAAAGTA
The DNA here is from genome assembly GCA_000697355.1 of Syncephalastrum monosporum B8922. NCBI lineage: Eukaryota > Fungi > Mucoromycota > Mucoromycetes > Mucorales > Syncephalastraceae > Syncephalastrum > Syncephalastrum monosporum. Next base: position 39,337 of record JNEN01001262.1, read on the forward strand.
GGAAACAGAATACTGATTGACCACAGAGTTACTAAGTTGCCCCGGATCACTGTTCTCAAAGCTCACGCGACTCCGGCGTTACCCAGTCCTCCGTTCAAACACTTATCTACTCCAGCAAAACACTGGTTTCTTCCAGTTACTCAGATACAGTACATCGGTACGCAAGAGTCACCAGATTACAGGTTACATAGTGCATGTACAAAATAACCCAGATAGAAAAACTAACCTGTGCATACGTTTGCAACGGTTTAAACCCCTATGCGCGTAGGGAGCCAAGATATATTGGAGGTGAGCGAATGCCGCTACATCCTATCTTAATTGATAAGCCAGACGATTATCGCAGCTCAACGCGAGTCAGAAATGACAGGCGTTTACTTCACTGTCCACCATTTGGACTGGTGCCTATGCAAGGGTAAATCCTCATGGCAAAAGATAAATGTTGTTGAACGTGCCTGTTCTTTCAGCAGGTGCGGTGGTGAATCCCGCTTAAATTTTGTACTTATCATACAGCGTGCAGCTGTAGATGATGGAAGTCTAGTTCTCAGGAAAAGGCGATGGTGATCATTGGATCCGCCAGGGAACGTATGATGTATTAGATATATAAGACCATGTGGAGGGATATGAATAGAATAGGAGGAGCATAATCATCTTCACTATCTATCGGAGCGGCGAGATTGACGTCTGGCGTGTGCGCTGGCTGTTTCCGATGGGTTGAACTGTGAATGGTAACTGTCAGGGACTTGAGCAGGGGGTGCATCGCCGTAGACCATCTGTCGGGTCCGCTGCTGTTCGCGTTGTTCGCGTGCACGCCGTTGAGCTCTCAGCGCCTCGATACTCGAACCGCCTTGCATTTCTTTTTGCTCTTTCGACTTGGAATGCTTCTCTGATTTTTTCAAACGCTTATTGATGACAGCCAAAGGATCGTCATCGAGCTCAATGCGGTTGTGATGTTTCCTTTTTCTGCGTTTGTCGTCATCGTTGTCTTTTGACTTGTGCTTCTTCAAATGACCGTATTTGTCATATTCTTTCTGGGCATACCAGGGCCGTTCTTTGTCGTGAACGCTCTGGTCGAGGTACATGGTCACCTTGCGATCCCAAGCCTGGTCTTTTTCTCGTTCTTCCTTTTGTCGCTCTTCATTTCCTGCCTAATTGAATAAATATATATACATGTATATATATGACGTACTGTAAGAGGTTGCATGCGTACAAGATATATGGACATTAGAACCTACCTCGTCTTCTTCGGGTTTAAAAAGGTTAATGTGTTCCTCTTGACGAACTACAACCGCTGACGAGCTTTCTTCTCCTCCTCCTTCCGAAAGCCGTGCGCGTGCACGTTCTCGTAAATGAGTTAAGCGTGCTTCACTCTCCTACATGATCACAATCAACATGTACTCCATGCAGTGTAGATTGACGGTGCCCATTGACTTACGGCCTTGGCAGCTCGTTTAGCCTGTTTGTCCTCTTCTTCTTTAGCTTTGGCCTCATCCTTGCGGACTCGCTCAATGTTCTTCTTGTTATAGACGTGCCAGCTATAAATGGCATGAGTGGTACGATCCTTCAGAAACGAGAACGGTCCTACCTTTTATGCGGGAGAATATTCATTTTTGCCGGAACAAGAAATGGGCAGAGCAAGACTCGACTGAATTTATGCTTTCATGAATTTGGGCTCACTCAGAAGTCAGGCACTCCATGATCCCATGCGCCACCGTCATCAAGGCTCCCATACTTATACATATACTTTGTAAAAGAGTATTATCACTGCTTTAAAATAGGATTGTGAAAAGTACGGGATATGTGCGAAAGAAAAAGACATTCTGTGCAAAAGTTGGGAAGGGTCACAGCTTGAAGCTCCCTCCACCGTCTCGGTGCGTATTCTACGACGGTCTCTTTCGTAGTACTGGCTAGAGCCATGTACCGCTGCGCTTCATACCATGTCTTACTAGCTATTTTCAAATAATGCAAAGCGGTGACTGTCGTTAATACCGTCTCCCGAGATAATTGTATGCACCAACAGCAAGCTCTGCGAGTTCCAGCACTCGTCTGTTACAGCCGTATTACAGTCAGATACTCAATACGTTTTTTATGCACAGACCAATAGTACGTCTTGCGAGATTTTTTCCTCACCCTTTTTCATTTTTCCACAGCTCTTTTGTAATATGTCCCTTTACATCAGACTGATATGGGATTTGGCATCATGAATACTAAAGCAAATCAATTTAGGCTTCAAGTCGAGTGTAATATGGCGTTTTTCCTATGATACAAATACTGTAGCTACAGTATATCCCTAATCTTTATGATTGGATCAATCTAGAAGCATCGTTATTAAGGTGCAAATACAGATCGGCCTCGAAAGCGATAGCAAAGCGCTACGTCCACGAGTAATGGAGCATTCGTCTTTTTCAGGTGTAGCAATGGATATTAGGTTCCTTTTGGAGTACCATCTGTGACATCTCTGGTGTCCAGAAATACAAGCATAGTGTCGATGCGGGTATTACTGTGTCATCATAATGTGAAAATACGCTGCCTGAATTAAGCAGATAACACCCCCACATGTTTGTTTTCTTGCGGACGTCGAATGGTATATTCTCTATCGGCAACCTTGTCATCGCAAGCTCAAGTCTGTCATGCTGACGATCAGATTGGGGCCCACTCCGCATACGTTTCGCATCGTTGTCAACACACAGTCCGATAAAAGTGTCCGAGCTTAACCCATCAGTGGTCGAAATTATTTAGATTGATGAGAAACGTGAAATTCCGTTCGATCGATACTGACACGACAGACTGTACGTACTGTTGTGAAGTTTCTGCGTCAAAGCAGTATGTAGGGTTCACTGCTGCCGTCTCATCCTTCTTTCTCCTCGACTTCCTCGCTTTTTTTTTTTTTTTGCTTGCATCTTTTTCAGTCGACTTTTCCCCCTTGAGGGCCCCCTTGAGGGTACAGGTCACGTCACGATAAATGGAAACGTGGATCCATGTTCTGCTCTTCCTTCCTTTGCAAATTGGGACCAGCCGCTGCTCTGACAGATACTGGATACCGCCGTATCCCTTCCCGACACCAGGAAGACATGTGTCTCTGCATCAACTGTCTGATCTTCAACTCACCCACTAAATTCACAAATGGATAGTATAAGACTGCAACTTGATAAACCCTTACAATAGAGAAGGTGGATGATATGCCGCAAAGCTCTATAATATTATGACCATGATAAGCCAGAGAAGATCATGGAGGCCAAAAAAGCTTTATTCTCCCGAATGGGTTGGAGCTTCAGTTCGTGTGCTCACCCAGCAACAAAAATAAAATTTAACAATACATAAATAAAAAGTACGAGGTGTTTGTATTGCTGTCCTGCATGCACCCCCTACTATAGTTGAACAGAAAGTTGCTTGGTCGGGCTGCTCGAGGACATAGACAACTCTGTTTGTATGTATTGACACCCTATATTCTCTATATTAACAAGCGCTGCGTGGATGTAAAGGGGCCTTTTATCCTAGTTACAATTTCATTTTTTCGCTTTCGACGTGTTCAATAGCGGCCATCATATAGGTGTGTTCTAAATCTGAGCCAACATGAAACTCATTCAAAAAGAGAAAGATGTCAGCCGCTCTTGCTCTCCGCCTTGATCATGTCGTGAGCTTATCATCAATTACTGAATATTATATAAAAAAACCAATCGATCGATTGAAGAAAGGATCATCCTACTGATGCAATGAGCGTGATATTTACATTCATATACAGAGGATGGATTTTTTTTTTGGTTTGGGGGGAGGGAATGATTTACAAAAATATGTATGTTGAGTGTGTGTACTGTTCTTACTTTTTTTGTTGCTTGGATGACAACAACAACAACAGGATATTGGCATGTATGGTCTCCTGAAAACGAAGACTAAAAAGAGGCGTGGGTGTTGCGGCGGCAAACAAAAAAAAAAAAAAAGCGGCCACGTTTTTGCACAGGCCGATGTTGCAATAGAGACACATAGCACACGTACGCACGCACATACATACATACATACAGACCTACATACAGCACATCGTGCGTCCATAATATCCCTGATCCCCTACTTTTGCTCTTTTTTCACTTTTCTTTCTTCCTTTCCCTTTTGATTTTTAATCTTTATTTTATTTTATTCTCTTTGCCTCAGCTCATAACAGTATTCTCCTTTCATCTTAAAATTGCTATGTTTACCACACTCACCGGTCACCAGAGAGCGCATTCAATGCCTATTCATAGCGGGTGGAGCTTGTAGGTCATCTTATGCTTTTCTTTGTGGATATCTTCAGATTGACTTATATTTTAATTTGGGCCGACCGACAGCAGCCACGATAGCGTCAGTGAGAGTGATACAAGGAGTGGAACTAGTACAAGCAACATGGCCTGGTACGATTATAATCCCGGCACGACAACAGCAGGAGTGCTAAACGAGTATGGTCGCTCTCCTTGCGTATAGAGACACATAGACTGACTGACTGGCCCTCCCTGATAGGCGCATTTCTTCTGTCACACCTGAACCATCCCCTCTGTTGTTCTCATCGGCCACGACGAAACGCACACGATCGGCAACCATGACGACCACTGCGTCCATTTCGTCGGTAGCAACCACAGGAAGAGCAGCGGAGCCGGCCGCTATATTTGGGCCCACTCAGCTGCATGATCCGTAAGTAAAGTATGATACATGTAATACTCTATTCTGTGAGGACGAAACTCAAACCCAAACTCAGCACATGTCCTGCCACGTTGTATTGTCGAGTGGACCGAGGATTTTTCCTGACCGACGGATACCAATGGACGTGCTACCGACGCAATTATTTTAAGCTCTCGGTGTGGATCAATACGACGGTGAACGATGCACTGTTTGTGCGTGTGCGGGCCTGCACGACTGGCACTAAGCAAGCGATACGCCTGATCCAGCTCACACCCAAAAGGGACAAAGGTCCGCAGCACACGCCCGCAATCCAACCCATGTCGGCCGCAAAGCAGATTACGTGGGAGCGACTGCAATTCAAGTCAGCGACGGCCAACAATGGCAAGAAGCGCGCGAATCAGCAATTCTATGTGATTGTAGTCGAGCTGCTCCGTAAAAAAGATGGCGGGGAGGAGTATGAGCCGGTGGCGAGTTGCGAGTCGTTTCCGGTCGTGGTGCGAGGTCGCAGTCCCGGTCACTATGCGGAGCGGGCCGCCACACTCGCCGCAGCCACTCCTGCCTCCCATCACCATAATCAGGATTATAATCAGGATTACAGCATGGGTGGGTCCCCAAAGCACATGATCGGTGCGCCAGGCACACCGACTGTGCCTACTCACCATCCCCTGCCTTCTTCGTCCTCGATATCGTCAGCTGACACGCACTCTCCCGACAATCAACCTCCTCCTCCTCCTCCTTCGAATACGCCTCATATGCTGATGGACCCAAAGCTGTATTATGGTTACTATGAGAACGAGGCGTTGCCAGGTACACGGCACCACTGGTACCTGGAGTAGCTTTTTGTTTCTAGACAGTATTTTCATCAGACCTTGGCCGGCCTTCTTTTCCTTTTATTGTAAAACGTACGTACCAGTTGTGCACAGATAGTTTCAGTATTAGTCTATTTTCCATATTTTGCAAGGGATATCCATAAGAATAAATATTCAAAGAAAAAGAAAAAGAACGTAGCTGTGCCAAAGTGGGTGTAGGAAAAGGACGGCGGCGCAGTCAGCATTATAATACAACAGTTGCCGCAGCAGTAAGAAGGAACTTGAATGGGGCATATCTTGCTCGTATGGCAGGTTTTATACCACAGAGGACCATGATTCAGATAGGCCCGCCTAAAGAGGTTATATTGAATCGCTCTTTACGTACCATGCGAACGATCTTCTCTGCGGTGCAGACGAGGAGATCCGGGCTTGATTGGGCTTCAATTACGTACTTTGGTCTACGTTTACGTTTTTACCATTGCTGTTTATGAGAGTGGGGTTTAAAAATATACTGTTTTATTGGCACTAAAGAGCTCAAAATTTTTTTGTCACTCTTTTCTTCACAATGCCTAAGAATAAGGGAAAGGTAACATGAGCATGCTTTGAAGGAAACGGGTGTTCATGAGCAATCTTTAGGGAGGTAAAAACCGAAGACGCGGAAAGAACGAAAACGAAGGCGTCAAGCGCGAGTTGATCTTCAAAGAGGAGGGCCAAGGTAACGGGAATCAGTACTTTTTTACTGTAATCGCTCATACGATGTGTTACGTCTAGAATACGCCCAAGTCACCAAAATGCTTGGCAATGGCCGTCTGGAAGCCCAGTGCTTTGACGGCATCAAGCGTCTTGCACACATTCGTGGCAAGTTGCGGAAAAAGGTATGACGTCAAATAAATAAAACCTAAAAAAAAAAAAAAAAGGAGAAGAGTAACAGAACAGGGCTCCTTACGCATCTTTTTCATATAGGTCTGGATCAACCAAGGCGATATTATTCTTCTGTCACTGCGTGAATACCAGGACGAGAAGGCCGATGTGCTTTTGAAATACAACCCGGAAGAAGCTCGCTCCTTGAAGCAGGCCGGTGAATTACCGGATGCTACCAAGATTAACGAGACCGAGACATTCGGTGCCGAGGAAGACGACGAGGTTGAGTTCGAGTTTGATATTGACGAGGTAAGAAACAAAAACATACAATTGTTGTCCTACTGCCTGTGTGGATGCTCATTCTGTTTGTCTTCTTTCTCTCTCTTTTATTCAAGATCTAAAAAGTACATCATTACACGCCATCCAAATCATCCAATAAAAAGAATCAAACAGTCTATAAAATGTCCTTGTTCACCCACTCCTTGCTCTGCATCTGGAAGAGACGCGACAGTGCACGTTGGAATGCGAACGCCTCCTCCTGGCCCGAAAAGAGCGGCGACTCGATGTCAGTCACGTTGAGGTCGTCCATCATCATCCGCATGCCGTCGTCCACGTCGCCGCCCTCGCTTGCGTTGAAAATGTCGACGAAATTGCTTTCGGCCGAAGCCACAAGCGTGACATGCGATTCGTAAAGCGCATCAATGAGGGTAATAAAGCGGCGAGCCATGGCGCGGTGCTTGAGAGTCATGCGAGGGATATCAGTGAGAATGACGGTATGATAGCGCTGGACGATCTGGAGGTAATCCGCCGCGCTGAGCGGTTTGTCGCACATGTCGGCAAAAGATACACGTGCGACGCCATCGACCTGCTGCGGAATGGTGAGGGACCGGTCGAGAAAGCGAAGCGTGGCCGGGGTCATGGTCTTGCCGCTCGTCAGCTGGTGCGTGATCGCATCCACTTTGGCCTTGGTGTTATTGTCGAGAGGGTAAAAGTAGACCTGCGTCATTTCCCGCTCGATCTTGCGGTAGTCTGTGCCCGAGTCCAGGCTCAGTACGTGGCATTGATGCATCAAGAGATCGATGCAGGGCAGAAAGGATTGCCGCTGGATGCCATTCTGATAGAGTTCGGTCGGGTGGCGGTTGGAGGTGGTCACGAGGACGACGCCGCGGCTAAAGAGCTCGGTGAAGAGCTTGCGGAGGATCATGGCGTCTGCGATATCAGTGACCTGGAACTCGTCAAAGCAGAGCACGTACGACTCGCGCACGATGTCATCCGCAATAGGACCGAGTGGGTTGGGCAGCGTGGGTTGGGATGTCTTGATTTGGTGAATACGGTGGTGGATGTCGAGCATGAAAGCGTGGAAGTGCACGCGGCGCTTGCGTTCGATGGGCAAGGTCTCGTAAAAGAGGTCCATCACCATGGTCTTTCCCGTGCCAACATCACCATACACGTAGAGTGATTTAGGTGCAGCACTTTCTATCACAGTCGGTTGCTCCTTATGGTGATGTCCACCGAACAAATGCGACAACTACGAGATAATAAATCGTCATGCCTTTTTCTAGTGTCACATGCCCACATGTATCACAATCACATTCGCAAATCACACACACCAGACATCCACACGGTTGACATCACTTACGGAGCCAAGCACACCATGTGCGTGTTCTTCTGCCTCTTCTTTTGCGTGGATAGGCTTTGGCGAGTACCCTTCGAGCTCGTGCCAGAGTCTGTCGAGGCTCTTGATGATCTCGCGCTGGTGCGGGTCGCTCCGGACGGTGCCGCCCTCGGTCAATGCATCGTACCGAGCCAACGGTGTTACTACCCCAATTAACTTCTTGTTTGATAAAAAAAATCTTGTTTTTCATCTTACCCAATTCCCGGGAGCGGGCTGTATCGGTAGGGATGCGCTCGGTCACGACGCTTTGCTGGGAGTTGTGGAGTTCCTGTGCCGCAGTTGCTTCGGCAGCAAGAGTGGATTGCCATCGTCGTGATTTGGCTAATGAAGGCGACGCCGTCTGAGACAGGCGGGGACGAGGGCAGTGTGAGACGGTGCGGGAGACGGTGCGTGCTCTTGTATGGTGTTGGGCTTGGCGAGCGATGCAATGAAGACGTCGTTGTAACATGGTTGGAAAACAAAGCAGGGGCAAAATCTAACTGTCCTCTTATGGTTTTAGAGATAATGGAGCGCACGGAAAATTTAAGAGCCGAGGCGCCCAATCTTCTTCCCTCTTTCCTTCTTTAATACATAGTGGAACTTCCCACTTTTGCTTTTTCCAACTATGCAGCCTTTCAACAAGTACTTCCCTCCCGACTGGACACCCGACAAGGCACGTCTACTTTTATTGGACACAGCCTTTACTTTGTACTCATTCGACAACAGGGATCAGTCAACAAGCATGTCGGAAAACATCCTCTTGGCGATCGTGCACGCAAGATCGATCAGGGCATTCTCGTTGTCCGGTAAAAAGCAAATAAGCGCCTTCTTGACCTTCTTTACAATAAGCTGACTGCGAAACAAGATTTGAGATGCCCTTTAACGTATGGTGCACAGGCTGCGACAACCATATCGGACAAGGTAGGACGGAAGGCGCGTGAGTGATTGTGTCTGACAAAGACGGGCCAGGCGTGAGATACAATGCAGAAAAGAAAAAGATTGGCAACTATTACAGCACGCCCATCCTGCAGTTCCGGATGCGCTGCCATTTATGCAGCGGCTGGATCGAGATTCACACAGACCCCAAGGTACTGCACGCGATGACATCCTGTGAAGCATGACGCTGACTTCCTATTGAAAGAACTCGGCCTATGTCGTTGTTTCGGGTGCCCGCAAGAAGGTGGAAGAATGGGAGCCCGAGGATAATGAAGTCCTGAAATTGAAAGGTAACGCAAGCATAATGGCCACCACTTTCAGACTCACAAAGCGACAGATGACGAGACCAAGGAAAGGCTCGAGTCCGATCCACTGTATAAGCTGGAACACACAGTCCAGGACAAGCGCACGGGCGAAGAAGGCAAGACGGTCCTGACCCGACTGCAGGAAATGAACGACGCCGCGTGGGCAGATCCTTATACCCGGTCCCAAGAGCTACGGCGCAAGTTTCGCGAACAAAAGAAGCGCGACAAGGCCGAGCACGACGAAACCGAGCGCCTGCGTGATAAGCATTCGCTCGGTATTCCCTTGCTTCCCAAAAGCGACCAAGATACCCTCGCTGCAAAAGCAGTGGACTACGCAGGTAAAGTGTGCAAGGTCCTATTTCTGGATGATCCGTGGCTAATTTTGCTATATGTAGATCTGACCGAGGTGGAACAACGAAAAGCGGCGAAATCAGCTTCGGGTCTCTTTGCAAAAAGAAAAAAGGCACAGCCACTACAGACCAACCCGGTCTTGAAGCTCGGACAGAAAGCAGCAGTCCAGACGCGGATCAAGACGGACCCCTTTTTGAGCCAGGCGCCCAAGAAACGCGAGGCGCCTCCAAGTGATGCTCTTGTCAAACTCAGCAGCAGCACTGCCACCGACAGCAGCAACAAGAAACTCAAATCACAACCGGGTATGTCAAAACAAACCGAACACGTGCACAGAAATTGAATCATGAGCTTTCCCATTAGCAACTAAGGGGCTCGTTGTCTATGACTCGGATTCATCCAGCGACGAAGGCCATTAACCGCACAAGATACCCTGTACACCTTTATCAGAAACGAGAAGCCCAAGAAACCACAAGTTGGACGACGGGTTTGATCGTCAGGAAGCGCGCGCGGATGGTAAAAAAAAGTTTTTTTTTTGTCATGGCAATATTGCCCTCTGATTGGGTCATGGATGCTTCTTATTTTCGTTCATGTTGGCGAGCGGGAGAGTTTTTCTCCGTCTGCTCATCATTGCCCGTGGCGGTGATACTGTCAGATTGAAAAGATAGGTCATCATAGTACCTTGAGTGTCTTCGACACCATTCAAGGTCTCCAAAGGGCCATACATTTCTTGCATATATCAAACAAAATGATAATCGAGTACAAACATATAATTTCTTTTTGTTTTTGAAGGCGGAGAAGTATCTATGTTGACTTTAAAACTTCAAAGGAAGATCATATCCACAGTGACACGCGCCTGGCGCTGACCTTCCAGATACGCTCAATGCATTATGATGCATTCTTTCGCGAGGAGACGGTCTTTAGATCAGCATTAAAATCCCCTTCGACAAGACAAGGGCTACAATTTTTTTGAAGTATATCCTTGTGCTTTGACAATGGTAGCTCCAGCAGCAGCCGCAACAAGAGCAGCAGCAACTTAGCTGACCATGGGCTATAGCATACAAATCAGCATACTTCGTTAATGTTCCAGAGAGACACAAGCAGAAATTGGCTTTTTATGATTGCATAAAATGGTTCCTGAGCATCCGAAGAGGTATGAATAGGAAAAAAAAGTTGTATACCCATGCACCTCGAAAGAGTTAGCAATGGAATACATTCTGGACGTGTCCGGAGTGCGCCTGCATTTATGAGCAAGAGAGTATGAGGAAGGAAGAATAAATAGTATGTACATGATATTTTCTTTGTTTCTGGATGTCCAAGAAAATGGTATCTAGGTGAAAATGACGTGTGATGCATTAAACTAGGATGTTGCGATATGATGCTCAAGTGCTGCAGCCTTGCAGATTTTTAGAAATCGGTTGCCGTACTGCTCGTATTTGTCGTCATCGTTCATGCAGGGTGCAGCAGCCGTAAATGAGGAGAGGTTGGTCGGAAGTTGTTTGGCCTACACCAGACATCAGATCATAGAATCGTGAGCCCAAGGGTGGCACTTACGAGTTTCATGAGTTGGTCGGTAGGGATGACACTAGCAGCAGTCCGGATATCTTTTTCGCGCATAATCTATAGAGGGGTATCAGCTAACATCTCAGAAATAGAGCCTGGTGCTTGCCTCTTTCCGCAGGTTGACGAGTTTACTGTAGCATTGTCGAAAGCGCTCTTCTTCGGCCCGTTTGGCAGACGCCACGACCAGGGTACCCCCTCTGCTGGGGCTAGAGCCACCCATCGTTCGAGACGTGCTTCTCATCGTGCTTGCAGAGGCATTCGTGCTGGAACTAGCAGACGTACTCGTGGAGGCTGCACTCCCCACTGTTCCTGATCTGGGTCTTGACAGTGAGCTTGCCGGCGTAAAACCGTTCAAACCGGGTATCGCAGCACTCTATTCAGGCGCGTGAATAAAATCATTTTCGGAACTGGGCAAATAATCTACCTTTGTCATTTGCATGAGGATGATACGCATGCTGCCGTTCTCCACGTCATAGGCACGCGGACCCAGCTGGATATACGAGCTCACAAAACCGGCCCGGTTCGTCTGGCTTCTTTCGTTCAAGACATCCGACAAGACCAGCTTCTTGAGAAGGCGATCGATGTCCTGCTTCTTGTAGGCTTGACCCGCACCGTGATAAGGTTCGCCTTGATACATGTCGAAGCGTTTCGACTTGCTGCCACGATAGATGTCCAAGACCTGGTTGAGTGTGATATTCTCGTGGCAACACACAGCACGCACGAGCGTGATCACATCTTTGGCCGCCTGGGTGAAATCCTCCTCAAAGCTCTGCATGTGCTGATTGTTTTTGCAGTTGTCGCAGGTATATTTGCACTGGGCCGGGTCAAAAATCTCGCCAAAGTAGGCCAAGATCTCACGTCGCCGGCAGTCCATGGCATTTTCGCAGAGCGCAATCATCTTGTTAAGGTTCTCATATTGGCGGCGGCGCTGCATCGGGTTAACGACGCCATTCGAGTCGCCGCCGTCGATCAGCTTGCGATGCACGACCGCGTCGCGGTAGTTGTAGTAGAGGCGGCAGTGAGCGGGCCGGCCGTCGCGACCGGCACGACCTGTTTCTTGATAATATCCCTCAACCGAACTTGGGAGCGAGTAGTGGATGACGAAGCGGACGTCGGGCTTGTCGATGCCCATACCGAACGCGATCGTAGCCACAATCACCTGGGTCTCACCACGCTGCCAGGCAAGCTGGCACCGCATGCGCTCTTCGGTGCTCAAAGCGGCGTGGTAAAAGTCGGCCCTGACACCCGCTTTCTGAAGCTTTCCGGAAACTTCCTCACACTGGCGCCTCGAGATGCAGTAGATAATGCCGGTCTTGCCGGCGTACCGGAGCAGGAACTCGGTCATGTCGTCGATGCGCTTGGCAGGAGCGACTTGTTTGATCTCGTAGGTCAAGTTGACTCGGTTGAAACTCTGCTTGAAGACCTTGCAGCCCTGTATGTTCAGGTTGCTCGTGATATCCTCCTGCACTATCGGATTGGCCGTCGCCGTCAATGCAATGATGGGCACTCCGGTGTAGTTGTGCTTGAGCTCACCCAGCGTCTTGTAATCAGGCCGGAAGTCATGACCCCAATGCGACACGCAGTGAGCTTCGTCGACAACGAAACGGGCGAGCATACTACTTGAATGGAGACGTTGCAGGACATTCTGGAAGGCATTGGAGCGGCTGATGAGCTCTGGTGTAACATAGACCAAGGGTGTGCTGATCGGCGAATGCTGGAGGGTATCAAAGATGGCACGTCGATCGGCAACCGGTGTATCGCCGTTTAGAAACAGAGCCCTGATGCCGAGCACGTTCACGAGACGCTGCACTTGATCCTGGATGAGAGAGAGGAGAGGGGAGACTACCACTGTAACGCCGCGCCGCGGGTAAGTCTTGTTGAGCACGGCCGGGAGCTGGTAGCAAAGGCTCTTGCCGCCACCCGTGGGCATAAGAACAAAGCAGTCGTCGCCCTGCATGGTGGTATTGATGGCATCGAGCTGATTATGACGGAATTCAGAGAGCTTAAAGATCTCTTTAAGGGCCCGGCGCACGTCATTCGACCACGGAAAATCTTCACGCGGACGTGTAACGGGTTGCGAGGAAAAGGAGCCAAACTGGGAGGAAGGATCAACGGCTTCCACGACGTCATCGTCAAGCGCCATGTCAAATACAGGTGTCGGACTGGGAGGCGTCGTGGTTGATTCGAGTGCGGCAAAGGGGACTGGAGGTGAGGATGCACGCGAAGTGGAGGGTGAGTCATACGGTGAATCATTGCCAAAGAAAGATGAGGTTTGTCCACGTTTGGTTTGTGGTATCATTTTCTCGAGAAGGTCATCGTCAATATCGTCGTCGTCGTCTGGAATGAGGATAGCCGAGCTCGAGTTGGATGTCGGTGGGTCTTGCCGTCCTTTCTCTGCCATGATGCGTTCCTGCAGCTCGGTCATGCGCGCCTCCAGCTTGGACCTAGTGGAGGTAGCTATGAGTGATCAATGCAGTAATAGAAGAGTGGCGCGTGCGCACCTTTCGCTGATGAGTAACCGTCGCTGTTCACCTTCACCAAGAGAAACCAGGCGCTTGAGAAGTTTGTAATCCTGGGCCTCGAGATCATCCAGCTGTTTCTCTAGTTCTTCCATATCCATGGGTGGATGTGCACCTGCTTCGATTGTGCTTGTCTGCGGCGCATGCGTTTGTGGAGCACTTGCCTGAGATACATCCATCGGGAATGCTTGTGGTATGCTGTTTTCGTGAGCTTCGGATGCTGCAAATCCCATTTCGGCTTCCTGGAGCTGTTTCGCGAATAGTTCGTCTTGGTATATCATGTCATCGTCAAACTAGCGAAACATTAGGAGCCAATGCAATAAAACGCTACCATGAGACTCACCATGTCCTCGCTCACTGCATCGATGGGTTGTGGTGGTAGCACTTGTGCTTTGGGCATAGATAAATTCTGAAAGTCGTCGTTGACGTCGAATGCATCGATACTCATGTTGTCATTCTGTTTCCTAGGATCTGAGGTCGTCTCGATCTGTTGACGTTTTCGCCTCAGGCTAAGGGTTTTATCGGCTTGACGTGAAGACTCTCTTGCGTTTGTGAGATCAATAACAGCATTGTCAGGTACGGGTGTCGGGTCAAGGGATGTCAGGTCAGCAAAGTCGAGATCATCGTCAAAAGGGTCTTCAGGAGCATGACGTTTTTGTGGAATTCTTGCTAACCGTTGTACAGGTGAAGGCGGCGGTTCTGCTCGCGAGGGCGTTCGTAATGGTGTGAAAGGCACATGAACTGGAAGACCATTCGGTTGAGTCTCAGGGCAAACCCATACGGCTGCATACATACCTTCTTCACTGCGGCCGTCACTGGGGATGTTTGCAACTTGGTCCACAGGATGCGTCAGCCTACTTGGATCGTATGGCACGAGCAAATGCGGCTTGACATGTTCCTCGAACCATTTCAAATGCTCGGCATAGTTGCACTTCATAGCTCCAAGGGAAACAACAAAGCTGTCATTGGCCCGCTCCTATTTTTCGGCACACGCGCCCTTTTCGCGCTCAAAGAAATTTTTTGACGCGCAAAAAGTCAACTCGGACACGCGAGCATTCGAAAGGCAATGAAATCACATAGAACTGACCCAGTACAAGACAAGGCCATCCATTATTATTTTAATATACCCGCATCTTCTTTCGTTTTGGCAAACATATTCAGAAGCTATTTTGCGACACCCCAAGGCTTCCCGAAGCTGAACAGGTGGAGCAACGTAGGCAATGCTATGCACAACGCTCTTACGTTCATAGTTACGCACAATGTACAATACTGTAAATCACACCACCACCCACGCGTGTGTTGCAGTTTAAGCATACCATTCCTCCGCTGAAGTTTACAGTAAGAGATATCGTCAAGGTGCTCTGAAAGATCTGAGCTACCGTGTGTATACAGTATTTGCCTGTCGCTAGGTATCCATCCGCTCCATTTTCAACGGCCCAGCGAGGTGAGTCAAGCAGAGGTATGTAGAAGGTACTGAGATGTGATGTGATGCTGCCTGGTGTCACCATCCAAGCAGCGTTGTGGCATCAGCAGATCGGTAAGCTTAATTGACTATGTGTACCAATAAATGTAACATGGCCCGCGGCAAATACACTCTTTTCCGAAATCAAAGTCGTTTTCCGGCGGAAAGAAAGTCAGAGGCTGACAAAAGTAATGCGCAAGTCTTGTCAGCCAAGTCCAAGAAAACGCGCAAGCTATGTTAGAACCATTTAATTGGATATCGTAGAGCATTTTTCTTTTTACAACGGTGCTTAGATCAAATATGAAATTAAAGCATTGGGTGACAGCTGTGTGGAGACTGATGACCGATGACGAAAGTACTGGGAGATGCATCATGTGACCCTACGAGACATTTCAGGAAAATATGTGGAATTGTTTCTTTCCTTTCATCTCAATGTCACCTCCACCCATGACAGCTGCTGTAGCAGTTTGTATTGTACTGGGCTATGATTCAGCAGTAGCAGCAAATCATAACTTGGCAATAACACGCTTGAATGAAATGGGAATGGTTCCTGTACATGCCCACGATAGCAATCCTGTCCATCCAACAGCCATTTCCGCAGAAGTGCAAAAGGTGAATCCATTCATTTACCTTACTTATCCATTCGAAAGGAAGTTGTTTTTTCTATATTAACATGTTATATAGAAACAGTTAGCAAGGACGAAGCGCTGAAGCACTTCAAGAATATAATGCCAGTTATGCGACCTGCCGCCGAAGCTGACGTGCCTCGACAAATTGAAACCTGGGAGAATAAGTCCAACATCTGGGGACAACGTGGACAACCAAGACAAGATGGAAACCGCATCGAAGGTCGTCATTTGTGGGTATCGGATGACAGACACTTGGGTAAGACAAAGAGAAGAAGATTGAACGATTTATTCACGTAACCTTAGAGGTGGACGTCATTAATGATATCGCTAAATACCACACCCATCTTCGCAATCATCCAATGACTAATATCGGCTATGCGCGCAAATCACCGGGAAAAGAACGATTTGAAGCAAGATGCGCCTTATTGCAGAAAATGGTTACGCGACTGCAAGATCGATGTCTCTGTACCAAAGTGTATGTTTCTCCTAGCTCCAAGTCAGACTCACCGTTGATGCTTTGTGATCAAAACAGGGACTATACCATGTGACGTCCTAGCGTAGCGCTGGACTCACTTATTACATGAGAGGTCCGCTACGGTCCTTCACCCGCCCACCCACCTGCTTTCTTGTCTCGTTCGCTCTCCAAAGATGTTCGAATTAAAACGGAGAACTATGAAAACCCAACTAAGCAGCAGACCTCGAAGTGTAATGGAAGGTAGACGCTTAATGTTTACAGATGAACACTGACAATTCTTACTTTTTTCAGCTTTACACACATTGTTGAACAAAAAATCCAAGCCGATCAGATTGATTGTAATTGACTACGCGGGATTCATCACAGATCCCAACGACATCCGAACATTTTTCCAGTAAAAATAAGAAAATAATAGTAAAAGACAGAGAGAACAATACTACAGTCATGATAATAGACGATATTCTCAAATCAAGGAGTTGATTGTGGACCATGGCTTGACCTTTGAACTATTTTCTCAACGTGATCTGCTTAAAAATGAAGATATGATATCCCGCTTCGATTGCCGTTCAAGTCCCAAACATCGAGCTCTCGATATTTTATTCAGTAACCTACTTCCAATTAAACCACAAAATGTGGTTTTTGTCTTCACGCATTGATGGTGCATAGTTTCAACCTTAAAAAACTGACAGTAAAAACTTTATTGCTTATTCAAGGACATCAATAACATGGCCTGTCCATTTTCATAATTTTAAATAGGCTGTCAGGATCTTTTTCATACTGTAACGCCCATCTTTGCGCCGAGCGAACATGAATTCCCCAACTGCTTTGCAGCAGCTGACGCACTCAAGACCTTCTCGAACATCAGTTTGAAGAATCTGATTTTGTCCTGGTCTGTATAAACGGTGTAATCTCATTTGTTCACTGGTCCTTTCGTGGGAACGCCCTTACTCTGCACTCCATCTACATGCACAACAGAAGGTTCATAGTTGTGCACGTCATGTAAAGTGCGCAAATAATCAGTATGAGAACTGACTGTTTGAAGGGCGAACATTTCTTCTTTCCGCCGGAAAACGACTTTTGATTTCGGAAGAGTGCATAGGTCACAAGCAGTGTCCGTGTTCCCCTAAATAATGGACCGTGTGAAAGCAGTATATCTGACTTGCAATGAGGGTGTAAGAACCCTCTTTTTGTATACGTAATGGCTTCTGTACATATATAGAAGATATTTACACACATTGCTTCCACACCCATTTGGGAAGTGTGGTCAAGCAAAAGAGACTGCTGCGGCATCGCAACTACATCATGTGCTTGATCTAATTAAAGCGGCCAGGACGACTATTGTTAGTGCTTTATTTATCATGACGGATATGATTTCGCAGAAACAAACGAATATGAAAGGTCGGGTACGTTAGTACGTTCGGCTTTAAGAGGAAAACCGGTGGTACACATTAATCTGTCGCGTAGTAACGGTGAGAGTTTGCAACATGAAATGGCCATGACAGCCATTTGTACGTACGTTCGATGCGACAGGAAAGCTAACGTGACCCTGAGTTTTCTTACATGTGTGTTCTGTAAATCTGATTTATGAAACTTTTGCCATTTTAGCGCGCATATTTGTATAACCAACAAAGCAACAGACAGACATGCATACGCAGCCAACACATTGGGTCTACGCGATTTTATAAAAATCAAGTAAAAAAGCATGTTTTACATAAACAAGTATTGTTACATACAAAGGAGTATAAAATATATAAAGTAATAGTCATACATAATATAATAGTATCCATCGGGAAGAAAGGGGAAAGGAACAGAAGTGAAAAGAGAAGAAGGAAAAGGCGGGAAAGGTTGCGGGTTGGGATGGGGAATAGCTTCTCTCTCGTTTAGAAGAAAAACATGTATCTAAGCAAAAATTGTGGAAGAGATAAAAGAACGACGAGGGAAATGATCAATGGACGGCCCGCCGCCTTGCTTGGTATTTTTAAGAATGATGGGATGGAATCGCCGAGGAGGAAGATGAGGTAGGAGGATAAGAGGAGCCATAGCCGTCGTAAGGATGCTGCATTGCATAGTAATGGCCGCTGCTGCTGGAACCAGCACCGCCATGCTCAGATACGGGCGGCATGAAAGAAGAGGGGGGGTGATCATATTCACTTTTACGTGCAAAATTGTAGAATGGCTGCTGCTGGTCTTGCTGTTGTTGCTGATGTTGCTGCTGCTGAGCGTGGGGTGGTGGAGGTGCCTGCGAAGGAGGCTGATTTTGGCGTTGCTGTTCATACAAGAGAACATGATCCAAGTGCTCCGAAGACGAGGAAGGAGCCCGCTGATGCGGAAAGTACGACTCCTGCTGGGCCATAGTGGGCGGGTACACACCGGGTGTACCTGGCTGTTGTGCTTGCTGTTGTTGCTGGGCCTGGGATGAAGGCGGTTGTTGCTGGTGCTGCTGGTAAGGCGTCACAGGATAATAGTAAGGCGAGTAGGGGCCAAGATCGTTGGCGGGTGAGCTGAGGTAACGCGCCGGTGGCGGTGGCGGTGGCGGGGGAGGGAGCGACGCGCGCTCAGCTGCCATGACAACCTGTGGTGGGGGAGGTGCTTCGTTGGTGGGCGAGGTGATGGAGCGGTAGCGCGTGTGCGAATCAGCGTAATGACCCGGGCTGCGACCCCGCACCACCAAGGGTGCCGAGTGACAGCTCGCAACGCGAATCGCTTCGCCTCGGTTCGTGTTGGCGTACAGATCGATCACGATCTCATAGTACTGTTGGGCGGCGCGGCGCTTTCCATTGTTGGCCGTCGCAGTCTTGAATTGCATGCGTTCAAATGTAACGATGTGGTGACTGGAGCCGACCGACGCGAGATGGAGGTTGCCACCGGCGCGCACAGGTAGTGGTTTGGGCACCATCTGCGGGCCCTTGTCGCGCTTGGGCGTGTGCTGGATCAGCTCAATCTTTTTGTCGGGGCTGCTTGAAACACAGGCGCTGACGCCGATCGAAAAATAATCAACTTGATGCAAGTCCTGGTCGGAGCGGCGGATCAGGCAAGGCACCTCGGGCCCTTGGAGAAGATAATTGACACCGTGGACATCAAAGGTCGTGCTGACCTGGAAATAATTGCGCCTATAACACGCCCAGTCCTGCTCGGCGCGGAAGAAGCCACGGTCCATTTTGGCGTGGAGCTGCACCTGGTAGCTATTTGGGGAGGAGAGGAAGAGTGTCAGAGATATACAGACATACACACAAACGCGAGTAAGCGACAAGACAAGGTGACTTGGTTTACCTGTTTGTTTGATCCAAGCTGAAGAGATCCTCGTGCTGCTTCGTGGAGGAAAAAGAGGGTCCCATGTCGAATGAGAAGATGGATTCGCTTCGCCGTTTTCTGATTGGACCGGCAAATTGATACGGATGAGACGGGAAACTTGTCATGCTGGTGAAACTGGCGGGTCGCGAGGGGAGCGTGGGACGTCCCGCCTCCCCGTTGCTAGGATTGCTGCTGCTATGAGCGGGGGGCGATTTGCTTTCCGCGAGGGGTGTAGGTGGCAGCGAAGCGACATCTGGCCGTGGCGTCTCAGGTTGGACGAGCCTGCAAAGCGTTCAAAAAAATAGGTAAATCTTCCCATACATGGCATGGCCTGTGCACAAGCGTAAAAAGTTCATACAGTGTATACATGAACATAGACACGCACACGCACGCACACACACTCACACACACGCACAAGCAGCAATACACTTCTACATTGCCCTTTTGTTTGATTTTTACACATACCCATGCATCCCGGGACCTGGTCCTATGGCCTGACCCTCGCGGTAAGAGTACCCCGGCGGGGCAGAGAGGGGAAGGTACGCCGGTTCAGAATTCTGAGATGGCGACCATTTACTGTCCTGCATCTCGACCGCGATCTCGTAAACTGAGGGGTGTTTTGGTGGGATAGAGAAGGAAATAAAACGTCACAGGTGAGTTTTCACCAGTCCAAAGCACCAAAGAAAGTGAGAAAGGAAAAGAAGTAAGAAAAAAAAAAAAAAAAAAGTGAGGAACTCACATCGCTCGTTCGACGCTCTTGGTTACGGACCACATGACTTATGGTTAGACTCCGCTTATGAGCGAGAGAGAAAAGAGGAAAATGAGAGAATCAGAGAAAAGGGCGGCTTCCCTGGACAACAATTGCGCGGTCCATGCATCATGTCAACACAGTACATAATCATACATTTACACATACATACATACACACATACATATACACCTGCATTTGTTGGACACTGCACTGACATCCCCCGATTGCATCATACATACATTTCATTTCTTTTTCATTGGCACACTGCATATCATTTGCCAAATACAAAACGTCAAAAAGAATTCGCCATGAGACCCCACGCAAGAAAGGCTCGTTCAACAGGGCTGGAGGCTTACGTAAATATTGTAGGAGCGAAGAATGGCGAACCATTCTCTCGGGAAGAGTGCTTCTGAGAGAGTGACACGAGAATACGTGCTTTCTGTTTTATTATTCACAACAGGTTATTTTTTTCTTACTTGAGCCAGTGCGCGGGCGAGTGTCACCTGCGTTGACTAGCAATCATCATGCTTCCTTTTTCTTTCATAGTCTTTACCTATTTTTATCATCTCAACGACGCCCCAGCCAAACCCAATCAATCGAAAATCAATCAGGCAACCAATCCAATCCCTCCGCGGCTTTTTCGAATGCTTTTACTTTCCCTGATTGAGAAATCGCAGTCCCTCTGCCAATATGCGAATCGTTTGCCATTGGACACCAATACAGGCACATGAAAAATTAGACATTGTCTCATGAGATTAAAATGAAACAAAGAGCTCTGCAGGACATGTCCCTGAAGCAAACCGGGTTTACCGAATCCCGGGTATACAGGTAGTCTGTTTATTATTGGTTGATTCTCTATTCACGTCCGATTCCCAAAGTCTGACAAAGCACTTGAACTTTATTCACCCTTTTGTCTCGCGCACGCGCTCTTTCTACGCCGTTATCGAAACTTAAATTACAATACGCACGTTCGCCACCGTTCGACTACATCATCCGTACCCCTCCTACACATGTGTTTTGTCTGCATACTTGTGGTAGGACACCGATATGCTGAATGTAAAAGTGTAGATGTTCGGTTCTTGTTTGACGATGACGTCTTGCCAGCAACAGACTCAAGTTTCGGAAAAGAATCTATTCACCAAATGTCTAGAGTCTTGAACCAGACGCCAGACTTTGAAAACCTTTGCTGACATATACAATTTTTTAAAGTATTTTGCTGATGTGACTCCTTCTTTTTTTTAGCAAATGCTGTCGAGCGCGCACATGCGGACCCTCCTCAAAGTCCTGTGAAATAGAAAGATCAAGTCACGTGCATAGCGGCTCATTTACGAAGTGCATAATGCCAAACCGCAATATTCAGTATGTGTGGCGCGGATTTGCTGTAGACTGGAAAGGCTGCGAAAGCTACTTTGACTTAGGCTCGTACTTCACGACATGGAAATCTCTCCTTTCTAAAGCTATTTTTTGATGTTTGCGCTTCTTAGAACATTAGCTTTGTGTGTGATGGCACCATCAACCACAAAAAGTACGAAGTATAGAGTATTTTCCAGAATTCCGCACTTGCACCCTGTGGTTTATCAAGTTTTTACTCACGTCTAACTGCAGCCAGCCTGCTTCTGATCCACTGCAGGAGAAAAGAAAAGAAGTACTGTACATACTGCCTTTTCTGTCCAGACGATGATTGTCCGTTCCAGTCCTAGAAATATACAGGCAACAGGCTTCAGTATGATTGCTTGTCAAAGAGGCAGAGGAAAATACAGGAATAGGTACCAAATCAAGAAATGACGTAAGGCTGATATTCGTTGTAATATACGCATTGCATTAAGAAGATAACAAAAATCGAGGGGCATGAAATGAATCACGGACTTCTATGTATATGAGTGTGTGGACGTGCATGCATGTATGCACGTATAATAGAGACATTGTCAAGTCGACGCTCCGGTGCCCTGGAAGCGCATTCCCTGCTTCACCCTGAAATGGGAACTATTAATTCTGGAGGTAAGTTTACATAATGGGGTGGATTTGGTTCTATCCACTCTCCAGGTATACATACACATATGTATCCATCACCTTCTCTTTTGCTACGGATCTCAAACTTGTCTGATTTTGCCTGCTCTTCTTCCACTTCCTTGTTCATTTTTCTCTTCTAATGACGACCACAACCACATCCGATCATACTTTTTACCCGCTCTTTTTTGGCACGACTCCGTTTGCGGCTCAAAAGGATGCGTGGTCGTTCAAACTGGAACCGACGAAAAGACAACACCCACAGCCCCCGCAGCAATGCTGTGCATTCTGTCTTTATCGTGGCCTCTCCGATAGCATCACGGTCCAATGCGGCCACACGATTTGCTTTTCGTGTTCGCGTATTCTCCAAGATCAGACCAATGGGCTTGATTGTCCAATGTGCCCGCCCTCCACGACGAAAAGCAGCCTTGCAGGTAAACCTGTGCGACACCTCCTGTCACCACCTCTGCCGATGCTCCAAACGTCGCCGTCTGCGGCACATCACCAAGCGGCCTCGGCGCACCAGAACCTCTTGTCCGTGTCACAGCCGAACCTGATTCATGCCCCAGCCAACCATTACCCGTGTGCCAAGCTGTCCAATGTAAGAATCATCTGTTTGGCTCGGCCACAAAGTTTTGACGTTTTAGTAGATCCCGTGGGATATCTCGCAAACCGACATACGGGCGCTTTTCGCCGCATACCAGCTGGCGCCCGTGCCACAGCCTATTCATGCAAGTGGAACCTTAAAATGCATTCCTGCAAGAAACTGACCTTCCACCTAATACCAGATCATGATGGATCGTGCGTCCGGCAAGACCCTGTCTGACCGCTGTTTTGTCGAGTTTGCAAACATACACGAGCTACACAGCGCGCTTTCGGTGCGCCCGCCCATGTTTCTGCGGGGCCGGATCGTGCGGATGGTCGAGTCCTCGCCAGCGGTCCTGTTTCACGCCACATTTCCCAACCACAATGCACTTTTGCCGGGTGGACCGTTCATTACGCGCGACGAGATCAATAGTCTTCTCGTGATTTGCAAGAGCTACAAGCTGCATGGGTCGCGCAAATGCCCTGAACGTCCATTCGAAAACATCCTGTCCATCGTCAGCAAGTGCCCCTGGCATCAACCGCACCTGATCACGACTATGCACAGAGACCATATCTACGAGATGCTTAAACTCGCGATTGGTATGTTCCAAGTTTTTCCGCAAACTCTATCGTGTTGTGTGTTGAACTGTATATAATAGAGGCCCTTGTGATGCACCTGTCGCGAAAAAATGTTCCCATCGACCCAGGTTTGAAGGAGCGCATGGCCCTGGTGGGCATGGCCTGCCCCGCCTTCACGCTCCGGCAAAAGACCACCTTGTTCCATGCCGCCGGTCTGCCCTGCCCGCAGGTGCTGCTGCAAGAAGAAGAAGACCAGCGCTCCTCGCCTCCAGCCCTGTCTCCATCCTCTTCCGCCTCAACCTCCTCGCAGCGTGAGTCGTTGCTCCAGGCACTCCTTTCTGACAAGACTTCATCTCATTGGCCCAGCAGTAAGTCATTTGGAAGAAATAGCCCCACTTTGCGTTTGACCATCCATTCTTCCTTCAGTTGCTGGCCAGTAAACGGAAAAAAGACAGATTTATGCTATGATACAGAATTGCATGATGGATTCTATGCGGTCCTGACACTACTGGACCATGCTTTAGATAACACTTAGCTCAAGAGCTAACATGGTATACAAAAAATGGATTTAATCCATTTCAAGTTTTAAGTTTTTTTTTACGCAGAAATATACAACATATGGATCCAAATTACACATTTCATATCACTAAGAACTACACGATGACGACCACTTTATACTACAGGTGCAGGCGGTCCAAGTTGGAGGGGATGAGGGGCGAGATAAAGGAAGGAGATATGCTTTATACACGGTCAATATTTGCAAACGACACCGTCCAGCGGCTTTTCACTGCGCAAATTAATTCATCATGGCGACGCCTTCGTCGTCACCCATAAAGTCGTCGTCCTCATCGTCAACAACGGTGCGGAAAAGTTCGCTCTGGATGTAGATTACAGTTATATATATATTTCTCCTAGATTCACCTTGTGTGGTTCGTCCCACACTTACCTTTTTCTTTAAAATGTTGTCCATCAGACCTTCTTCGATCGTGTTTTTCATGATGATGGTGTGAATGAAGGTCTGTTTGGACTGTGTCATTCTATGGATACGTGCAATAGCCTGGTCTATACACGAGGTGAGTGAAGCTATCCACAGTTACGCATGCATCGTCACCTACCCATGGTTGCTAAAAACGATTCACATGCATGATTTCAATTAGTCCAACGTTTCTTTGCCTAAACAAGCCAAAAAATTTCTTTTTGGGCTGTGTGTGTGCGTGCGTGCACACAACATACCTGGATTCCACCTAAAATGAAATTTAAAGTTAGTCAGATGTCAACAGGAACATTCTGGAGAATTACCATCTGTCAAGAATGACCATATGATTGGCACGCTGCAAGTTCAAGCCTACGCCGCCCGCCTTGAGTGTGAGGAGCATGACGCGCACATCATCGTCGTGGTTGAACTGTCTCAAGGAGACAGTACGGGCAGTGGTCGACATTTCACCGTGGTCTATAACATGATAAGAAACAAAAAAAAAAAAAAAGCGACAGGTTGCTTTTTCTTTCCGCTTTCACATACAGGTGATGTGTTTGATACCGATTTTCGCCAACACGTCCGAAATAATGTACAGCAAGTCCAAGAACTACACACTGCGTAAATTCCCACGTATCTTTCTGCGTGTCTTCATTTTCCCTTCTTGCTTTTACCTGGGTGACTACCACCACTTTCTCGCCCCGATGATGACGCGTAGTGGTCTGCAGGAATTGGATCAACCAGGCGACCTTAGTAGAGTGCTCGCGGTAGAATAGTTCTTGCAACGCTCCAACATCCACCGGGAGCGCATCCAGTGGCTGATTTGGAGGGCCACTATTACCCTCAGTTTCGTTGCTGTTACTGCTATTCAGGTGGTTTTCTTGTGCTTCTAGTGCCTCTTCGTCACTTTAGGAAGATGAGTTTGATATTGTTTGATCCCCGTGGCGATACGTACTAATATGTCTCGATGATATCCATCACCTCATGCAACTCGTTTTCCTCGTCCTGGGCCGAGTATCTCTCCATCCTGCGTTGCTCGCTCTCATCCACCGTGCCCAACTCATGGAGGGCTGCCTCTTGGTTGCTTTCCATAAGTGGGATCAGGTTGGGAAATTTGCCAGTCAGGATACGGAAATGACCGCAAGCTAAAGGATATATATGAAAAAAAAAAATCGGATGCGTCAGTTGATTCATCTTTTTTCATGCTCAGCACGACTTGCTTTGTTTGAGACGCAGATACAGGATACCAGCAATGGTGCGTCCGTTATCGTTCTGAGCATGTTTTCGCCAATCGCTGATTTGCTTATAAAGCACACGTTCGAGGTAGTCGTAAAGGGCGCGTTCCGCATCAGTGAACTCGAGGACGACCCGGTTCTCGCGTTGCGGGAGGATGGTGAGTGCAGCCTGTAAAGATTTTTTGGTGCGTCGCACCATGTGCTGTTTGAGCATGGTCGACATGTACGCGGGGTCATGCTTGTATTTGGTGGAAAGAGGGATTTCGAGGAAGGCAAAGATGGGATAAAGTTCAGAGATGTTGTTCTAAAAGGACCAGGTTTGCGGGGTTGGTTGGTTAGTTGGAGGGAAGGGATCGTTAATTATGTATACGCAAAAGAACGTGCATGTGCATTCGAAAGCGTACCTGAAGGGGCGTGCCTGTCAGGCACCAACGGTACCGTGTCCGCAGCTCAAGCACGGATTCGGTGACTTTGGAATGCATGGTGCGGATTTTATTGGATTCATCCAAGACAATACGAAACCAGTCCTGGTCGATCAAGGGCGACGGCTTGCCCGTCAACTCCCTGTTTCTGTACTCGGATCGAATGCGGTCGTAAGTGGTGATCACGATACGAAAAATGGGTTCTGTTGTAAAAACAAGTGTGAGTCAGTAGCGTCCTACGGAGTACAGGGAGTCCCATTACGATCGATGAGGGTCAAGGTTTCTTCGCCGTAGATGAAATGGGGTAAACTGCCGTAGGTGGTTTTGGTGCGGATTTCTTCTGCCCATTGTTCGGCCACCTAATTCATCAATGATATCCATAAATACATTCCGACACACGCGCGTTCATGCGTTGTCTTGTGTTGTCACTTACACCACGTGAAGGAACGACGACAAGGGTGCATGCACGAACATTCAATTTGGGCTGTTGTCGCATAATCAAAGATAGCATCTGTAGCGTCTAAGGAGAGATGAAAAGATATCAGTTGTCACGCCACGCTTGTCCATCCGACTGCCCGTGATGATAGCACAGATAGCTTACCTTACCAAGTCCCATCTACAAAGCAAACGAAAACGTGAGTTTAGACAGATAGTATCGCGTAGAAAACGAGTGGACCTACATCGTCGGCAAGGATGCCGCCGCGATAGGATTTCTCCATGCTGATCATACGATAGACGCCTTCTTCCTGATGAGGCTGGAGTTCAACGTCTTCGCGTAAAGACGCGTGGACTATTCAAACCCGTATGAGCTTACGTGCTGACGCGATAGGGACAATAGAGGTACGTACTGGCATTCATACTGACGTCGGGGAGCTGACCTGGATCTTCGACGGTCGTGATCAAGACGTTATCCTTATCTGTGACGGCATAACACAGACTTGGTCAATGGACATGCAAGCTATAGAGAGCGCTCGAGCTAAGACGCCTCACCTCTAAGCCAGAATGCGTGTTCAACAGCATAGTAGGATCCGCCCACGTCAATGTAGAAGAAATAAACTGTCTCCAGAAACCAATCGTTCGGGAATTCTTGGCACAGGGCGATCAAGATGTTCTGTAGATTGTCGTCCCTGTGGGCATGAAACAGATGGCGACGGGTCGATTCGGCTTGGTTTCTGACAATGAGCCTGTATGTGTCCGTAAACCCTCGTGCGCACTTCGCACAACGGGGCTGGCCACGCGAGTTCATTTTCTTTTTAATTTGATCAGAAAAAAATAAAGAAAAAGGAGGGGAAAAGAGAAAAAGCTGGAGAGAGAGAAGGAAAAAAAAGAAGAAGACAATACAGTACAAAAAATAGATGCTTGCTGTGATGGTTGGGATGATGCTGTACACGCGTTGGTGATGGTCCGGCATACGCGCGCATTTTTTTTTGTGTTTGCTGAGAGCGCGGTATTCCTTTTTTTCCTTTTTTTTTTTCTTTCGTTCTTCGTGTGTATGTTCTCCAATGCGAGCGGTCGACCGTGCAGAAAGCTGCGTTGCGTAGCGGGCGAGAAATAGTTGAAAGGAGAGGGGGAGTAAGAAAAATGGGTGAGGGCAATGACAAGGAAAGAGAAAAAGGAAATGAAAAAAAGAAATTGGTGAAGCAAACAGACGAAGAGGAATACGAAAAAGAGAGCGAGAGAGAAAGAGGCGGTATCATCATCCAGTGGTCGTAGGCAAGACATCATCATTCTTTTCAAGATCTCCCGGAAGAGTAGTAGTAGCTATACAATGCCAGCGCTCCCCTTTGGTATCCAAGTAACGCTGAACAAAGGGACAAGTGGGTATCACGACGCGCTTGGTTGCCTCAGCCCAGCGCAGGCCTTGCGTCACAAGTAAGTCACCGATGCCTAATTCTCGGTATGCAGTTGGTATCTCCTGCGAATGAAAAGACGAGGATGAGTCCATGTCCACGGGTTGTGCCTATCGATAGAAACTGCTTCTTACGGTATGGTAAAATTCGACGGTGCGTTCAAATTGAGTGGGTAGATAGCAGAGGGCGGCTAAAAGAATAAATATGGGAAGGAAAGAAAACAAAGAATCTCAGGAACAAGGTTCACCTATTTTTGTTGTTTTCTCTTCTCTTCTGTTGTCTCTTCT
The DNA here is from genome assembly GCA_000697355.1 of Syncephalastrum monosporum B8922. Classification (NCBI taxonomy): domain Eukaryota; kingdom Fungi; phylum Mucoromycota; class Mucoromycetes; order Mucorales; family Syncephalastraceae; genus Syncephalastrum; species Syncephalastrum monosporum. The sequence goes on from JNEN01001262.1 coordinate 67,522, forward strand.
TATTTGTCTTACCGGTAGTGCCTTCTGCATCGAGTGTGATGCGGAACATGCAGCAATAGATATCGTGGACGACATCGGAAACATTAAAGGATGCGGCTGTTTTTGCAGAGGACCAGCGGCGACGGCCCTGGTGATGGAGCTGATGGATCGGACGGACAGGTTTTTTGTGCTGTAAGCTCGGAGTAGGGGTAGGTAGTGGTGAGGAGGAGGAGGACGGAGTGGCGGGGAATGCGGTGGCAGTAATAGTAGTAGTAGAAGTAGTGTTGGTGGTGTGGGGATTGGTATTAGCAGCGTCAGCAGTATGACTACTGCTATTGGGTAAAGGTGGGTCGGTCAACGGAGGTGTGAGAGGGCCTATGCTGTTGACGTGTGTCGTCGAAACGGCAACCGAGGGCGAGGCAAACAAAGGACCCGAGTACAGCCGAGGGAATGGCAGCGCCATCTTGAAGCGCTGTCCGAATGCAGACACTTGCTGCTGAGCATACCGCGGTATGAGCGGAAATCCTACGCTCTGTTGCTGAGGAGTGCTATTTCGTTTGTTATTTGTCGTCGCTTTGTCGCGTTCTTCTTCCACCGCGGCCGGTAATACAGGAGAAGGTGGTCGTGCTGACATGACTTGGAGCAGTAAGGCTGGAATGGTGGGGACTTTGTGCTGTGTTGGTGATGAGGACGAGACAGCACAGGAAAAGGGAAGAAATGGGTGTGTATGTATTATTGCTGTTGTTGGGTGTGGTCCAGACCCAGAAATAAAAATAAAAAGAAGTGAAAGGAAGAGAGAAAAAGGAAAAAGCGGGAGGAATGGGAATATATGAATAAGAAGAGAGAGAGCGAGAAGAAAAAGATGTGTGTGTATGTGTGTATATGTGTGTATGTAGAGGTGAGGGGATTGGGGGGTGTGTTGCAGCAAACCGATGAGGAGGATAAAAAAAAAAAAGAACCAAACACAAGCCAACCTAAAAGCAATCCTAAAGTGCCGTTTCTTCTGGATGGCAATGTTTGTGCAATGGCCACCCCATGCACCTCCAAAGTCCGGGCTTCCTTGTATATATGGATCGTACGACGTACATCTAGCACCGGCATGAAAGCTTGCCCATGTAATAACACACGGCCATCAGCAAAAAGATCACCGACAGCTGCGGTCCACTAAATGACAGCTCTTCGCTGATCACTAGGACGCTACTGTTCCTCCGTCGCATAAACTACAAAAAAGAAATAAAAATAGTTTAAAAAAAATAGAGTGATCAGTTTTACAGGCAAAAAGAACCCGACACAGTTTTGTACAACACGCACACATACACACATACACACATACACACATACACATACACATACGCATACACCACAAACGACAGCTAGGACCCCATCGTACGCTGTGTCATTTTCCCCTTTTTTTTTTCTCTCTCTCTCTTTGAAAATAGTCCATACCTGTCCGCTGACCACTGAGGCAGAAGTAGGCGACCGGAACCAATCTGTTTCGCCTGCTGTAAATAGACTTTCTTCTCTTTCTTCTTTAGGTATCCAGAGCGGCGACGGCCGTAAGATCGAGGCCGTCTTCTTGTTTTGTTCTTTGACAGGAGGCATGGCTCTCGGCTTTGGTACCTTTTCATCGTGCTCTGGTGCTGCGTCCGTCAGCGGCTCTTCTTCCTCATCCTCCTCATCATAAACTCCCTCGCCGCCTGCCGCTTCCTCGTCGTCTTCGTCGTCTTTAAGCGAGACGCCGTTGCAGACGTACCGCGGCTTCCCAGAAGTAGTCGCTTCAATGGCCGTAATCTCAATCTCGACCGTGTCGCCCTCGGCCTGGTCGCTGAGGGTGTATATCCGAATTCCCATATCATCCGCGCGCAGTTCCACACGGACCTTGTCGGGAGGACTCGCTTGAACTTTGAAGCCAGCCGCATACATACTGGGGTGGGTCCTTACATCCGTGCACCACGTCTTGGACGGGTGTTTGGACGTCGCAGGTCGGTGCTTGGCGATATAGGCGATGCGGTACGTTTTTTGCTTGCTGTCAAAATCTTCTTGGATGATTTTACCCGCGACGCGCCGGATGTACGGCGGGCAGCCATGCTGCCGCAGGTACCACTGCACGCGGTCGATGCACAGCGGTACCTCGGTGGTGAGGAGTCGGATGATGGCAGGCGGCAGTGGCGTCGCGCCTTCCAAGTCCATGTGCGAAATGAAGGTCACCTTCACTCCGCTCAACTTGCCTTGGCTCGTGTGCATCGGTGCGAGCACCCAGCCGTAAGCGTAGATGCGCCCGCGCACATGTGCCTTTTGCTCGGGCACCAAAGCGTCCGAGACACTCGCGGTTGCGACGCAAATGACACCCGTGGCTGGATCGCTGTCAAGCGTTGTGAGAAGGCAAAAGTCGCGGCTGTGGATGGGGAAGATGCTTCGCATTTGGTTGTACACAAGATACTCCTTTTGCGAGAAACGCTCGACCACATGGCCCGTCTCCAGGTAATCGTCCCCTAAAAGATGGAAAAAAAAGGGAATACAATAAAAAACAATGATTAGCATACACACCCTGAACACGATTTGCCCATTTTCATACATATTTTCCGAGCGCCAAAACACTGGATCACGGAGCACACTTGTTCGGGGGTCCATGGTCCGGTGATCACGCTGTCGCCGCGTAGAATGGGCAAGGGCGAGCCTTGCACGGACTTGCTGTAGATCTTGCACTGATTTTTCTCTCCTGTTTCTTTCCATTCGTCGAGATCGCTTGCGGCCAGCCGTTTCACTGTCTCCAGGCACTGTTTGCGCGCCGTCTTGTGACGGCTCGGTTGATAGAGCCGATGGCTGTCCGATGGAGGGAGTGTTTCAGTGCTGGATTTGGCAGGCTCATGTGGTATTTCTTCGTTTTCGTCTGCGAAATGGATGCGTCTTAATGAGGAGGACTGGGAATGGTGCGGATTGTGTTTTTGTTTTTGTTGTTGTCGTGAAGGCAGTGATGAGCCGCGGGGCGGTGGATTGGCGAGGATACCCGGTCGACGCAGAGGGGCTGCGTTGTTACTATAGAAGGCGAGGAAAGGGGGCCGCGGCGTCAGTGCACGGGTATGCCAGACAATCGATCCATTACCTTGGTTGTGAATTGGAGAGAATGGAAGGGCGGCGTGTGGCTGAGGAGGGTGTGAGTGAAACGGTGCTCTGCGACCGTTCTCGAAAACGATCGGATTTGTGCTGCAAATAAGACTGAATCTCGGCGATAATGAGGGGTCGACGTGCCAGCGACTTCTTTGTGAGGCCAGGGATCCAGCCTTTGACGCTCTCCTGGGTAATAAAAGTGACCTTGGTGGATGGGGGGCTCGTCTGCAGTGGTTTCAATATCCAACCCTGAAGCTAACGGGCAGAAGATTAGAGACGTTAGTATAGAGAGAGATGTATCGTTGCATTGCATGCGTATATATGCGTGTGTATGTGTACCTTGAGCTGCCTCCGTGACCGTCCAGGGACTTTGGGTATCTTTGGCGTTTCTATGCTGGTGCATGCGAATGCGATGACGCCATCAGCTGAGCACTCTATTTTTTCGACGAGCGCCACATCATAGGCTCTACATATGAAATACAGGTGGACATACATGCATGAATTAAAAAAAACTCCAGATGCGCGCACAGACATTGAATTACTTTGATGATGAGCTGGGTCGGTAGGATTCGTAGGTGATGGAGGAGGTTTCGTTGAGGTTTTCAATGAGACGGCCTTCCTCGAAGCTATCAAGTCAATTAATTAACGGTGAGCCAATGCCCTCCATCGAAAAAATTGGACGTACTTTTCGTCCCAGAGTTTGCGCATGCCTATCACGTAAAACACAGACTGCGGCGTGAAGCCATGGATGACGGTTTCGCCTTTAAAGATGGGTGCTTTCGTGTCGAAGCGGTCGGCCTTGGGCGGTTGGAGCATGTAGACGACCACACCGCTCTTGTGTTTGAGTGCCTTCTTCCAGGATTCTTCTCGCGCGAGCTGTTTCAGGGCGAGGATGGCTTGATCGCCCTGGTGGGCATGGTAACTCATCGAGGTCAGGGCCTGGTTGACTTCGGTGAATGACTGGGGATGGGCGGCGGGGAGGGGCTCGTCGTCATCGCTGAATGGATGAGAGTAGTAGCGTTTCGGTGGGTTCAGCCGCCCCAGATCAGCATCTGAATCGGCCTCGGTGGAGATGCCAGAGTCACGATCCTGGAGTACGTGGGCGGGAATGAGGGAAGACGAGGACGATCGGGGCAAAGAGTCGTTGAGCCGCATACGAAGGGAATGTTACGCGTAGAGCCGACGACAGCAGCAAACAATGGTTATTGTGGTGGGGTGATACGAAAAGGAAGGGCAATGGTTGAACACAACTGTAACGGTAATATGAACGTGCAGAAGGAAAAGAAGGAACCAAACGATCTGTATTTTTTTCGGTCTAATGCGATGCGGTGTAACTCCCTTTTTCATCTTCTTGTCCTCCCTCTCTCTCTCGCCGCCCTCCATTTTCACTGACGCTTGGCAAATAAAACAATTCAGTCCTTTGTGCCGTATTAATATTACATATGCCTATTCGCATTATTAAGCGAGACTTTTCCTTTTCGTATCCGCCAAGCGCCCGTGTCACTTTTCTTTAGTCTTTCTTACTTATAAATACATATATACCGAGTCGATATAACGTTAAATGTACCTGACAGGTGCACACAGAATGCTGGGTTTGTCATGGGGGATGAAAAATATTCACAAAAAAATTTCATGCACTCCTCCAGCAAGGAAATTACAAAAAAGAAGCTACTGCTGTTACTGCAGGTTCATTTGTAAACGCGTTAAATAAAGTAGCGGCTCGAAAGGAGTGAATGACAAGGGTCGATTGCTGCACGCATGCATCTGCCCACGGGTAGAATGCAGTCTTGTCCAAATGGGTAGCATCATGCGGAAGGTGCATGGGCCGCCTTAAAGTAACTTTATTCTCACAAGCGGATAGGGTACACGGTGCCTTCAATAAGAATAGCATTAGAGTGTACCTATAAGTATTGATGTTCGCTAGGCCGTGCGTGATGTCATGCCACGTACTACCATTCGATCGCCTCTCTCTTTTTACTTAATTCATCTAATCCCCGCGGTCGGCCCTTTTAACGCATTGGAGAAGCCAGCCTTTTTTATGTTGCACAATACCCTCACGGCTTTAAGGCCGTCCGGCTTTTTTTTTCCCTTGTTCTCTTTTTTTGTTTTCTTCACAAGCACTGTTGTCTTCTTTTCATTCTACTCTTTCTTTCCACTGCAAACTCCTTTTCACTTTCTAAAAGATGGCGACACCTACCTTGGAAAAACCGCGTGAGCGTAAAGTCAGACGCAGCCTCACCCAGCGGGCGGGTAGTAAAGTGCGCCGCTTGATAGAGGTATATACACGAACCCTTTTTTCTGTTCCCTGGCGACCCCCTCTTTCCTGCTTCTTTTGTCCCCCATGAGTGCGACGAAAATGGTTGCTGACATATACGATGGTCTAGCGCGCACGTCGCCATCGGCGTGATAGTGCGACGAGCCGATCGACGCTGGACAAGGAAGACGAAGAGGAGATTGGCAGCGACGAGTCGATCTTCTCCAGGAGCTTTTCGGATTCAGAAGAAGACGCTTTGTCAGATAGTAACAACCATGCTCATGACAGCCCGCGTTTGCGAAAGCACTCGACCGCCAAGGACAGCAAGTACAGTGCCGAGTCTCAACGGCGCGTGCCTCTGTCCGAGCATCATCACGACTCGTCGTCCCATAGCAAGGAGCGAGGTAAAAAAAAAAAAAAAAAAAAAAAAGCACTGGCCGTGCTGCAACACGCAGGAGACTTTGAATACTGACTCGCTTTCTTTTCTCTCTCATGGAAGCCGTCATGCGTTCTGATTCTGATTCAACAAACGATCAAAAAAGCGGCGGCGCACCGGCCACCCCTTCGCCATCCAGTTCTGCAGGCGTTTTGCAATACAAACAACAAGGCACGCCTCAGATTTCGATTCTGTTTATCGTTACTGTAATGCAATTAACCTTATTCGCTTTACCCGTTTAGTCGCGCCCTCTTCACCCCCTATCACGCCGAGTACGCCGACCTTCAAGATCACCCAACCCAAAGAGGAGGACGATAAGCGCGCCCACGGCGCCGTTATCACGCCACCTGCCTCAAAAATGAAGACGGATGTGCCCAAACAAGAAAAACAGCATCAGAAGGCAACTGAAGAAAAAGAAAGCGCGCGAAACAATGCGGTGGCGTCAGCTGAGCAGCAGGAGCCAAAGTCACACGTGGCCGAAAAGCCCAGTGCCGCCGCCGCCGCCGCTGTGACGCCACCAGAAACAGAATCGACTGTGCAGGTTGACAAGACTCCCAACGCGACAGAGCAGAAACCCGAGGCGACTTTGTCACAGCCGTCCGAAAAGCCTGTGGTAGCTCCGGTGGAGGCCAAACCAGCGCCAGAGAAGCCAAAGGAGGAGCCAAAATCACGCGAAGCGACAGCCGCCGATAACACACAGACACACAGCGAGATCGCGTCACCAGCACCGGCAGCGGCAGCACAAACTGGACAGACAGGAAATGAGCAATCCAAGGCGCAAATACCTGTGCAAAATGCGCTCCCTCCCAAAGCAGAACAAAAAGAGCAAATGCCACAAAAAACGCTACACAAATCACAGCAACCAGAGGAGACGCCCCAGCAGATAAGTACAACTGCCCCCTCTTCATCAGTTACATCACAAGAAGAGAAGACGACTCCCGTTGCCGCTCCTGCTACCAGTGCTGCCACTGCCACTGTTCCTGAAACAACCGCTTCACCGAGTCCAGCTGCAGCTGAAGCAAAGAAGGAGAACCCTGCCGAAGACGAAGGTGTCGTGACGGAAGAAAGAGACGAAGACCTGCAGCCGTACGCGATCCACGACCAGACCACCATCGAACCTACAAAGAAAGACGATGATTCCATCACCAGTACCAGCACCAGCACCAACGAAAATGCAGTCGCGCGTCGGGTGCACTACTTTGACAAGCAGCGTCGGGGCAAATTCACGATGCTCGACACATTCACATGTATATGCGGAATCATATCACTAATTGCCGTGGGCTGACTTTTTTTTTGTCTTTAGCTTTGCGCGGGCTAGGCTATAACTGGTTATTCGCCGTGCCTGCGACACTGATCATGCATATGCGTTTATCACCCTCGACGAGCCCGCACAAATTCCCGCTTCTGCAATGGTCCCTCAAGGACTGGCTGAGCCTGCCGGTCTATACGAATCGACTCGCGGTCGTCTTGTCGGTGCCCACAATGCACCCTGTCGATCGCTGGGTGCAGCTCTATGGCCAGGAGCGCGGCGCCGTCCGTGGCTTGTCGTTCTGGGGCGGATTCCGAGCCCTGCATGCCAGTGAAAAAGCGACCCTGCGATGGTGGCAGCTGGGACTATGGTAAAATGACACAAAAGAAAAAAGATGAAACGTGCGCTCTGTATACTCACGATTGACTTTATATTTTAGGCTGGCACATCGGTTCCAATGGCTGTTGACGTATACGATGCTCCATGATCCCACGACTCGGATGGTGACCCAGCCCATTCTGGAGGGTCTTTGTCACGACCGAATCCTGTCATCAGACGTGTCATCATAGTCTTTCATTCTTTCTTTTTTCGTTTTCATCCTTTTATGTATATCTAATCAGAATGCGCTTATTGTTGTCTCTCTCGCTCTCTCTCTCTCTCCCTGTCTCTTTCTTTGAGTTTTCTCTTTGTGTCGAAGTGTCTGCGTCTTGACCCGCTTGTGTTTCCCTTGCTTGGTTTTTTTTTCTGAATTTTTTTTTTTTTTTTTTTTTGCGGTGTCAGTTTACAAATGTGTGCGTGATAAGATTCCCCTTACCCCCAATAAAGATACACACACTCTCTCTCGTATTTACGCACACGTACACATAACCATTTACTTTCCCCATTTGTTTACGCTTTTCTTTTTTCTTTTTCTTTCATTCCCGTCTCACCCCGCATCTTTCACACACACACACACATAAAAAATATTTCAAAAAGGATGAGGAAGCACTATGCGGCGTCCATGTATAGTCAAAAGAGCACGACGAGCGCCAAGAGCGGACGGTCGTTCTTATCTTTAACAACCAAACCGGTTTACAATGAACCCGAGTCGCTCAAAGACGCCAAGCAGGGATTATGGACTAGTTTAAAGTCGTGGATGCCGCCGAATCCGTTACGCCGGCGTGCTCCCGAAGGCACCACAACAAATAATAAGGCCCCCAGCATTGCCTCGTCATCTTCGTCTGTGCGGTCCTTTTCATCCTACAGTCGCTTCAAGAAGCGCTTCTTGAGCGGGATCAGCAACAGCAGCGGTCACAGTAGCAGTAGCAGCAGCCCACAGGACGATGGGGACAGTCATAGCAGTACAAAACGTATGACGACGACAACAACTCAGCCTGAGGAACCACAATCACCGGACCGGAAGGATTCCGCCACCAGCAGCAGCGACGAGCCAAACACCCCCAACGATATGATGTACAGTCATCCCTTCTCGTTGCCTGTAGCCACACCCGCCCCACCCCATACGTCGAAACGCACCCCTTCCGGCATCCTGCTCAATGCCGGTGGCGATTCCGAAGAGGCCGTGGCTGAACAGCGCCTCAGACGCCAGGCACGACGTCAGTATCTCATGCAAACCGCGCAGCGGCGCCGGCAACAACAACAGCACCATCAAAGACAACAAAAGGAACAGCAGCAGCTCCAGTTCCAGCCGCAGCAGTATTACGAAGAATCGTCGTCCTCCTCCACTTTGCTGTCCACGCCACCGCCACCGGATGAGAAACACACGTTCCATGACGACGGAGAAAACGATCTGTTTATTGGGCCGCGTGTTACCTTTCTCGAGACGAGCCCCGTCCCGCGCTTCCGCAATGCACCGCCGGCACCACCGGCTTCCCCGCCGTATCTCCACGTCTCGGTCGCAGACGATCCCTACGAGTCCGTTATCCAGGCCGAAGACGAGCCCGATGAATTGGGCGGGCCGACCGTCTTCACCACCAAAAGAAGGCCGAATAGCAGCACCGCCACCCTGAGTACACTCGCCTCTGCGGCGTCTGTCAACCTCTGCCCCCGGCTGTACTTTCATGCGCCGCTGAGCCGCGGTCAGACCCTCGCCTTTTGTATTCACAACGCGCTGCCGGAAGAACACATCCTGGTGTACAAGTTTTTGACCAGTAATGCCAAGCTGGGGCGGCGTCGGAAGCGTCGGTCGGATCACACCACGCGCCGCAGCGCACACGTCTCGGTCCAGCAACCCATCCAGTCCGGCGAGCGCTACTTTGTTCGACCGAGCGCGGGCCGGATGGTCGCGGCCGACCACACCGAGATCATGCTCTTCCTCAATCACGTGCCGACCATGCATCCAGACGAGGTCCTGAAAGACAAGATTTTGGTGCGCTGGGCGGTCGTCCAGCGACATACGCAGGTGGATGCCTGGGTCCAGTCCTTGACGGAGAACACGCGGCGCAAATGGCTCGAGATGCTGGTCGAGCGGTGGCCGGATCAGGTCACGGTGCGGGAGACGCGGCTCAAGATTCGTTTTGTATAAGCCAATTGTTCATTCTATGCATATATTCCATATATAAAAACAAACCCCCATTGTACATACTTATTTTGAAGACAGTACTGGAATCCCAGAAAAGAAACCGTACATAGGGCAGAGAGTACGGACGTAACTCATGTGGAAGAAAAATAGCCGATTGACAGCGACCTTAGCATGCAACAGAACAGGAAAACGTACGAATACCATATACTGTCCCTGGAAAGGCGCGTAGATGGTGTAGGCCTTATACGTAGAGCACAGACTGATGCAAATAGTTTATGCCTGTTTATTACTCGTTTTATTATTGTGGCCTTTTACATTGGTGAATACGACTGTGCCTCTAGCAGATACGTGTACACTGTGTTTTTCCGGTCGATGCAGCTTCACAAGCATTTGACCTATGATCACTGCTGTCCCATGCGTCAAGCTGAATGCCTTGCAGAAGCGGGATAATTAATTTTACTGACTAATAAATGGTGTCGTTTGTGAGATATCTAGCTGCCTTCCTACTGGTCCTACATCTTCCTTCTGTGCATGGATATACGCTGGACTTGACATATTTCACCACGTACTTCATGACATACTTCATGATATGGTAAATGGTGACTCGTGCAGTGCAGCGAGAGTTCGAATTCGATACGCAGCAACACAACATGCATGCGTTTACGAGAGCTTTGGTTCTGGCCAACTGCCACTGTGGTTGATGTGCTGACATATTTCATGGACTAGATAGAATGTTCGTAATGGCAAAGACCACTTTCAAAGCTTACTTTTTGCGGTCAGTTTCGTCTATAACACAGCTGGTTTCCTTATTCTCCTGGCATAGAATGGCCCGTGGAACTTGGTACTGCATCTAGCCAAACCTTAACAGGTCGGTCATGATCAGCATCATACTTTGTAGAATCAATTGTATAGATAAAATAGTAAGGCGTGGTATTTTATGCATATAATCGATATAAAGAGGAAAACTGTACATATTACGGGGCAGAGATGGGTTGGGACGGGATGGCGGGCGAGGCAGAGGAAGAAGGGGAGGAGGAAGAGGAAGCAGGGGAAGCAGGAAGAGAAGGAGCAGCGCCGATCGCTTGTGCGGCCTGCTCACCCGATTTTTGGACGATCTCGACATAGTTGGCCGGGAACATGCCCATACGCCCGTCTCGTAAACGGCCGCGCCACCATTGGCTGACCTGGTTGGTGGCAGGGTCCACTTTTGTGAGAATGGCAACAATATCGCCCTTTTTCAGGGAGAGTTCCATCTGGGACTCGCCGTTGAAGTCGTACGTAGCGCGCGCAAATTCGAGTTTGGAGGGGTCGATTTTACCCTGCTGGAGCAGAGCAGGGTCGACACCTGGCATCTGCTGTTGTTGTTGCTGTTGCTGCTGCTCTTGCTGCTTGGTGATGAGTTGGATGAGTTTATGCATCAAGTAAGGCAGACCGACGACCATAAAGACAAAGATGAGGATGGGCTTGCGGGAGATCTTGGGCTTGCTGTCGAACTTTTGGAACTCCATGAGGTTGAGTTCGTTGACCTTACCGGGCTCGACACGGCCCGTCATCTTGTACAGCAGAGACTTGACCATGCGGTAGAGCGCAAAGACGCTGAAGACCTGGCCGAGGTAGTTTTTGAGGTAGCCGAGCTGTTCGGCCATGCCGACCATGGCCATAAAACTCGAGTGGGTAGCCATAAACGTCGAGTCGAGCATCTGGGCAAAGCCGCCAAAGGCACCGACGATTTGTTCAATGACTTCGAAGGCGGGGCGTGTACCGACTTCCATGCGCTGCATCAAGCTCGGGTCTTGGGGGCCGCCAGGACCCATCATGCCCCCATTGCCGTACATGCCGCCACCGAATCGACCGTAAGAGCCCATGCCGCCGTAGGAGCCCATGCCGCCATAGCCGCCGTAGGAACTGCCCATGCCGTACCGGCTGTAGCCGCCATAAGAGCCCATGCCGCCGTAAGAGCCCATGCCACCATAGGAGCCGTAGCTGGAGCCGTAGCCGGAGCCGTAACCAGAGCCGTAGCCAGAGCCGTAGCCAGAGCCGTAGCCAGAGCCGTAGCCAGAGCCGTAGCCGCTGCCGTAGCCTCCGTAGCCTGAGTTCATGTGAGCCGAATGGAAAAAGGAATGGGAAACCGGAAAAGAGAAAGAAAGCGATTATACTCTACCTGTGGTGGGACGACTTAAGGCTGTATTTGCGGAGTAGTCTGAACGGTTGGGGACAGGTGGTGGCGCTGCGTCCGTGCTGGTTGTGGTCGTCTGTGACATGGCTGCGGAGGGTGAGGTGATAGCGCCGGATGCAAGCGACGTAGCAGCACCTGTAGATTGACCTCCTCCTGCTGCGTTATTGACCTCCCATGGTTTGGGTGGTGATGGCATTATATTGTTTTGTGCAAATGTGAGAAAGAGCGGTGAGTGTCGAATTTCATATGAATCAGCGCAATCGTTTTTCTTTTCTCGTTGGTTCAATCACGGTTGAAACACCGCCATATCAGCCCACTCCAAGCTCCACGGGCACCTGAAATATGCCATATTTGGACACTCGAATGATGACGTTATGAATAATCAACACATGCGTTTCCCCACTCTCTTTCTGATTTTTTTTTTTTTTTTTGCATTGTCACCATACGCATAACAATGAAGACATCGAAAATTGGTTTACTGGATCTAAGATCAATATGATGATCGGCATGCAAGCTGCGAGTATAGGAATAGTGCGTGGATGTGAGAAAAATATACATTGAAATAGCGAGATATGCAATTGTAGGAAGTAGGAGCAGGGAAACAGAAACATGGCTGGAGTTTGACGAGTTTGAGGAGAAGGAGGAGTACAACAGAGAGAGGGGGGAGGGGAATATTGATGAGTTGCGACGTGCGTACACCGCAGGGTAATTACTGTTGGGACGTGCTGGCGCAAGAAGTGCCTTCGGTAGTCCATCCAGGACCGCACGTGCAGAAAGTCTTAGTGAGCTCGTTCACCTCGACGGAAATGTGCTCGACCTCGCGCTGGACCAACGGGGTCATGGACGCATCCCGGCGGTGCTGATCCAACGTATCCTGAAGCTCGCGTGGCAGGGACGTGTAGAGCATGCGCGGAGAGCCGAGCATGAAGAGCGTCGCAAACGCGGCATGGTGATCTACCGGTGCGGCTGCGACCAACTTGGCCTTGTGCGGGTAGAGGGCCTCGAGCACGACGGGGTAGAGCGCCGAGTGCGTGGTTTCCTGCAAGAGCTGCTGAATGTAGCTTTCAGGGGCCATCGACGTGGACCGAAGCGACTTTTTAGCAAGGATGACAGTGTACTCGGGCGGCACGTTGCGCAGCACGAGCTGGACCACATGGGCCAACGTTCTGGGTTTCTCGAGCCAGATGTTTTCTGGAATACGCTTGCAGAAGCTCTGGGCTAGGGTGGACCAGTTGAGGGCGGGCGCGGCATGTGCAGCCGCCTCCGTGCCCTGATGGACGGGCTGCTGGGGTTGCGGTGCTGGCTGGGATGGTCGAGAGACGCCGCACAGGTTGATGGGCGGGCGCTCGGCATCGTAACTGAGCAAGAAATACCCGCGCGGACGACCCGTCTCCTTGTCGACAGGCTTCATGGACTCAAACAAGGTCTCGAGCGGGCACCAGTAGCTGGGGTACTTGTACCGGGCCGTGTCCAGGACCAGGACCATGTCGTTTTCCGGGTTGTAGGCACCAATGGGCGAGAAATGGCCATCGCCCGTCTGGCCGAGGGTCTTGCGCGAGAACGAGATGACCATGAACTCATCCGACTTGCTGGTCACCCGTTCGATATCACGCCGAAACTCGTCGACGGTGAACTCGTTGCCGCGTCGCACGACGACATCGCTGTGGCACTTGGCAAGGCAGGCAAACTTGTCAAAGGTGATACCGTTCTTCTTCATGTCCTCTTTGGACGAGCAGCATTCGAGGAGCTCATCCGAATACCAGCGCCAGTTGCCCTTCCAGGTGCGCTTCGGGTCGACTTCAAGTGCATTCAAGACCATGGCCACTATGCATACAAATTATAAAACAATCGAAGCAGCGTGAGTGCTTTGTTCTACCATCCCCCCGGTCCCTTATCCTTATCCTTACATGAACTGGGCCCACAGTAAGCGGGCTCGCTTTGGGTGGTGAAGTTACCGGTGAGAGGAAAGAAACCTTCGGCATGGCCTGCCTCCATGGCAGTCCGGAATTGGAGTTTACCCTCCTTGGAAGAGAATCGTACCAGGGTGGACGGCAGCTCGCGCTGATAAAAAGTATTCTTGATCTCCGGTTGAGGTCGATTTAAGCCAAGCAGATCGCGAAAGGCATTGCTTGCATGGGAAGCAGAACCTTCAGGGTTTGTTGGTGCCTGCCCCGGCTGCTCTTGTTGTTGTCGATGTTCTTGAGAATGGGGGAGCGTTGATGTGACAGTGGATTGCAGCCGATAAGAGAGGGGCAGCGTAGGCGGTACAAGACGGCGTCTGATCAGGCAGCGCCGCGTGGCAGGAGTGAATGGGCCCAACCGCAACATTACAGATACAAAGAAGAAATGCGGTGGATGCCCCGACCACGGCAGCTATTTGAGCACCCTATTTTCAGCCAACCCGCCCCGCATATGCGCGCAAGGCCGATAAAATAATAAACCAATCGTCTTTCACCTTTTCTCGGATCTTATCAGATCCTCCCTCTTCTCGCGCACTTTCCTATCAGACAAAAATCCTCACTATCATCTCATCGACCTTGTACCACTTTATCCATCCTACCCGTCATGATACAGTTGCAAGTTTGAAAAAATGCATTACAGAGCACAGTTTGTCTTCACTATTTCAGACCTTCTATTTTTTTTGTAGCTTCTTCTTCATATGATCGTCACGATCACTAATACAAGAGGTATCTGATAAATTCTGAAGGGAGCGGTGCCTGCATTAAACAAGCAAGTCATGCATCCAGACTCAGTGAAAGTATAACTGAAACATGATTACATCGATAATCATCCGACTTGCGATCTATGCACATGGACCCTGGGCAGACGAAGCGCACTAGCATGGAGACCGGACGACCACGGTATTTGTACACAGTAAATCCATGAACTCTGCCTTCTACCCGCTCTTTTTGGCAATACTGTACATAGGTGTTCTGTAGGGAGAAGTGCCCCCTACCACAGTAGCATGTTAACTTTATTGCATTGTCAGACGTCAAAGGAAAATCGCTGGTTATCTTTTTTTACACACCATCATGTAAGCATGGTGAATGCAGTCAGGAATGATATAGCGCCGCGTCTCTGTTGCCTCTTATGCGCGTGTATACGTGTCGTCATGAGACTGGCGAAAAGGTAGGACTTCTTCTCCTTTGCAGCGCCTTCTTGTAGACCACTATTCAGTACTTCGACCTTTGTCTCCCTCAGACTTCAGAGCCTTATGCTGTCCATATCATATTGACATACTGTACTGTAATTGCATGCTGTCAACTGAAAAGATGAAAAGATGTCTAGGTTTTTATTTACCATTGATCATTATCATTTGTCTATAATGTTACTATACTAGAGGCTGCCGCTGGCGTTACCCAGGGATCACCGCGTGGAGGTCGCAGCCCGTGGATCCCCACCCTTATTACTTTATTAACTTGCCTGGACCTCAATTCCACTTCCGAAGAGACAACACATACATGCCAGTCCCGCATCCACTGCCAGCATGCCCCAAAGAGGTGGACTCACAGACATCAAGAAGTAGCAAACACCATCATACTTACAAAAGACACGAAACACATACATGCCAGCCCCCGTATCCACTGCCAGCATGCCCTAAAGAGGTGGTGAACAGACTGTATGGGAAAGGGGCCCCCCGCGAGGAAGGCGAAAAACCCATAGGAGAACAAAGGAAGTGGAAGAGGTATAAAGAAAAGGACACAGTAATCCAGACCGTTCTTATCGTCCGTTGAACCTTTTGGATCCAGCAGCCTGGTCCTGTCTGGCTTGCACGTGTGAACGTGAGAGTCTTGCTGCGGAAACTCCTCTCTCTGTCTCTCTCTCTCTTTGTTTTTTTTTTTCTTTCTCCTTCATTATTTTTGAGTGTAAAAAAGTGATCTACTTTGCGTTAGATCTTCTGGTTGCTTGCTGATGTGCTAGTTCGCAGAGTGCCCATAGAGATCCTTTTAAGCGAAAGCAATGGATAGACAAAGATGATAATCGATGACGACACCATGTCATGAGAAGATTAAGCAAAAGTTGATAAACAAAAGTGTTTTATTAGCGCGTTCCCAATGTGTGGGTTTGCCGTCTTTCCGCGGAGCATGTTTACTCTTATGCGTCAGAGACCCAGCCGCACCCCGTGCCATCAAACGCAAGAGAAATCAGACAGATGGCCTCATCCATAGGATAAAAATCAAACATACATCTTCCTCTCTATATAAATCTTGCGATCACTCTTACAATTTTCCTTATGCTCTGGTAGAGGCAGTGGAACAGTCAGCAACAAACTCCAGTTGTGATCTGCTGTTGTAACACAGAATGTGGAAAGAACAAAGTTACAATGCAGATAATCCACTTCAACTGTCAATGCGGCGGGACGTGCCGATGTGTAACCCAGAGATGATCCCATAATAGGTCTAACACTTTTCTGACAAAAAAAAAAGTGAGAAGAAAAACGAAGATAGAAAAGAAAAGAAAGAAAAGAAAAGAAAAGAAAAGAAAGAAAAGAGAAGAGAAGAGAAGAGAAGAAAAAGAAAAATAAAGACGGCTGTCCTATCCTCATTATGAAATACAAAATGGAACAGCGATAAAGAATACTATACCTACATACCTACATTAAATATGAATCATAAAGAGATATTATCTGAATCTGAAGGTCAATAAAAAGTTTTTTTTTCATATGCTTACGCCACTCGTGTTGTACCGTCGCATGGTGGTGATGTGGTTGTCACATAGCGTAGATGTTGGGGGGCGGTGTTTATGCTGATTATCATTTATCGTTGGAACAGCGAACAGACCCAGAGGAAAGGATGAGGACGCGTTTACTGAGGGATACTCACACACTCTTCCTTTTTTCTTCTTCCTCTGCTCCTCGATCTTCCTTTTTTTTTTTTTCTTGATTGACCATGCTCTT
Source organism: Syncephalastrum monosporum B8922 (assembly GCA_000697355.1). NCBI lineage: Eukaryota > Fungi > Mucoromycota > Mucoromycetes > Mucorales > Syncephalastraceae > Syncephalastrum > Syncephalastrum monosporum. Next base: position 84,142 of record JNEN01001262.1, read on the forward strand.
TTTCTCATTGAACCCCTTCAAATCTACTTCTAACCACACCCGCGGTGCGTCTGGGATGGCTCAAGACCAGTTGGACTCGCCCCTCAATGCTTGGATTTTCCGGCCTCTTTGTGCAATAGGTCATGGTCTTATCAACGCCTTGACTAGCAGCTGGCCGTGCAAGGACATGCTTCAAGAGCATCATGCTATCGCTTCTTCTGACACTATCGGCAACGATGACACTTACGACATGCTGGATGACAAGGACGAGATTGTGCAGCAACGCCAGAAGTACCTTTCCAGCTGCATTAAGCGTGGAATGTTCCATGGCCACGGACCTTTCAATCTTTCACCTTACTGCGTCCCTTCGCTCACGTCAAACTGCGTGACCGCCGTTGAACGGGTTTTCCAAAGATTTGTTGCCCCGGTGCTGCCTACCACTCAAGCTGGCATATTCATGCATGGTGTCAGCCGTAGCTACACGTATTACTTTTACACCTCTACTGCTGCCAGACAAGCACACGAAATCAATGATGCTGCGCGTAGCCGTCTTCTCACCACAGCTGCTACTGCTGGTGCGGCTGTCCAAAGCAGCAGCCATTCGCTGACCATGTCTTTCCTCTGCAATCTGCCATTGACTGTACGCTCCTACTCGTTCCGTCTCCTCTACAAGAGTATCATCCTATGCCGTGTCGCTCAGCACCTGCCCCAACACCATCCCCGTGCGCTGTTCCAAGGTGAGGAGGAGGAAGAGGAGGTCAAGAAAGATGAGTACAGCTGCTTCCCAGCCGCTGCCGCTGAGGCAATGCGCCAGGCTGTGGCCGAGGATGATGAAAAGTGGGTCTCGATCGACAAGCAAGAGATCGACGACGACTTCTTTGGTACCAGCAACGATGACGACGACGACTATGACCATGTCCAGAAAGATGAAGACTACGACCTAGTTCAAGAAAAGGAAGCGCAAGAATGGTTCCCTTCCGACATCCGCCACTACAAACAGGACGCCTACCATGATCAGCTGTTGTCGTCTTCGCGTCTTAACGGCGCTCGAAACAAAATCCATCGCTGGTGCCGAGTGCTGGGCGTGGGCGCTTGAATAATCCACTTATCATTCGCCCGTGGCAAGGCGCCGCCATGCGTCTCCAAAAAATTCAAAATCTTACCCTTTGCTTTAGCGACTTTTTGCGTATACCAAGCTACATGTGTATATATACTATCCCTTACAAATGAAAAGGTACAATCTCTACTTTTGTTTCAATAAAATTCACAACTATACTCTACATAAGCATAAGATACGCTCGTCCACGATTACTAGCGTCGCATTAACAGAATAACTGTGTATGTAGCTGTCAGCTCGTTGCTCCAAGATACTTCTCACAGTATCGAGATACATACTCACGCACATCAAGCAAGTTCAAGGAATTCTTTCATTGTACAGCTGCTTCAACGCAGAAAGACTTAGCAGAGTAGTCCGTAAATACCAGATGAATGGTAGATACCGGCGCGGGCGGTGATGATCGACTTAATGCTTCAACTAAGTTTATGTTGGCTCAATAAGTTGTGAAAAAGGTCGATGGTGCGATACAAGCTCGGGTGAGCCTGCGTCAAACCAAAAGCAAATTCGCAGGTTGATCTCGCGTCCACTTGTCTATGTTCATTGACTGACTACGAGATGAGCATCAAGCTTACGAGCTTTTTTCCCAGTCATGGAGGTGAGAAGCACGAATGATCAAGTGAGGGAGAAATCGAATAAGAGATTATTTGTTTGCATGGCTTGTCCTGCCTATTGAGGCAGTCCAGGTAAAGGCGCATTATCTTGAATCCTTCATAAGCCCTCCATGATATGTTGTGATCTCTACTAAAACGAATTCGCAAATAGCGAGCTTCAGAATGGAGAAGGCGTAAAAAAAAAAAAAAGAATTGGAATGGGTTTCAGGAGGGCCAAAACCACTCATCGGCCGATCACGATGGCTTCGAGTGGCCACACCTGTCCAGCACGCGCTATCATCCTCTATACAGTATGTACAGAGGGGCAGGCTACAGCTGTGTGGACTCTGCTGTCTGCTCTTTGGATGATTCTGGTTTATTTATTGATTATGTACAAGAAAGAAGTTGGCAGACTATATATGGTGTCTACTTCACTCACCTTACAATGCAAACACTGCTATGGCTCAGATAGAAATTGTCCAAGATTTAAGCTTGGTGAACACGACATCATCATGAGTAGCAAGGGCTGCATTCTAAGCACAGCGGGTGTGCTTGGCAGGCAGTCGGTGCCTGTGGGTGGTGTGCTTGGCTTAACAGAGAGACGGTGATCGTGAAATTAGAGTGTATGCTTTTTTCGTGTCAGACATCTCTCTGGATACGTCAATCGTGGGTATCGTTGGGATGAGGGCTTGGCTCAACAGAGAGACGGTGATCGTGAAATTAGAATTGAACTGCTTTTTTCGTGTCAGACATCTCTCTGGATACGTCCATCCTGGTGCTGCGCAGCAAACTACAAAAAAGAAAGATGAAGGAAAAAGGACGTGTCTGCCGCAGCACTTTATTTACTCACGGTTTGTGGCTTAATTCTAAACCAGTGCTATGGGTGCGCTCTGCTTTAGGCAGAATGGATAATGGGATAGAGTCATGCCTGGACGAGGGTGTCCAAGTCTTTTGAACAGTGTTTCAGGCGAGGCACGCACTTTGACGCACTCCAGGTGATCGATTCACGGTAGTTCTTGCATAAGATCCCCAATGTTGTCATGAGTCACCTGACATAAAATTGAGCTCTCTTACTGCTTCAACACTGTGTATCTCTGCACTGAACGCTCGAACTGTTTTCTGCGTAGTATAAGAAGGTTCAGTCAGTCAATTACAAATGGAGTCCTGGGTTTGAAGTGCTCAGGCAACGTTATGAATTTATTGATAAGCTGCAGCAAATATGGCTTGGACTCAGCACCTGAAGATGCATATAAGTACTTTATAAGTACTTTATTATGTTACCCTAGCATTGTATTGGGAAGAACGAATGCAATAAAGCTTCCGTAGAGCATGGACACGGAGGCATTTCGAAAGGCACAATTCGCTAGACAAAGAGCTGTTTCACGTCAATTATGCGTGCGGAGCTGCGGAGTACAAGGTGCAGCAGCCAGCATACACGCGGACGCTATAGCTATAGTATACCTTTTTGATCATTAATTTATACGGTCACTGGTCATTGGATTAAAGACTCTTAGGTATGTACGTAATGAGCAAGCGCTCGAACAGAGATTGTGGCAAAGAAAAAGAAAACAGAAAGCATCAGTTGTCTTTAACAAAACCGCATTCACTGGCCAGTCAAGGTCAAATGTATTTAAAAAGACGTAGTTGTGAACAGCAATTTGATTTTTTGATCTAACGATAATATGCTCGTTTCATAGATTCCGCGCTGGCACGGAATAGGTTTATACTAGATATTAAAAAAAGCCATGAGTACAAAAGTCAAAGCATAACTTATATCCTTTTCAGCTTACTCATCTATCCCGTGCAGTCGCTCATCACGGTCAACGTTAATCGTCACGGCAAGTGCTGCAAGTCCTTCACCGTCGACTTGCGCATCACCGTGAAAGTACTCCCGGCTTCTCGACAGGTTCTCCAACCTACTACGGGCAAACGCAGGTTATCCAGCCTGCAGCTTCTCCCACACGCGAGGGCCAAAGCAGTTCTTGTACACTGTCATCGAAAAGACACCAGGCACCACCAACTTCTGGCCCTCACGACGAGACAACGATGTGCAAAAGAAGAAGTCGGACGGGTAGAGTCGTGCAGTGCGTTGATCGCCAAGGTACCTTTCGACTTGACTCCAGCTGCTGCGCGTGTTGCTGCTGGAAAACCGGCCGTTCGCCACGGCCGCAAGAACAAGCTGCACCGTGTAGGCTGTTAAAGGATTTTGGTATCGGCTGTTGGACAGCCCTACCGCGACAGCCTCCAAACCAGCGACAAGGGCCATACGGAATCCGGCTAAGACGTCGGAAGGGATCCAGACAATGGCTCCGACTCGATGGGAATATTCCCTAAGTGAAATCAAGGTTTTCGTTAGATGACTTGCAAACATATAACATCGTGTACAATGCTTACTCGACCATCGAGCGGAGACCATGCCAGTGCTCCCGAAAGTCGACCAGCGTCTGCCGGATTTCATACCGGACACCCCAAGTACTTGTGCTGTGAGCCAGCGAACCAAGGACTGCCAGGTTCTGTAAAAGAAGCAATATGAGTATAATCTGTCTCCTTATCTTACTTTATCACTTGTATAACATACCTTGGCCCGACCTAGACGACCAGCACCGATTCCTTGAGGGGTAAAGGTAGGTACCGCGCGGTAGTTGCCTTTACGCCAGCAGTAAAAAGGATTCTTGACCTTCGAGTATGCCTGAAACGACAAAAGGCCAAAGTCACCCACACCGTCCTCACCAGCAGGCACACGCAGTCGGCAATCACCGAGTGACTGGAGCCGGCAAAAGGAGTTGAAACTAAACATACAGAACACAGCGGAAAACTTTAGAGCTCAACTTATCCACAACAGTAATATAGCACCAATTACCTGTACACGAGGTTGTCTCCACCACCGTAACTGCTCAGCAACTGACATAAATGATCGTGACTGCGTTGATCTTGCGCACGGGATGGCAGGTTTCTAGCAAAGACACCAACCAAGGCCGGGTTCAGGCTGGGATCAGGGCTGACCTCAACACCATGGTCGATGGCTACGTAGCGAGGATCCACGGTAGGCGCATTCGATCTCCGAAAAAAGCAGCGTACAGCTCGCGACGATGATGCACGCGCTTCATACCAGCAGCCCAGGTCCAGAAGAAGAAGCCTTTAAAACGGCCTAGATCGTTCTCGGGATCTTGAATAATGCGGCCCATTTCTTGAACGATGTCCGAAAGGAAACGACCACGCAAGTCAGCTTTACCAGACGTAAGCCTACCCTGTTCGTCCCGCACACGACATTCCTTGGCCTTGGCATTACGGGGCATACTGGAAGAGTCCCGGACCGGCAGTACAGCATGGGCAGCAGGAAGAAATACAAGGTCCATGAACGACTCAAAAGTGGCAGCACTGGCGTGAGGTTCGTCCAAGTTTGGAAAGCAAATGTTCGCCTACATCAATAAAGTGAGTAATCTATTACAAGGCAAACCAAAATGATATCAAACATACCATGAAACGAGACTTGTGCCCAAACTGGAGCAACACAAAGTTGGGAAAGCGAGACACGTCCAGCGAATGCCCGTCTTGATGCTGGTGATTGAACTGCAGTCAATCGTCTATGGTCCAAGTAGCATTGCACTGCGTGAACACCTGAACGTTGACCTCGGCGGGCAGGTGATCCGACGTGATGGCAATTTTTTTTTTCTTTTTCAGCAAGGCTGAGTTTACCGCCCATGCGCGTCACTTTGATGGAGGAGAGGCACTCAGACGATGACAAATAAACTGAGTCAGTCAATATTTACCGTGTCAAAAGCACCACATTGATAAACATGGCTATCATCCACTGCGTCATGCTACAGCCGACGCATCCACGAGTGACTGGGCCATTGACTTTGGTGATGTTCTTACGCACAGGGGCCCGGAATCTGCGGAAGCGAGCCGCCAAGTGTCATGCTAGTGCACAGACCACAACCAAGCGTCAATGGTTCCGCGGGTAAGATCATTTCCGTACATATGCCCTGGAGAATTGGGTATCGATGTGAAATCATGGGATTAATAGTAGACAAGAGGAACCACAAGATTCTATATAGTCAGGGTGGAAGCACCAGTAAAACATCTACATTTCCATCTCACTTGACTTCTGCTGTCTCGTTTCTGTACTATCCGCTCTACACAACATCTACACAACTCTCTCTCTGGATCGTCGTAGCCGTGACCATGGACAGTTCTAGGGATCATTTCCAAGCTCAAGAAGCTCAAGAAGCTCAAGAAGCTCAAGAAGCTCAAGAAGCTCAAGAAGCGCGAGATAGCCCAGCAGCACCATCAGTCACCATAGCCTCTATCAGTACTACAATGCCTAACGACACTCCAGTAAATGCAAGTTCGGCACCATCCACTCCGACCAATGGGTCAATACACACCCCGGAACACCTTACCACAATAGACGTCGATATTTGGCTATGCTGGGACACCCATTTGACTATGTTGCCATACTCATTTGGCTATGCTGCCATACGTATTTGGCTATGCTGGCGACAAGGACTAGATGTAGAAGATTTATAAAGCTTAATAGTGAATGATATATAAAGCGAAAAAGATATCGAATATGGGGCTCTGCAGAATACATGGTCGTTTTCTATCTTGCGCCGAGGAAAAGATATCCTCGAAAGCGTCTTTGCTGAGAGATGGTGAAGAAGCAGTGGGGGTCGTGGAAACGTTTTCATCGGCATCCACACACCATCTGTCGAAGGCGTTCATGATTGCGAGCATGGTTGACAGCCGTGTTATTAATGCAGGCAACTCCTTGAGAGAGCGTGGGACGGTCAGTTCGCCAAGTTTCAGCATGACATGTAGAGTGGGTGCTGGCTGAACCAAGATGTAGAAATGGACAGAAAATCCGATGACCTGTATACAGTAGCCGCGCGGATAAGTTATACCCAGATAAGTTATTATCTCGCCTACGGCATTTGCAACTGCTCTTTCGTGCTTGCGCATATTCATTGTGTCGATATGCGTCCGAGCTTGTCGCCGTGTGAGCTTGTCTTGCAATACATCGTCGATGACACCGATCAGAGCAGTCATCAACGGAAGAGGCATGGGCTGCTCCTCAAGTCGTAACGCTCGTGTACGTACTTGATCAATGCATTTTGGTTGTCGTTAACGAACTGCTGGCTCAGATCGCCTCGATATACATATAGTAGTCGCGCGGATAGGCTATACCCAGATAAGGTATATTCTGGTCCTAGTTATAATTTTCTGATCTCCCGAGCGTATAACTTATGCGTGCGGCTACTGTATTCCAGGAATCATCAAACGATGTTGTTGAGTGCCAGAGCGAGCGAGAGATGAGTTTCCAGCGGTAACTTCCATTGGCGGTCTTGAACAGATAGGCGCGTGTTGTGCAATGCCATAGTCACATCTAAGGAGTTGACCAAAAGATGTTGCAGATGAGACATCATCCAGGCGTATCACGGCAGCTGAAAGCGGTTCTGATGCTCTTCGCTTGCGAATAACCGGACTATCGCTGTCACTGGGGCCTTAATGGCTATGATCATGGAAGTCCGATTTTTTTTTCCTGGATCGTCTTGGCCGTGATTATGGGAACGTTCAGACCCAGGGGAATACGAGGCATGTTCATGCGTGACATACTTGTGAAGCTGGTCAACATAGCCTGATTGACCTTTGGGGTCATCAGATACGTCGCCAAAATAATACTCCGTGCGTAAATTCTTGAACGCTTCGCTGCGGTCGTGTGTGAACTTTCGATCGGCGTTCAGTATGTGATTGAGTTCCTCCGCCAGCATAGCTGAGTGAGGACCACGAGCTTTGGCGTTGTTGAACTGGCCATGGCTTTGAACAACAGAGAAAAAACGTTGGGAGCAGAGATGGGAGGAAAAGAAAAGAAAAACCGTGTGAAGGTATTGTCCGCGTTTATGCCATCAGGAGCACGTCATAATGTTCCTCACATGAGTCCTTATCCATGATAACGGTAAAGAAAAGGCTGCTGCGGTTTCAATGAGTGTCGTTGCCCTGAACGACGCGAGATCAAAACAGCCACTACGCGCATCCAGAAGATTAATCTGAATTTGACAACAGTTTACTTCATCCAAAGAAGACGCGAGTTTTTTTATCACACAGCGACGCCGCCTTCGCTTAGTTCAGCCCAGAAGTTACATGGATGCGTAGCGCACGTTCTCGTGTGCATGTGCAAACTTCTGCGTGTTTACGATGCCGTTATCGTACTCTGCCACGGTCATTTGGGGTATCGTACGAAAAAAAGCCCATCTCCCAGACGTGGAATTCGCTTGACCAATCCATCTAGAGTCCGGTCTCAAAGCTTGTCAGGGTGAACTAAGCCAATGTCGCATATTCACAGTGAACGTATAAGGTCTTGTTTCCATGAATGTCCTTGGATGTCCATTATAGACCGTTTCCACTGTGTTTTTTTTTTTTTGTTTTTGGAACTGCCAACTTGAGTATCGAAACATAAGCCAGAACAACTGCAGGAGCCGCTTGGATCAAGATTTGGATGGTGTGTGCGTGGCCCAGACAGAACAAACGCTGGATATCCTTCGCCTTGCTCCACCACGTTTTAATATGCAGCATTATACATCTAAGATCCTTAATGTGTTATACAAAGTGCATTGCTTTTTATTAGCTAGAGGTATTTTCACTTTTCTACACTTCGATGACAAGCTTGCCGAACTGGTCGCTGTTACTAAAAAGGCAAATAGAAATCGTCAGTATCAGTCGAAGACAGCTTGCATCTATCGTTAAAGCACTTACGCCATGACGGTAAAAGCGTCATCGACGCTTTCCTGGGTGAGACCTTTCCAGGTATGCGAGACAATAGGCTTAATCTTGTGTTTGTTGACAAAGGCAACCATTTCCTGGAACTCGCGGCGTGAGCCCATGGTCGAACCAACGAAATCAATGTTCTTGACCCAGTAGGGAAGGCTATAAGTGACGCCTTGCGGGGTTGCCGTGTGACCATATTGGACGACTCTCGCGCCCTCTTTGAGAACTCTGTGATACTCCGCATACAGAGGGCCACCAGCACCGTCGATAATGACAGACAGGAGGTTGCCACCCGTCTTCTCCAAAAGCTTATCAAGGCAGCCATCTAAACGAGGAACCAACATTTCAGTCTTTGGAAAATCTCAGAGTCAAGCTGACACTTACCCTCCTTGTAGTTGATACCACCCTTGGCACCGAGTGCAATGGCCTTCTGGATCTTTTCGTCGCTGCCGGACGAGACGTAGACGTTGGCACCAGCCGCGACAGCAAACTGGAGCGCGAAAAGGGCAACACCACCACCAATACCGGTAATCAAGATATAGTCACCTGCCTTGATGTCTCCCTTGGTGAACAAGGCCCGGTATGCGGTCAAACCGGCCAAAGGGAGTGCGGCGGCTTCGGCAGTGGACAAATGGTCGGGGCATGCCACGAGCTCATCTTGATCGATGGCAACCTTGTCGGCGAAAAGGCCAATGTCCGGGAGAAGGCCGAAAATGTTGAATTTACCTTCCGGGGCTCGCGGATCGGTCAGCCAGTGGCGGCCGGGGGTGATAAGGACGCGTTGGTCCTTGGCAAACTTGGAACTAGCTTCTTGTAGGCTTCCAACGGCGTCAGCTCCGAGTACAGAGTCAAGCACTAGGTTTGGATACTGGCCCTTGATGAGCCAAAGATCACTAAAAAGTTGTTAAATTAGTACAGGAGTTTTAATGCGCATGCGTCTGAAGGTCTTACCGATGATTGAACGCGACAGCTTGCACATTAATGACCACATCCTGAGGAGAACCCTGCTTCTGGTACTCGTTATCTTCCTCGACGACCGCGCTGTATTTGTAGTTGGTCCCGGCTGCGGGAGTGGACTTGAGGACGACTCTAACCATGGCTACTGATATAATGAAAGATGTTTTATCAAAAATGCATGATCAGGGGCTGCCATTTTATACCTTTGCGAAATCCTGATTTTCCGCTGAGAATGGCGTCTCACATTCATTTTCTGAAACCTCTTGTTACGGGATCGAATAGAAGTAACGCGCGTGCTGACAAATTACAGTGCACAGTGCGTTTTCTTACAGTCTTCTGTATCCCAAATGCCGACAAACACCATCGCACCCTATGTTTTCTCATGTTTCTTCTCAGAAGCTCACATGCTTACAAATACGGGTACATCCTTGTCGCTGTTTTTGCCGGATCTGTTGAACTTTCTAACTCGATCCACATTGTGCTACTGTCTCTACTGAGATGGGCGGCACGTCATTGAGCTGCGCCCATTATCTGAATATACGTATACGATAGTTGATGTCGTCACCTTCGCAGCAGCATGGCATCAAAAAGAATTTAGTTCCATCGACTACAGATCAGTATTCTGTCGGCCCAAAATGACATAGTTTTTCTGCACACATGTCAATACACTTGCCCTGAAGATACTGAGCAACAGCGATGACAAGCTATAGAGTATACCACAACACATAGCACATGGATCAAAGGGATTAGAAAATTTGGGTAAATACTAGGCATGGGATATTTAGTCTCCCTATTTCGTGGCGCCATTATATTACATGAGACGGCTTGGTGCGCGCAGATACTTGCATCCTGCACTAACTATAAACCTAATGTGGTCATCCTATTTTCCATTGGGTGCACTCAGGAATCTGTGCCCATTGTTGGGCATTAAGACGGTGCTGTCTGTCTGAACGATTGATACTGGTATGACCGCCGACTATGAATGACGACATGGATCACGTATATCCAAGCGTAAGCCGGAACCTTGTTCTACGCGATCAGCTTACTAATATGACATGGTAGTTCCTATGACACACTTTTTGCGATTCGAGATACTATTTCTTATAACTTGAGCGACAGAAACGACAAGATAATTTGGATGGATGTGTTGTATTTGGGCTGTTTTACAGAATTTCTGACAGTCTTACATGCGGCTTCAATCCGAATGCGTGTTGTTTTAGCATTTTCAATACCTGAGACTCCCCTTCTGGTATGCCCGTGGCTGCACTGACTGCCGTAATTGAATAACGAAGTTCGAGTCTAGAGAGACGCCAGCCATACCAGAGCTCCCTTGCATCCAAAATGAAACCCATTTGCGCGTATTGGTCAAGTGGATTAGGCAGAAGCTGTTTCATCCACTTTATATCATTGCCACTCGATTGACTGTTGTTAAGATATATAATCTGTATGTCGTCACTATCATCACAGTGACCATTGTACGGGCCTGTCAATATGGCATATCACAAATAAAGCTACATGACAGACTCTGAGTATTGCTGGAGCCACTGCTGCGACCTTGTCTTCCTCTTCGGTGAACATGGTACCGTATGCCGTCAAACCGGCTAGTGGAAGCGCAATGGCTTCGTGGACAGATGATCCGGGGATAGCGCAAGATTATATTGGTTACTACCTTGTGGGCAAAAGGTGTTAACGCTCGGAAGCAGACCGATAATGTTGAAGTTGTTCTTCAGAATTGCCTATTGCCCACCCAGTCGTGAGCCGGATTAGGAAGGACGCGTTGGCCCTTACCAACCTTCGAGAAGGCGTCTTGGAGGGTGTAGACAGAGTTGAAGCCGAGCACAAGCTGAGTAGCACTGGTTGGATACTGGTCCTTGAGGATCTATAGAGCATTAAAGAATGGGGCGCGGTCAGTCATAGGATGCACACCATACATCACGTCCCGGAGACTGGTACCGGTGCTTGAACGCATCGCCTGCAAGTCGACTACCATGTCTTGAAAGAACCTTGCTTGGGGTACTGTCTGTCTTTTGCAACCACCGCATTCTGCTTGTGGTCGGTGTCGGCTTTGGGAGGGAATGACTTCGAGATTGGTGTACGTTGATGTACGTTGTGTCAGGTTTGCTGACAAATGGGATGGCAAATTCGGCAAAAGGGTTTCCGCGGAATTTGCTTTTCCGTAGAGCATGATCGGGCAATGCCTTACTGATACTCTTATTCTGATGCTGATTAATACTAGTACATCATTAATCCTTGCAAAAGGGGACTCTTGTATTTGTAACTTCTTACATGCTGGGAACCTTCCGCAGAGGCTACATTACTGCTACACGTATGGGCTAATATGGCTATTGCTTCGTCCACCGGATTGCGAGCTCAAAATGCTTGTTTGATTCATAGGCAGCCACGTAAGAAAAGGGCACGATATGCACGTATAGTAGCGCATGTATGCTATAGTATAATGAAACTGCGTTCACCATACTTAAGAGAGGGGAATTTATTGATGAAAGTAGTATGTGATGCTTGTACAGTACTATGAAACGGGTTACAGATGTGATGTCGGAGCACTTAGTCCAAACACTTGATATTCAAGCTGACTTATGTTGCAGAAGCTTCCGCAGCTAGAACGCCGTGGAGACGAGGGTAATTCAGAGCTGTTCACTTTATATAGTGTGAATGGTCATATATAATGGGAGTGCTATGAAATAATTCGACAAAAGGACAGCAAAGACCGTAGCCTGGCGCAGAGTTTACCTGTGTAATGAAATAACTCGACATGTAGTTATTTGGATTCTCCCAAAGATGCTTGTTGCAGACTATGGCATGAAATGGCGGATGACCTGGTGCAAAACAAACGAATATGCGTTATGGAAGCAGTATACAAATTAACGACGCTGTCAGTAATGATCTTCAGTAAGTTTCTTTTCGCCCTCCTAATGGATATTGCCAAGATAATCGCGTATTCCTTTTTTTTTACAGTCAACTTCGCGATCTTCAGCCGCCCTAGAAGTTTTGCACCGCTGCGGCAGTGCTTGTCCCGCGCCATGTCTATTCGGGGCCAAAGCGGTCGGTAGTGGAAGCATATGGCCGTTTCACGGCGTTTATGCGTTGTGAAATGAGTATGAGTGAGAGACAGGGACCACGAGGAAGAAGATCAACGGCGGGGGTTGGCCAATAAGTTTCAGAGTAAATATCAGGTCAATGAAACATCCATTGCTGAAATACATGTTGTTCTTACTCTTACTTTTACTCTTCGTAGAAAGGTTGCTACCGAAGGACTGATATAACAAACGCGCGGCGGTGGTGACGGTAGCTCAAGCTCGGAATCACTCTCACCCACGCTGAATCCACTGCGCAACAAGATAGCCGTCTAGTTTTCATACAGGGCTCTAATGTTGAGCATGTTCACGAAATGCCGCACTTGATGTTGGTGTGTGAGAGAGAGCCGAGACGAGACACTATTAGTAACAACACACCCCTGGACAGGTCTTGTTGAGTAATGCCGGAAGCTGATAGCTAAGCTCTTGCCACCACCAGTGAGCCTAAATACAAAGCAGTTGGCGCCTTGCATGGTGGTGCGGATGGTATCAGACTGCTGTGATGGAAATTTGCTGCCTTTCGACTGGTCTTTTCAACGACGGCCCAATGGATATTATTGTTGGTTGATATCTTAGTGCGTATCCTATGTTATATGATGCCTATGAGTTCAGAAACCCTGTTAACGATGGCCGGGTAGCTGCGCATTGTCAAAAGCTACAGGGGTATTCATGCTCAGTTTGTTGCGATATCTGTGTAAATCCGTGCGCACATGTGCACCGGGAGTTAAGTTAAACCTGCAGATTGCAGTTTTCTTGTAAAGACTTTGACAGGATAGGGGAATGAGAACTCATGCTAACAAAAAAACAGGACATGCGATTTTGAGGGACGCACACTATAATTTATACACTATGGGGGAGAAGGAGGAGGAGGAGAGACTTCAGAACAGACCGGTACCATTGTTGGGGGCTGGGTAGAGGTTGAGAATCGTCGACACAAAACCATAGACCTCGACATTGTAGAAAGGCGGAAGCACGGTGCCCGCGCCAAAGTGCTTCTCGACACGCGGGCCCTGGGCCATAAAGATAGCGCGCATCTCGACTGCTTCGTTGTCGTAGCCATGGATGCCCCTGGGACGGTAATCTTTGCCAGAATGGATATCGTAGTCTTTGTGGCTCACAATGGCATAACCGACGTCAGGGATCATGACCACAGGAGCAATACGCTCGTTGTGGCTGTAGTGGAAGTGCTCGGGCACGTCCTCTCGGAGGTAGACCTGAAAGTGGGGGTCATCCACGCGCTGAGCATAGTCTGAGAGCTCCTTGTAGATCTGCTGGACGGCATGCGCGGGCGCGTCGTCCTTGGGGCGTAGGTTGAGGAGCGGCCATACTTCGCGGTCGCGCAAGAACGAGAGGGATTCCTTGGAAAGGATATCTTCGTAGAAAATCAGGCGGGACTTGTCTGTGGCGGCCATGCCATGGTCGCTCACCTAGTTATATCATTATAAGAATGCATGGCCATGTGCTGAGTGTGTCCACCTACCACGACGACGTGGACATGGGAGTCGAGATTGCGGGCTTTGAGGCCGTCCATCAAGTGTCCGACGGCGCTGTCCATTTGGCTGAGCACAGAGTTCAGCTATCCCAAAGTGATTAACATGTATGATTGGCTCTGTAAAAATGCCTCACCTGTTTCCCCTGAGGCCCGCCACCGTGGCCCTTTTGGTCGACCTGGGGTATATAGACGGCAATCATCTGGGGGCGTTCCTCCAAGGGCATATCAAGCCAATTTAAAGCGGCGTCCATCTTCTGGTCGGCCGTGACAGCGCGCTCATAGTCCCAGAGGTAATCTGGTTTGAACCGCTGGACGGGCGAGCCAGGCCACATGACGACGGCGGAGCGCTTGCCTTGTGTCGAGCTAGTCGTCCATATCTACGCGTGCACAACAAAGAAAGAGAAAATAAGAAAAAAAAAATGAAGCTCAGGTACCCAAAAACCGGAAAAGATAGACTTACGGGTTCGCCACCCCACCACTCATCGGTGGAGCTGATGGTAGGGACTTTATGGATAAACTGCTTCTGAAGAACGGGATCGTAAAACTCGTTGCCGACGATGCCATGTGCCTCGGGGTATAGACCGGTCGCAAGCGTCCAGTGGTTGGGAAATGTGATGGACTAGAACAGAATCAGAATGTCGATCAGCGATAAATACACGTAATTCATGGAAGGCTGATAATACAACTTACGGGAAATGAGGGCTTCATGTACTCTGCACTGATACCGTTGGCAGCTACATGGATATGAAATAAACATTACATGCATGCATGAGACACAGCAAGGCAAACCAAAAAAGGAGAGGGGGCGGGCGATCGTACCGAGTTTGTCGAGATGAGGAGTGACGCCGCGTTGGAGATAGTCGTTGCGGAAACCATCGAGCGAGACGAGGATCAGGGTCGGGCCAAACTGGGCAGTGCCGTTATTATAAAGTTCTTCTACGCCGTGGTGATGCTTCATCGACTCGGCCGAGTGTCCGAATTTGAGAACAATGATCTTGAAGAACAAGAAGCCAAAGCCTATGCATGCGCCTATCATGATGAATCGCCACACAGACCGCATATCCTGATCACGGTGATCATGATCATAATGCATTATTATTATACATTGAGTATCATATATCGGGAATAATGATAGAGGGATAACGGTTGACTTACAGTCTGTCGGTAGTGGCCCTGGTGGTCTGGGTCGTCGTCGCCATCGTCCCAATCGTCAAAGCCGGAGAGAACAGTAGCTTCTTCTTTAGGGAGGAGGTGCTGCTGGTCTGTGGTCTCTTCTTCGTCTTGGTGTTGGAGGGTGGCGGGCGAGGACACGTCGGTGAAGCTGCGACGGGGACGTAATGACAGGTTGGAATTGCTTCGTTTCAGATGCATTGAAGGGGAAACGAAGAAGAAAGAAGGAGAGGGGCGCTTTGAGGCGATTCCTCCAACAGAGATAAAAGAGAGAGAGAAAAAAAAAGGGGGCGAAGTTGCCTAAATTTTTGAAGCATAAAACCAACCACGCAACCTGTCGTTGTCCCTCCAACGAGAATGACCCGACATGTCCTGCATCTCAGACTCACGCCGTCTAGCGTACGTCTCAATCCAGACGCTGTCCTCCCATATTAACACAGTCTAGATCCTGCGCATGGTGCTGTACATTGAACCTAGCAAGGAGGACTGGTACACGGAGAACTTGCAAAAGCTATTCACTGCCCTTCAGCCTGTCATACTGCAGCACCTTGTGGGCGGGGAGCAAGGCAAACCCATCACCCGGCAGAACAGAAAGCTTGAGACCCCGAAAATATTGAGTGAAGGTAAAGCCAAAGACAAAAGGATAGCCTCGGTGCATTTCTCATGACCTCTTCCCTACTCTGTGTACAGCGGATTACAGTCTGGTGTATCGCTTCAAGTGGCATGACGTGCAGCAGAGCATACTCCTTCGCGTAAGTGCTCTGATAGGAATGATGTGGTATTTTTAATGCTATGCGGTAGGAACATGACTACATTTTCGTGGGTCAAAGTGAGGGAGCCGAGGAGGAAGAGGAGGAGTATGCAGAAGAAAGAGATGAAGACGAGAAACCGGAGCGGCATACGCGATACCAGCCATTGTCGTTGTACCCTTATCATTTGTACGTCTCCGTAGCGGATCCACAAAAGACAGAGAGCATCGACCGCTACTGGGCCGCTTCTTGACCATTCAATAACACTATAAGAAAACACCTTCTTCTTCTTCTTCTCCTCCTCCTTCTTGTTCCATGGGGTCGTCATGTGGTGGCGTTGTGGGGTGCTGCTTTCGGAAGGCTTCTACGTTGCTTGCCATTTCCCGCGCAGCTGCCTCACCGATCCGCTGTCGGATCACGTCCAACGTCATGTCGATGCGTGCCTCGTAGCGTTGCAGGACGCCTTCGTTTTCGGCAATCGCCTGCACCAGATCGGGATCCTCGCTTTTGGGATCAAACTCGCGCATCTCGGCATTCGACCTGAGGAGCTGAGCAATGGCGTTTTGCACGGTTGGGATCTCGGTGAGTAAAGTGTCGTGTGGCAGCTGCTCGAGGGCAAGACGAAGGTGGTTAGGGTCCATGGTCGAGTAAGTATGTGTGCAGTATGAACAATAGCAAAAAAGAAAGGGAAAGAGAGAGAGAGAGGGCGAGGGAATGGAAGAAGGAATAATTTATTGCGCAAACATGTCGTGCACGTCGTCTAGTCGCACAGACCTTCGTCCTTCCTGCTCTTCTGCTTCCAGCGGTTCGCCATCCACATCCTCTTCGTGGTGCGCTTCCATCGGTGCGCCCTCGATATCCTCCATCGGTTCGCCGTCCACATCTTCGAGCGGCTCCCCATCCACTTCCAGAGGCTCACCGTCTACATCGTCCAGAGGTTCACCGTCGATATCCTGCATCGGCTCACCATCCACATCCTCCTCCTTTTCCTCCTCTTTCTCTTGGGCGGTCGGTTCCTCTACAGGCGGCACAGGTGCAGATGCACGAGCAGGTGCAGGCGCGGGTACTTCTTCCGCGGGACCCGGCGATGGTGTATGGCTGGACGCCTTGCGGACAACGATCTCATTGAGTTGCTTCAGGAAGGGTTCCGGAAATACCATCCAGGTCTCCCATGCCGTCAGCACGCCTGTGATATGGAGTCGCACCTGCTCGGCTTTGAGGCGAGCCCCGATGGAACGGTAGATGGCGTTGAATTGCTCAAATACGGGTATGAGTTTGCCTTCAAAACTGCGTCCAGGTGAGACGGCTGCATTTATACACTGTATGAAAAAGCTTACCCGACCCGGTACTTCCATGCGTTGGGCACGTCCGTTCCGCTATTGTGCAGGATATCCGAAACCAAAAAGAGCCGAGCCAACTTGACAGGCAGCGGCGTCTCTTGCTGGGTCAGCGACTTGATGATGATTTCAATGACCTATCCAAATGCGTCAGTCAACACACTGGAGCCAAATGTTCGCACAGACTCACCTCGTCCGCTGCGTCCGAGTGATCGATCGCGAACGCCATCGCCCTCGCGATCGAGCCACGCTGAAACGTGACCTGACGAAGCATGTATTCAAAGCGCTGCTTGGCCACCTTGCCGAGGACGCCCTTGGGCACATTGTGCCGTTTCCGGTCTCTCTCTTCGTCGTCCGTATTCAAGAGCACCTCCATGCCCTGAAATAAAAGGAATATCAGTCTTTTGCCCTGCCAAGCCTTTCCCGTGTTCTTTACCTCATCACTGAAAGGCACTTCGGGCGGCACCCACCAGGGACCGTTCTCAAACATCTGGAAGGGTTCTGTCCGCCATTGAGATTTGGTATCCCCCTGCAGAATGGAATACAATCGCCACCGGTAATAGATGTGTTCTTCCGACTATAACATGGATATCAGTGCCTACTGCCCCCACACAAAGCCCCCATCGACTTACGTTATTGACAAAGAGAAACTTGAACAGCGGATTCTCCCGTTCGCGCTCCATCAGAAGTTTCTAGACACACCATGTTGAGAAATCCGCCATCATCAGGTGCCTGAGTCCGCTTACCTCAAAGGCAGGGCCGTGCTGGACGACACGCTCTATTGTTCGATGGATGGTCTTGACCTGTTTGATATCGGATGGCAATGTGACCTGTACCACCGCCCGTCCTTTGTTCTGCACAAACGTCAGCCGCTGTCCTCATCACGTATCGCCTATACTCACAGGTCCTGAAGAAGCAATGCGGGCATTGAAGGGCAAATTGGTGGGCGTGTCTTCAGACTTCGCTTCCAGCACTATCTCCACGTTAGTCCATGGCGCTTCCAAGTATCTCTGGCACATACCAAACACAGGCTTGGGAGGCAAGGGGACGGCCTTGCCCCATCCGACCTTGAGAGCATGACCCTGGACGGTCTTGCCGTTCAGGTCGACCAAGGCTTCCTCGGCGTCGGATCGCGCCATGAAGCTGACAAAGCCGCAGTTGCTGCTTTTCTCGTGCTCTTCTTGGGTCCGGGGCCACATGATCTTGACGGAGGCAATGGGGCCGTGAACAGCAAATGTCTGGCACAACATGGCCTCGTTCATCTAAAGGGGGCGGGCCATCACGGCATGAGAAGAAGGGTTGACTATGCGGTCGCATACGGTTACATTCCGCGGGATATTGCCGACATAGAGGTTCGTCGTCATGGGATCACCTGTATCGTGCGATCCGTCCGGGGCATGCGTGAGCTCGGCTGAAGGAGGAGCGGGTATGGAGTCGGGTTGAGAAGGAGGATGGTGGTGGTGGTGATGTTTGGCGCGTGTCCGGTCTTCGCGGTACTCTTGCTCTCTACCAGTACGATCAGGATATGGACATGCGATGAAGAAGTGCCCTTACTTTTTAATCTCTTCGAGAAAGATGTCGAGATTACGTTTCTTCTGTGCTCGGGCCTCGCGGAGGATGCGTACCTAGCAAACAAAGGATGAACGTCTGTTCTACTTTTGAACGCGTGGCAATCGTACATTTTCCTCCTCTTCGTCGTCGTCATCATCGTCAGCTTGGGCAAGGACTGATTTGGCCTTGCTCTCGCTCGGTTTGATGAATGGTTTTGCAGTAAACGTAGGTTTGGACAGGTGCGTCGTCGACGGCTGCTTGGCCTTTTGAAAGGCGACAGGCGAAGGCGCGGCTGCCTGTGGCGGTTGCTGTGGTGGCTGTGGCGGCTGTCGCGAAGGTGGATGCGTCGGCTGGGATGCGTCTATCCAAAAGTCATGAGCACGGCATAGGCTGGATCGCGTGCGAGAGTGGGGTTACGTGATGAAGAAGACTGGCTGCCTGCTTTGACAAAGGATCGGGTGGAGGTATAGTCGCCTGGATCTTCAAAGGATGCCAAAAACTCATTGTACACTTTGGCCGTTTCTTCTGACTCTCTCTGCGTTTTTTCATGTAAGCCAATGGGAAGACAACACGGAGGCCCACGAACCTTTTTCTTCTGTTCGGCCTCTTCCTTGCGTTTCAGGAACGGAGTCATGCGGTGACTCCCGGACGTGAATGCCTGCAGCTTCGAGGCAGGGATCGGCTGGTGATGGATTGAGTTTTGTTTAGTTGTGTCAAGGGATGTCGCTTCCTACTTTGATCTTTCGGCGGGGTTCAGGCGATGGTGAGCGATCGGGGGTGGATCGTCGTCGAGCTCGAGGAGGGTCGTCTGCCATATTACGCTGAGTACGAAGGAAAAGAAGAGGTATGATTTGATACTCGCTCTATGACGCTATGATGTATTTCTCAATCTGGCGCCGCAGAGTGGCTGAAAACACTCCACATATGAATCACTGTATAATGAAAAGACGGTGCGCAAGCACAATGAAGACATCGATCATGTACCACTGTTTTCGCTGTATGTATTCAATATTTTTGCTGTTATTACGTTTGTGACATACTATGCCGAAACACCTTCTATCATCAATTTTCCTGTTAAGTCCAAACTTAAGAAATGCATTTAGAGCTTTTCAGAACGCTGTCGATCAAGGCATTCATTCAATAGACGTAAAACGTTATGGAATCCCTTGAGCAGACCTGCGTCTTGAGCTGTCCGGTCCACGTCCCAGCGCGAATGGGCAAAATCAATCAGGCGTACATCGTACAGCTTGGGCTCTTCTTCCTCTTCCTCTTCCTCTTCCTCTTCCTCTTCCTCTTCCTCTTCGTCGTGTACTTTGTCTTGTGCTTCGCGGTTGTCTTCTTCAATAAGTTTCTTCCAGACTCGATTGGCTGCCTCGGTATCGCCTTCATACACGATCAGCAGCGACGCACCAATGAGTTCCACGGCAGGGTAGGCTTCCAAGAACTCGACCATGGATGCAATATCCTCAACGAGGCTTTCGATGATCCACCGCATTTTGGTGCCTGTCAGCTTCTTGCGGAGGCTCGAGGATGATTCAGCGGGGTGTTCCTCATCTGGAGTGGTAGTGCGGTTTTCTTCGGGTGCTTTGGCGTAGGCTGAGGTAGGGAAAAAGTAGGCAAGGAACGCGTCGAGGATGGTGTCCTGGGTGCGTGATCGTCCGTAGGCTTTCGGATAGGAGGACCACGCTCTGTCTACCGTATCATAGACCTGGACACAAGGGTTGCAAGCATGAGCAAACATGAGGGTCCGACAGCGGACGAGTTACCTTCATGCCTGATATCCGCGCAGCCAATGTCTCAATGGTCGTGCCCTTCGCATTGGCCTGCATCTTTTTGCGCTTTTCCTCGTCAGCGTCATCGTCATAAAGCCGGTCACCCAGTTTGATGTCCATAATACAGGGTCGTGTGAAGCCATGCAAAAGATTTTCTAGGCACAAGTGCTGTGTATATCCAATCTCGGTTACGGATGATACAATAGGAAAGGATCATGCATAGGTATATAAAATGCCCAAAAAAGGATATCATCCAGAGCTCGACCTTGGGTATCGCGCGGGCGCTCGACACCCGGTATCGGCACCACACCCTCGTTCTCCTTTTCATTGTTCAGCAGCTGCTTCTCGGCCTCCGTCGACGAGCGTAAGCTGCCAAAGCATTGCGGAATCCAAGGCGTGAATTCTGGGTACTGCTGTGCGGTTTCGTAAAAGTCGAGCTCGGTCCGGGTACACGGTTTAATGACGAGCAGATCCGTTGTAGACAGCTGCAAAAGACGATCGTGCCCTGCAATTTGGTTATCGAACTTGACAAGTTGGTGATCACTCGCAATCAAGGACGCCATGAGCAAACAACTGACAACGCTCAAGAGATACGTGGGTGCGGTATTTCAATTCAATCCTGGGTTCGCGAGAACCTGGAGGGGGACTTTTTTTGTTGTTTAAAAATTAGCATAACTCTCATCATCTTCCGCCTTCAATATAACACCAGGCTATCAATCATTTGAAGGTTTGCTTCTTCGAAATGTGACAAAATCTAAAAGCTATGCGAGACTACAGCTGTTTTATTTCAAATATCAGGGAGCATCGTCAGGGAGCATCGTAAAAGAAAAAGAGATACGGAACAAAATGTATCTAAGACATGATTACACGGAGCAAGTTTTCTAGTCTGTCATACAAGAGTAGCATCTGCTAATCTAACACGTCTCTTTTCTAACGTACCTTCAGACAAATCGGTGACCTCGGTAGTCGTGCGATACGCTTCTGTAAAAGAGAAAGGGAAGGGGAAGGGGAATGGGAAGGGGAATGGAAGAGGAAGGGGAACGGAAGAGGAAGGGCAAAAAAAATGGGAGTTGACTTACCACCAGACCCACCGCCGCCACCGTCGCCCCCCTTCACCTACACTGTTAAATCAGTAATCATTTTTTTTTTTTGAACAAAATTGATTGATTGACTTACCTTCGCATCCTCCACCTCCACCGCCACCTGCCGCCCGCCGCCGTCGCCACCTATGTCATAATATCAATAAGTATTCATGTAGAATGTGATTTGTCTGGCTTACCTCCACCGCCACTGCCTCCTCCTCTCCACCGCCGCCGCCACCACCGCCGCCGCCACCTATGTTATTATATCAATAAGTATTGATGTAGAGTGTGATTTGTCTGACTTACCTCTACCGCCACCGCCGCCGCCTCCTCCTCCACCTCCACCTACCTTCGCCGCCGCCGCCGTCGCCACCTATGTTATTATATCAATAAGTATTCATGTAGAATATGATCTGTCTGGCTTACCTCCACCACCACCGCCTCCTCTCCATCGCCGCCTGCCGCCTGCCGCCGTCGCCCTTCACCTGCACTGTTAAATCAGTATCATTTTTTTTGAACAAAGTGATTTGATTGGCTTACCTCCACATCCTCCACCGCCACCTGCCACCTGCCACCTGCCACCGCCGCCGTCGCCACCACCGCCGCCGTCACCATCTATGTTATTATATCAATAAGTATTCATGTAGAATGTGGTTTGTCTGGCTTACCTCCACCGCCGCCGTCGCCACCACCACCGCCGTCACTACCTATGTTATTATATCAATAGGTATTCATGTAGAGTGTGATTTGTTTGGCTTACCTCCGCCGCCACCACCACCACCTCCTCCTCCTCCTCCTCCTCTCCACCGCCGCCGTCGCCACCTATGTCATAATATCAATAAGTATTCATGTAGAATGTGATTTGTCTGGCTTACCTCTACCGCCACCGCCGCCGCCTCCTCCTCCACCTCCACCTACCTTCGCCGCCGTCGCCGCCGTCGCCGCCGTTGCCACCTATGTTATTATATCAGTAAGTATTTATGTATAATGTGATATGTCTGGCTTACCTCCGCCGCCACTGTCTCCTCCTCTCCACCGCCGCCTGCCGCCTGCCACCTGCCGCCGTCGCCGTCGCCATCGCCATCTATGTTATTATATCAATAAGTATTCATGTAGAATATGATCTGTCTGGCTTACCTCCACCTCCGCCGCCACTGCCACCTCCGCCTACCTTCGCCGCCGTCGCCGCCGTCGCCCACCACTGCTCTGTCTATGGAATCAGATATATGCGTTAGCCATTCATATGAAAGAGAGAGAGAGAGATATATATATATAGGGAGTGGGGAGAGCATGAGTGCGTTAGTCGGTGGTAAGGAAAGTTGAAAAGAAAAAGAAAAAGAAAAAGAAAAACCGCTTCAAGGCGCTGTCCGCGTTTTTTCATGCAGTCAGAATCATGCAAAAGTGTCTATCACGTTCTTCTACGGTCCATGGGAGTCTCTATCCAAGTGAACGGTAAAAAAAAAAAGCTGCTGCGGTTTCAAAGAGTGTCGCTGTCCTGAAGGACGCGAGATCAAAACAGCCAGAACCCTCCATATCACTTTCTAGTATAGCTAAACCATATTGCTAAGCGGATCAGCCATTCTTTTATGTGTTCTAATACTTGCCACTACGCGCATTCAGAAGGGTAACCTAGACTTGACAGCAGTCTAGTTCATCCAAAGAAGACGCGAGTCTTCTCAAGTGTCCACATTTGGAAATCCCAAAAAGTCCTTTCTCTTTTTCATCACACAGCAACGCCGCCTTCGCTTCGTTCCGCCCAGAAGTTACATGGTAGCATGGCGCACATTCTCATGTGCATGTACAAACTTTTCGCGTGTCTGTACGATGTCATTATCGTATTCTGCCGTGGTGATTTGGGTATCGTACGAAAAAAAAGACGATCCCCCAAACGTGAAATTCGCTTGACCAATCACGAGTCGCCATTATACAGACCAGTGTCGAAGCTCCTCCAAAGAACTTCCCGAATATTTCATTTACAGTGAGCATATAAGGCCTTATTCTATGATGTATTTGGATATCAATTACAGAATGTTAGAGTAGACTTAAAATTGGGAACGATTCGAAATATAGAAAGAGGACTTCACTGGACTATTGATGCAATCACTGACGAAGTGATGGCTCACACTATGAACTGTCATTATTATCAAACAACTGCTTTGTGATTTATACTCATTATGACATACATGGGAAAAATTAGCAGCAGACTTTCTGGTGTTTATGCAGACAAGTTATAACACACAAACTGTCTTGTGTGGGCAATAAGGTAAGGCAAAGCGCTAGCATAGCCAAATGGGTAAGCCAGCATAGCCAACTTAAAAGAAATATGTGCGTGCTGCGATAGAAACGAGGTACATGCTGTACATACGCTATACAGACATTATTCACGCAACTTATGCGTAAAGAGGAACATAAAGGTGCCTATATATCTGTGCTGCAGCACAATTGTGGTGAAATGACCGACTTTACAGGATGTGTAGCATTCGGTATCAAAGTTGGCAGACAACACAAATTAAAATTTGCGCGTCTCACTTTTTCTGCTCCTGTCATGGCCAATCCCAAGAAACGCCCTCGAGAGGAACTTGATGCCAGTCCATCTTTACCCCCCGTTCAAAAGCAGACACGTATGACCGCGTTCTTTTCCAGACAACAAGGAGACGCGTCTGACTCTGACTCAGAAGTCGCCATGCAAATAACGCCGAGATCCAAGCTGGATTTCGAAGCAAACAAGGACCTGAAGCAAGTCTGCATGCTCCAACTCGATCCAGCCTCGCCATCCTCACCTGCTCCTTCCACCAAGCCCGCGGCAGAGCTGCGAGATACCCCCGAACCACGCTCGCTTCAACCACGCTCGTCCAACCGGCTCTCTATCGCTAACGCTGCTCGCAAACTAAAGACGGGTGTCGATCCGCAACAACCGCTGCCTCAGAAACAGCGAAAATCTGCGCAACCAAGCAGGTCAAAGGAAGAATCGACCAAAGCATTTGACCGTGGTATGCAGAGCATGCTTGAACGCATCCGCGCTAAGAAAGCAAAGCAAAAGTCGTCCTAAACAAGAATCACCCTCACCTAATGTAAACACTCATTCCATCTGTATCATGATGCTACTCGTACATACTTTGCAAATACAAGAACCCACTACATACTTGCTGTCTACCCTACTCATCATCACATATGCTATTCTATAAGGACTAAAAGACGATACTAGGTCGAAGACGAACGTGCCATCCGGCGACCGAAATTGGACAGAGTGGCCTTGCGCACCAAGTGAGACCAGATTTTGGTGTTTTGCTTGGAAGCGTACAGTCGCAGATACGGCTCTGCGCGCGTACTCGCGCAAACGTCCAAGTCGGCCGTGTCCGACAGATTGCCTGTGGCTGCAGTCATCACAGGATGCGCGTCAGGCGGCGACTGCTGGGGCTGGAACGAGAGCATGGATTCCTCTTGCTCTGGCACGCCCTGCTTTTTCGCTTCCTCCGCCATCAGCGTCTCGAACCGCCGATCGTAGGCCGTTAAATGCGTCAGTGACTGGACTTTGCGAAGCGAAGCTGGTGTCTCTTGTCGCTGAGCAAGCGATTCCGCGCTCATCATGGCCTTCAATCGATGCCTTTCGCCGTGCTGACAAGGCTCATCAGTATACGTACCCATCAGAAGAGCATAATGTCTTCACTTACTTTGGGTATTTCATGGGCCGTGAGATGGGGACAGGGTCGATAGTGAGGGTGGCAATATACATCTGCAGGCAGTGCAAGCTCAATCACCCACCACTGTTCCGCCGGATTGCTTATCAGGGCAATCTCCTTGGCAACCACTGAGTGCAGTTGCGACAGGTCAGGCGTTGCAGCACGCACCGGCGTTGGCTGTGGCAAAAGGGAGAACGCTGGATGGTGCTGGTGCTGTGAGTGGGAAGCCTGCTTCGTCATGTGCTGCCGCCCGCCGCTGTTCAGCTTGGTGACGCTCGTGTTGGACGCTGTCGTGTTGCCAGTGCTACAGTGCACCGGTGACGAGAACTGGCTGTTGGGTGATTCGGCAATGCTCATGGGAGACAAAACAGAAGAAGTAGGAAGAAGGGTTGCAGCAGCAGCCGCGGGAGGCGGGGGCACCGCGATGGAGGCAGCTGGTGGAGGAGGTGGGTGTACTGGTGGCGACTGCTGCTTTTGCGGAGAAGAGTGGGAGGACGTATTGAGGTTGGTCATGGAACACAAGTAGAGCACCTGGCGCAAGGCCACGATGTCGCAGTGCAACACGTGTTTCCGTCGACCAATGTCGATATCCACGTTCATACCCATATCTGTCGACGCCTCGTCGTCCTTGCCCAGTCCCAGCCCTGGCATCTCGACGGTCCATCGATGCGGCTGCATAT
Source organism: Syncephalastrum monosporum B8922 (assembly GCA_000697355.1). NCBI lineage: Eukaryota > Fungi > Mucoromycota > Mucoromycetes > Mucorales > Syncephalastraceae > Syncephalastrum > Syncephalastrum monosporum. The sequence goes on from JNEN01001262.1 coordinate 110,155, forward strand.
CGTTCTGGTTTTGCGGGTCGATCAGCTCGATCCCACGCAGCCGAGTGGTTTGCTGTTGCGGAGAGTCCGACAATGAAGCCGTTTGGGCCGATGTGCGCGTGAGAATCATGGCGTCAGAAGACAAGGCTGGTCTGTGCTCATTCATGGGCGTTTCACAAGCCGGGTAGAGGTAGACATGGCTGCCACACCGAATATGTTCGGGCTCGTAGAGGGTTTCGAGGTGAAAGGCGGATGGCTCCGTGCGGCGCGTGTTCCATTCAAAACGCCACAGGTACTGACTCTGCGACGTGTTGGCATGTTCGGCGGGTGTGGTGGCAAAGAGAACCTGAGGTTTTTCGTCGCGATTGGATTTGCCTTTTCCGGTATCCCTTTTATTGTTGTTGTTATTGTTATTGCCCGCTATTCGCCAACTGAGGTAACTCGATGTGCATAGATTGCGTAGCTTAACGGGGTGGTGCACTGGGATCCGATGGACAAACATCCTGATCATCTCGCGGATCGTGTCGCGTGTGGGGGCGGGTAAGAACTCATAGATGGGCCGGACGTCGTTGCGTTTGATGATCGCCCACTGGCTCGTATCTTCTTTTTTAGTATCACCTTGCTGCTGCTGTTCTCCTTCTGGCTAATTTGCTGTGATGAGCTGCACCCGAAGACGCAAACATTGTATCTCACCTGCGCGTTTCGCTGCTAGCTTTGTCTCCATCTGCGCAAAGGCTTCATCTCTCGACAAACGCAATCGATAGATACGATCTTGGTCAGTGCCCGTCGACTTGTACTTGCGCTGCACATGGATCTTGTGTCCTTCATATAAAAGTAATGGGTCAGTAATTCGAACAAAAGTTACGCTCTATTCTCACACCCTCCATTGAGCTTTATATTCTTTCTTCTTTTTCTTTTTACCGAGAACGATCTTTTGAGGCCAAAGAAAGCCAAACTCGTACCAGACACGGCACAACTCTTGCCATGCCCCGGACGGATCGTTCGGCCACAGGCCGACCACGTTATCCAGCGCCTTTTGAAATTTGATCGTCGGTCGCAAAATGTTATTGACGGCAAACCAGGCGTGCGTATCAAAATGAAGGAGATGCAATGATTTGTGTCGCGGCTTTTGAGCCGCATGAAAGATGAGGAAGCACTCAGACACGGCGTGCATCGTCGAGTCATCGTTGAGGTTCCATATCGCATCGGATTCAACCAGGTTCGCCGTCCATGTACTCTGCGTCACCAAACAGGTGCGCGATTGATCGGCTGACAAGCGCTGCACCGTCGGCATTTCGCGCAGTGCGAAACAGGGCTGGGTGGCGAGTCCGCCCGACGGCGCGATTGCGTAGCGCCAGTCGATGCGCTCCAGAATTTTCTCCGTTTCGTCTGGGTCGAGAGACATTTGTAAAGTAAAGGAGAGTAAAAAGGAAAATGAAGAAAGGGAGAAAAAGTGGAAAGAGGGAAGCGGGTTGGAGGTGTCACCGCAGGACAAAAACAAAAGAACTTTAATGGCAACCGTCACGGCTCACGCGGAGGCCAGGTTGCACCTGTGATAGGACGCACCAAGCCCAAATTCATTTTATGGATGGCTATATCCTTCAACATTCGATCTGCGTCCTCATGCTCATTTCAAGCGTCATATACACAGTGCGTTTGGAAGAAAAAGCACAACATGCATTGACCCACAAACTGTGTCGGGAAATCATGCCGCTCGCTGCAGCCTGCTCATTATCCAAAATACAACCGCACTCCATACAAGGCCAGTCTCAGCTTGCACCTCTGCTGAACAGTAAGGATGTATTATTTATCACTGGTGATAAATGCCAGGGATAGCACAGCATGTAATGAAATGGTGGCACTGCAAATATTCGAAAGTCATTGATGGTATAGACCAAATTATAAAACGATAACGGAAAGATGAACGGATACCAGAAAGATGGTATATTATCGATTATGTACAAGAAAGAAGTTGGCAGATACATATGTTGTCTACTTCACTCAACTTACAATGCAAACACTGCTATGGCTCAGATAGGAATTGTCTAAGATTTAAACTTGGTGAATACGACATCATCATGAGTAGCAAGGGCCGCATCCTAAGTACATGGCTGTGCTGGGCAGGCAGTGGGTGCCTGTGTGTGGGCGTACTTGGCTCAACAGAGAGACGGTGATCGTGAAATTAGAGTGTATGCTTTTTTCGTGTCAGACACCTCTCTGGATACGTCAATCGTATACGTCCATCCTGGTGCTGCGCAGCAAACTACAGAAAAGAAAGATGAGGGAAAAAGGACGTGTCTGCCGCAGCACTTTGTTTACTCACGGTATGTGGCTTACTTTTGAATCAGTGCTATGGGTGCGCTCTTCTTTTGGTAGAATGAACAGAGTAATAGAGCCGTGCCTGGAGGAGTGTGTCTAAGTCTTTTTAACAGTGTTTCAGGCAAGACACGTACTTTGACGCACTCCAGGTGATCGACTCACGGAAGACACCTTGTATAAGATCCCCATACATAAAGTAGATCTGTCTAACTGCTTCAACGCTGTGTATCTCTGCACTGAACGTTCGAACTGTTTTCTGCGTAGTATAAGAAGGTTCAGTCAGTCAGTTACAAATGGACCCCTGGGTTTTAGGTGCTCAGGCACGTTATGCATTTATTGATAGGCTGCAGCAATTATGGCATGGACTGAGCACCTGAAGATGCATAGAGATACTTTATGCTACTCAGCATTGTATTGGGAAGAATGAATGCAATAAGGCTTCCGTAGAGCATAGACACGAAGGCATTTTAAAAGATACAAATTTCGCTAGACGAAGAGCTGTTTCACGTCAATTATGCGTGCGGAGCTGCGGAGTACAGCAGCCAGCATACACGCGCTCACGCCTTTCGCCATAGATACCTTCGCCTGACCACTGGTTTATGCCTTCACTAATTATTGCTATGAAAAAAAAAAGAAAAGCTCATGACCAAAAAACACGTCGAATACAGTGAGCTTCCGTGCCGAAGTCACAAGCTGATTTTGATCGTTTTCAGTGTGCATTTCGCTGCTGCTTGCAACAGCTCAATTATTCTTGTCTCAGGGTTATACGTCGTTATAAATGTTTGGACAACTGTCGGACCACAGAGCCATTATAATACAGACTCGAGTTTCTCACAATAACTGCAGAAGTATAAAAGACAAAAACTCAAGGAGAACAAGGAAATCAATAAAAAAAAGAAAACGGATGAACGAAGACGGGGCCAACACTGACGATCGTTTTGGTAGTCAACCGAGACAAGCCTTTCTTTGCTGGGCTCAAGCTGTATGAAAATGGGGCAACGCCTTCTTTTGCATGCATTGGTTGGCTGGACGGGGACTGGCCAAGACTCGCACGAGTTAAAGTAGATAAATGGGTCCCGATGTAATGGAGTCTCGTCGATCATTGCGCGATTGCTGTTTCGTTTTTTCTATCTTCCTTTTTTTTTTTTTTACCTCAAGAAAACAATGTTCATCAGAATAAAAGATTATATCATGACACACTTGAGGATCGCCCAGGCAGAAAGGATTTGTGCAAATAGAGCGGATAATTGGAAGATGGTCAAGCGATGGAATTAAGAGAGGCATGATAGAATGTATAGACAGCAATAAGCGATTCATATGGCAGAAACTGATGTATACTGTTCTGGTAATCCCTTGATGGCAATTGGTTTTGGTTTGCCTATTTGCGGCAGCTATGCCAGAGGTGGTTTCTTGAGCCAGTTTAGCGAAACCTTGTGTAGGTGCTAAGCAAGGTTGTGTTGCGTCGCTTTATGTAATAGGATGTTTGAGGTGTGTGGGCCAAAGCACTTGTAGGTCCGGAGTGCGGACTGGGAAAATGCGGGTATATGAAAAAGGGAAAAAGGTAGAAAAGTAGAGGTTAGACTATTGTATGTGAAAGTGTGATACCCAGCAAAATTTATTTGGAAAGCTTTGCAAAGAAGGCAAGCAGTGAGATAAAAAGAGGTTAAGAAAAGTGGAAAGATAAGAGATTCGAAAATTTGATATTTGAAATGAGGTTTCTGGAGAACGTTGACTACGTCAGAATGGAGTTGTAAGAACTTGAGCTTTTCGATGGCGTCTTGATAACTAACCAACGGAGATCAGTGACAGATGATAGCAAAGGTTTCTGTAGCGTCAGCGAGAAAAGAGAATCGTCTTCAAAAGAGAGTATACTGAGTTACATTAATCTTGTGGAATCCGTATCTGTAACTGTATCTGTATCTCTACCTCTAAGGCTAACAATTTAAGGGCTATTTATATGTTTGAACTACTAAGAGATATGATATGTGAGTAGAGAATACTCAGCGAAGAGGCTGATTGCTTGTGTTATATTCAGGCCAGAGTTCGAATGCTTGGGGGGTTACTCAGGAAAATGTTTGAATGTTGGTAGGGTAGGTGATGCCGTTTATCATAAGAGCACTTCACAGTGCTCTCAATGGCCAACTTTGACTAGAGAATAGACACCAATGCACAAAAGTCCGTCCACAATTTGGTCGACTTCTGTCCCATTTCTTTTCTCGAGGCGAGCCGCAGTTTAATGTCACCACGCTTCACGATGAGCGGTGTGGGGACCAACCTCTGTCCCAGCTTATTTGCCTGAGCAACGTAACATGTTTCCAAAGCCGACGAGAGATTACAATATTTGCAGGTATTCATCGATAATGCGAGTGCTTGTAGAAATTGAGACGTCAGGTTGGTGACAGCAGGAGCCGATGAACCATATTCTTGATGCGGCATAATGTGAACACGGTCTCGGGCATCAGCAAATCATTTGCAAATTCTTCATGATTTGCATGACCTGGCAGAATAGTAGTTTTGTCGACAAATCTCGAAACAAGTTGTCGTAATGATGCAACAGATATCGACGGCTGACAATTGATTGCTGGATTGTTGTTCATGATATCCATCAAGTCGTTATTATGCACTTGCGAAACAGGACTCTGTCCGTACTGGGCTGGATGCGCCAAGGAGTGGCAGAAGTTTCGGGTCCAATGTTTGCTGATTGCCGTAGGATTCTTCGTGCACACCAGCTGAGAGTGATCGATAGTAACATGTTGACGGAGATGGCCGCGACTCAGGTTGGTTTCGGCAAGAGCATCAGATTATTTTCCACCGCAATATCCTTCGACGGTCATTAAAAAGATGAGACCTTTGTCCAGGATCGAGGGGCCAGCGTGCAGTTTTGTGGCTGTCTGGATGAGTTTCGGTGCCTGGGGGAAGTCGAAATTCAACCTCTTGATAATACCAATGATCGTGTTGGCAACAACCAATCCATTGATGAAACTAGTGCCAGCCCGATCGCCTAGAGGAAGTGAAAGTCGTAGCAAGATTGGTATATAGGAGCGATTTGATTTTTAAAAGGACGAGCACGTTGGAGAGTATGGAGAGTATCACGCTTCTCTTGTGAGAATTGATTCAGACATTTCACCGGTCTTGATACACTGTCGTTTCCTAACGGCACACAGTTGGACAAATGCGGAACGTTGCTTGAATGAAAGAGACCAGAGACCATCACTGGATTCATAGTGGGATGGCGAAAATGGAGAGCAGTTGGTTCACATTCCTGTGAGAGAGTTGTGCGGAATGCACGGTCTACGTTCTGCATCTTCAGAGCTTTGAAGGTTTACAGATGTGTCATGTACCCAACTTACTTCAGTGCAAGTTCAGCCTCACCCATTCGCTTGTCTCTGTATCACCTCTTTTTTACTATCACATTCTCCCTACATCTCAGGACGTCAGTAATAAAGTTGGAAGGACCCGGATAAAGCTTGGGACAATCAATGCCATTGCTGCACAGCCAATAAAAAAAATGGCACAATTTGGTTATGGATCCCAAAATTTATTGGATGATGACTCATACAAGAGGTTCTTCTATTATATTTTGTTTAGTATTTAGGTAATTCATTATGAGATTTGGCTTGTAAAGAAACAACAGATGATGCCACAATATCCAATTGTAATGGTAATCCTGCGCCCTTAGGAAGTAACAAGTCTTTGAAAAAGAGGTATTAAAGGTCGCGTTAGAGTCATTCATCAGAGTCAACGGGGTATCTTTCTCTTTTACAGGACGCCACCAGCGCGACCAGCGGCACCTTTAGGAAGGGTGCTACCAAGAGAACGAAGGACGGCATCATCATTACCATAGTCAGTAGCACCAGTGCCACCGGGACTTGGCAAAGCGTAGACTACATCGGAAAGACAGATTACCACGAATAATCAAGGCTTGACGCTCGCAAGATGTGCTATTTCAATTGACAGTTTGGACTACAACTAGGAGCCGTCGATTCGCATGTGCGCGAGCCCTCGCTGGTATGATTGCGGCCAAGACGAGCCATGGAAAGTCACATTGCCTCTCGATGAATTCGGTTGAGGTGCACTGTCGCAATCACCTCGTGGATGCACATACTAAACGATACAACCCACCAGTCTCACAGACGCATTCGCCTTGAACTATCCGATAAAACTTGCCTGGTCAGTCCCGGGAAGAGTTGCCTCCTGACAAAAGATCTGGTTGGGCTCCAGCGTGCGTGTTTCGTCCATGGCACCGAAAAGAGTGACACCCTTCAGCACATTGACTGACCCACACTTCTTAATGTCCTCTGCCGTCCGATCTCAGCTACCTTCAGCCATGCCAATATCGATAACGTTATCAATATTTTTGGGAGACTATGAGCCTGGATGGATGTACCACTCTTGCCACAGGTCATCCCAAGGGGTTGTCCCTTGAGCTCCCATGCGCCTCCGTGAGCGGCCCTACCTCCTTCGTATCCGCTTATGCTCCTGCCGCCAGCCAGATGGCGCAAACCTTTTTTTTTTTTTTTGCCTAACCAGCGTTGACAAAGGCCTATGAACCTCTACTTGTGGTGGCGCTAGGGCCTTTTCGACAGAGAATCGCGTGTGTTTTTTATCCTGTCCATCGCCTGAAGTGTTCTGTCTTGCCGATGTCACTGATCTGTGACGATGTACAAAGCTTTGATACACTAAGTTTTATGATCCAAAATGTTTGATATACTGTCGACAGCACCTTTAACATGATTCTGGCGCTTGCATACAGATGCATTTTAATCGATTCTTATAATCAAAGCATTATTAAAATTTGATGCCTTATGTAGGTAATGTAATGAGTATCGCAGATGCTTTATAGCTGTTGGAAATTTTAGTTTGTCTCTAATCCTGTATATATGATGTGTTACATCTTCAGTCGCAGTCTCACGCAAATCACATGAGATGTAAGTAGTGATATGTACAAGTTACTTTGACGGCCCTTCTGGCTATCTCACTCACATATATATGTCGATCGCTCACCCTTTCAAATAGATCTCCTTTCCCCACGCATTTCAGCTTCTGTATAATCAGCAGGATGCTCTTATTTTTGCTTCAGAAGTGCGCAGCCAGGGATAGCAGAATTTCGGTCCAGCGAAAAAAGAAAAAACTATAAAAGGGTAGTAAGCTGCGTGCTTTGAAGCAAATGAAATATCAACATAAAACTATCATGCGCTCCTTCTTTCTCTTAGCTGCTACGGCCGTCAAGAGGAACTATTGGAATGGCGGGGTTGGCAATATATGATGCATGATAGCTGTAATGGGTTGGTAGGGCAAGGCCTTTTCAAGGGACGCAAGCGTCTTGAGAAGGTCAGTCGAAACGGTGGAGAACCAAGGGACTCAGCGTATTGACTCATTTCAGTCATATTCATGTATTTCCATACCACATTGGTCGACCAGGGGTACAGGTTCGGCGTCTAAGCTACCCACAACTGACAGTGCAGCCGGAAGGTCGGATTTCACCTGGACACTAGTGCGACATGCAGTTATTAGCGCATTGACATCAGGGCCGTTTTTGAGTTTCTCGTATTTGGAATGCATATATATCCATCGGTTCAAAGACTTGGAAGGGGTATGGTGGTGCTTCGGGTCCAGGACGGTTTGCCCGATCTATAGTTCCACTCACACAGGCATGACTTCTGGCTTTCATGGGTTCTGACTTTTCGTCCAAGGCTGCAAAACTGGCGCCTATATTTCTTGATATCGATATTCAATTTCTTCATTGTTTTATTTTTCGCTTCACTTTCGTTCGCTTCATTATTCCAGACGAGATGGGCAGCCTCAATGAAACTCTCCCTTCCCCACACGCATCCTAGCGCAACTCTCCGCTTTGTTTAAAAGCTAAGTTCTTCACCCTCTGATGAATCATATGCCAGCATAGCCAAATGGGTGTGCTAGTGCTAGGGGTCGTCCCGACCTAGTCATCTAGAGATATCGTAGCCTCCAAATCATTTCAAACCATGGGTATTGGGGAGCCAAGGCGGCCGATCAAGGACACAACGATTACTGCATCTGTATGGATCTTTTATCATTTAGAGCGTAACAATCATGTGCACCCATCATGCCTTTTTCACGAGTCATTGTTTCTACGCCTTAAATGAGCACAGTAAAGCAATAAAAAAGATGAAGGTTCATTATCGTAACATGAAAAGAAAAAGAAAAAAAGCGGCATTGATAGAGAGATTGTGGTGGTGGTGGTGTGTGTGCGTGTGTGTGTTTGTATGTGTATGCGAAAATGTAGGTTTTTGGACTCGGAAGATGGTGGTGTTTTCCAGATTAGACAAGAAGCACAGCATTGATACAGCCATCGTTCTCGGGGTTGTTGGTGACTTGGGCATATTTACCCCAGACGACCTTACCACCGGTGGTGACGAGACCGAGCTCAGAGACGTTGACTTCGAGGACGGTACCCTTGGTGATCACACCCAGCTGGGTATACAGGGGGGACTGCGGGTTCTTTTTGACACCAATGATCGGCAGCTGGAAGGTCGCCTTGAGCTCCGGATGCGTGACATGCGCTTTCTTGAAACGCAAGCCCATCGGCCGAATAAACCGTTCGTACTTCGGCGGCTTGCGCGTGAAACCTTCTCCCACAAAGGTCGCCTTTGTGATCATACGCTTCCACGACTTGTCCTTCTTCTTGCCGGTCTTGACCACCTTGAACATCTCGTCCTCGGCCATGCCACGCACCTGAGGCAGCGGCACCGACCACTTGCCTGCCTTCTCTTTCCGCTTCTGCTTCACCATGTTGCTCAGCACCTTGGCACGGTCCTGGCCCTCACGGTCCAAAAGATAAGCTGGCACAGCACCCTCGGGAATCGCATCCGCCGACTTCTGCTTGGCATTCTTCTCCTCGTGCTGCTTGATGGTCTTCTTCATTTGGATCTTCTCTGCCCGACGCTTCTTGTTGTGAAGCTTGGCCTTCAGACCGTGCACCTTTTGAGCATACTGCGATGCCTTGTGTGCCTCACGCGCCTCCCGCTTTCGCCTGGAAAACAGAGCAAACTAATGAGATCCTGTTTTGGATCATGAGCCAATGCTAACTTACTTGCGCTCGGCGTAATCGAAGCGCCGACCGTGCTTCTTGATGTGTTCCTCGATATGCTCGTTCTGGGGCTGAAGACGCAAACAACCATGTCAGTTCAAAGATCGATCACTCGACATGCTTGCACTTACCATGCTATGGACAGATCAAGGACAACAAGCGTGCTTGGATGGAACTCGAAAAAAAAATGCTTGAAAAAAATTCGCTTTTTGCAAACGCCGCCCCGTCCCACCAATCACACTTGGCCGCCAACCACGCTAATAACAACAATAGGCATGTTTTATTCTTATCATTTCAGTGCGCTGTCAAAATCAGCACGCACTTGCTGATACACGTTCTCATCCAGGGCAACCAAGGCCGCGGTCTTGGATAAGCACTTGGCAGCGCGCAGCGTTGCCTGGTGCGCTTCCGGGGTACCAGCCGCCCGGGCAAAGTCAATCGTATGATTCGGACCGGTCGTCTCAATCTTAAATCTAGTATCACTCGGTTTAGCCTACTTACGAAGGTCTCTTCCGTTCGCAGGCGCAACTTACCCTGGCTGCAATGCGGGAACAACATAGGTGATGTTGCCAAAATCAGAGGAAGCGCCTGGAATTTGTTCCTCTACCTCGCGAGACTCAAAGTGCACACCTTCCTTCTTCATGAAGCTCTTGTATGTCTCGGCGAGGGTGTCGTTGATCACGGCGTCATCCACCTGGCCAAACGGCGCCCAGGTCAGCTTGACCTTACAGCCCGTCGCTACCGCTGCGGCTTCGAAGCATTTCTCGGCTTTCTGCTTGAGCTCGGCCAACTCGCTGCGCTTTTGCGCGCGAGCATAAAACTTGGCCGAGGCATAAGCCGGAATGACATTGGGCTATCCATTAAAGAGAAGATGTCAACTGTATGATCCTCAGGTACCCTCGTGAACATACCGAATTGCCGCCATGCACGATGTAACCGTGCAGTCTGCAAGAATAAAAAATCAGTATGCACGACAAAGCATGACATGGTTCTGTTTTACCGGTTGGTAGGCAATGTCTGCTGTCGCAGCATGGAAATATTGTCCCAGGCTTGCATCAGGGCATCGACAGCATTGATACCCTCCCATGGTGTGGCACCCGCATGGGCAGCGCGGCCGAAATACTCGACTGTGAACGAATGGAGTGCTAGAGAATGAGCATATACACCGTCCATCGGTGTAGGATGCCTAAGAAATGACGCGTGAGCATCCAAGAAAGAGCTTCCTTCCAAATAAAAGAAAAATTAAAAGTAGAATTACTTACAGCATCAAGACAACATCCGCATTACGCTGAACCTCGCCCTGATTCACAAAGGTAATCTTGCCCGAACTCGACTCTTCTGCGGGCGTGCCAAACAGGATCACAGAGCCCTGGATGTGACCTTGCTCGATCAAAGTCTTGGTCGCGATCGCACACGCGACGCCCGCAATCGCAATTAGGTTGTGTCCACATGCATGGCCGACGCTAGGAATTGGTCAATGTTTATTTTATGTGATACGATATTGACATTACCCAGGCAGCGCGTCATATTCGGAACAAAAGCCAATGCGCCGCCCTGGCGCACGTCCAGCATATTCGGCTGTGAACGCTGTTGCCAGGCCAACCACGCCGCGCTTCACCAGGAAACCTTTGCTTTCCATGTAGTCTGCCAGCAGCTTGGAAGCCATGAACTCATGATCGCCTAATTCCGGATGGTCGTGGATCTTTATGTTATTTATGCCATTGCGATTCCGTCAGTTTCATGTTTAAACCGATAACAAAGGAAAACAAAGTGAGACCTGAAGGCTGATTGAGCGCAGCTCGTCGGCAATACCATCTATGACCTGCACAATGGTGTTTTCTACGGTATCATTCATGTTTATCTTTTTCAATATGATAGGATAGGGAAAAAAAAAAAAGGACGCTCACTCTCTTTCTCTCTTAGTTTCTCACTCTTTATCTACGTGGAGGAGCAGGGTTGTACTACGCGAGATGTCCGAGGCACCGGACACCCAACTGAGAGAAAGACACGTCTATTGAGGTTTGCCCTTTTTAAAGTCGGCCACCACTGCGCTGTACACAGCGTCGTCCAAAGACACGGTCGCAGCCGTCATGGCCAAGCATCGCGCAGCGCGCAGGGTGCATTCATGTGCGTATTCGGTCGCGGTCGCCTTGGTAAATTCGACCGTATGGTTCGCCGCATCTGTACCAATGCCGAACCTTATTTCAAAAAAGATAGGTGAGTGGGAGATATTCCCGACGACGCTTGTTTCCTTACCCTGGGTGGATCGTAGGGACCACGTAGCTTATGTTACCGCAGTCCGTGCTGCCGGTCGTCAGCTTTTCCTCCTCGGCGCGCGGCAAAAAGTGAGCGCCTTCCATTTCCATGTATTCCTTGTAGTATTGCGCCATTGTGTTGTTCATAAACACATCTATTAGATCAACAGGGGTGAGTAGAGGTATTAGCCTGAATAGATGCTCACGCGGTACCTTCGACAGGGCCCTTAGCCGCCCACGTAGACTCGAGACGGCATCCAGTGGCCACCGCAGCGGCCTTGAAGCAGTTCTCGACCTTGACCTTGAACTCCTTGAGCTGGTTCCGAGTGACGGCGCGCACGTAGAAAAAGGCGGAGGCATAATCGGGTATCACATTGGGCTGCATGCGTGTGTGTAATGTGAGTGTTCGATAATCAATTCAAAATGACTGACTTACTCTGCTACCACCGTGGGTGATGATACCATGGACTCTAAAGTACACACTTTAGTACCTTTGCACGCACCTTATCTTCTTCTTACCTGTTAGTTGTCAATGTTTGTTGTCTCAGCATCGATACATTGTCATAGCCTTGCATCAAGGCGTCCAAAGCGTTGATTCCTTCCCACGGTTTCATGCCAGCATGCGAGGTTCGGCCAAAGAACTCAAATTTGACAGAGTCGAGGGCCAGCATCAGCGGGTAAATGCCGTCCTTTGCAAAAGGATGCCTATATAGGAGTCAAGCCCGTGACACCCATACGCGCGCATGTCCGACTTACAGCATCAAAACAACTTCGGTACGCTTCTGGACCTCGCCGGCCTGAACGAGATCTATCTTGCCGCTCGTCGACTCCTCGGCGGGCGTACCAAACAGCGTGACACTGCCGTTCAAGAGACCCTTCTCCATCAGGGTGCGCGTAGCGATCGCACAGGCAAGGCCGGAAATGGCAATCAGGTTGTGACCGCAGCCATGGCCCACGCTTTTGTATGAACCGAGTGTCAATAAAACAGGGCAAGGTGGGCGTTTTTTTTTTTTTTTTGCTATCTTTGTTACCCAGGCAACGCGTCGTATTCAGCACAGTAGCCGATCCGTCGGCCGGGCTGGCCGCTCGTGTACTCGGCAATAAACGCGGTAGGCAGACCAGCTACACCGCGCGTCACCGTAAAGCCTTTCTGCTCGAGGTAGTCCGACAAGAGCGCAGCTGCCTTGTATTCTTTCTCGCCCGTCTCGGGATTATCGTGGATCTGTGTCATGGGGAGGTTGTTGGTTATGCGGCAGGATAAGACGTGTATAAAGTGTTCACCTTGAGACTAATGTCGCGCAATTCGCGATCGAGACCGTTAATGGTGGAGTCAATAATGGACTTGACCTCGGCGTTCATTTTGGAAAGGAAAAGAAGGAAAGGTGAAAGAGAAAGAAAGGAAAAAACAGCAAGAGGTATATACAGTAATATATGTTTGTGTGTGCCAGTGTCTGTGTGTGAGCCGAAACAGCGGGGCACACAATTGTTGAAAGGACCTGCATATCCAGAACTCAGCTCCACCGATGCTCGGAGGGAGACTCTCCAGTTTTCTGCTTGACAGCCGTTATATATTTATTCACGCGACAAATTCGAAATTTCGGTCTTATCGCACTTTCATCGACGCGCGTGCGCGTGCTAATGCCTCTTACAAACTCTCCATATTATTGTCCTCACCCATTTGGATAGCAAGATACCAGCATGATAAGCCTACGACGAGGCATATTATCCTTTGTTTCTTCAGGAGTCATTGTGCAGTACTGTAGAGTCAGGTAGGGAAAAATAAAAGTTCACAGGCGCAGCATTCACAATCACACTATACAAGTGAGGAAGGCAGAAGAGAGAGCAGAAGAACAGATAATAGAAGTAGAACGAGGAGGACGAGAAAGAAAATGTAATAAAGGGCAGAAAGTGACTGCAAGCACATGGAAAATAACAGGCTAAACAGCATGATCATTTAGCCGATGACCAGGGTCAAAAGGAGCTGCTGGGAGTGGAAGAGCATTTATCCTTGGCGCGGTAGGGTGCGGCAAAGGAAAAAAAAAATATTTTCTGCTGCTTCCCGAGACTTTCCCTTTCACCTCTTGTTTGTTCTTCGCCATGCTTTTCAAGGTTGCTACTCGCCCGGCCCTTGCCACCGCCGTCACTGCCCAGAAGGTATGCCTCACTCATCCCCATGCCAACCATACCCTCATTCCACTTGCATGCCATGACTTATGCCTTTTGCTTCGACTCTTCCCGCAGGTTGCCGCCCGCGCCTTTGCCTCGCAAGTGAGCACTTCCATCCCTACCCCTGCTCCCGCTGAGCAAGAGACCGTAAGACACCAACCAAACGGATAAGAGTCATCGAATTCACTCTCTCTCTCTCTCTATGATATGCGGTACAGATCTTCCCCAAGAAGTATGGCGGCAAGTACACCGTGACCCTTATTCCCGGCGACGGTGTCGGTCAGGAGATCGCCACGTCGCTCAAGGACGTGTTCTCGGCTGCTGATGTCCCCGTCGAATTCGAGCAGTACAACGTGTCGGGTCTGACTGAGGAGGGCGAGGCTCTCTTCCAGGAGTCGCTCGCCTCGCTCCGCCGCAACAAGGTCGGTATCAAGGGCACCCTCTACACCCCCACCACGAAGCTCGGTCACAAGTCCTTCAACGTCACCATGCGCAAGGACCTCGACATGTACGCTTCGCTCTCGCTCTGCAAGAACATCCCCGGTATCGAGTCCCGTCTCTCCAACGTCGACATCGCCATCATCCGTGAAAACACCGAGGGTGAGTACTCTGGCCTCGAGCACCAGTCTGTCCCCGGCGTCGTCGAGTCGCTCAAGATCATCACCCGCAAGAAGACCGAGCGTATCGCTCGCTTCGCCTTTGACTTTGCTGTCAAGAACAACCGCCAGAAGGTTACCGCTGTCCACAAGGCCAACATCATGTAAGCCATCCTACTCCTGTTTCAATAGCAATAGGCATGCTGAATCATGATGTTCAGGAAACTCGCTGATGGTCTCTTCCTCCGCACCTGCCGCGACGTCGCCAAGGAGTACGAGCACCACGGCATCCAGTTCAACGACATGATCGTCGACAACACCGCCATGCAGCTCGTCAGCCGTCCCCAGCAGTTCGACGTCATGGTCATGCCCAACCTCTACGGTTCCATCACCTCCAACATTGGTGCTGGTCTTGTCGGTGGCCCCGGTCTCATCCCCGGTTGCAACATTGGCCGTGAATACGCCATGTTCGAGCCCGTATGTATTTCATCACACACACACAAGGATCATGGGGCAGTTTCTCATCTTACCAACTTTATAGGGTTGCCGTCACGTCGGTGCTGATATTGGTGGCACCAACACCGCTAACCCCACTGCCATGCTCCTCAGCTCCGTCATGATGCTCCGTCACTTGCGACTGGACGAGTACGCAAACCAGATCTCCAAGGCCATTTACAACACCATCCAGGCCGGCAACGTAAGTACACATGAAGGAATCTTTGAGAAGGGTGTACTTAGTCATATCATTAGGTGAGAACCAAGGACATTGGTGGCAACAGCTCCACCACCGAGTTTACCAAGGCCGTCATCAAGGCCCTGTAGATTGCATAATAGTTATACATCACTCCTCAAATCCAACCAAACAATGAAATCCGATATCTCCATAGACAAACCAAGTCAAGTGCGGTGTAGCTTTTGCTTAGCAAATCCTTACCATCGTTAGCTTCCATTATAAGAACTTTACAGGGATGCGTCGCATGTTTCTAGACACCAAAGCCAATGTAGAAGCCTAAACCGGTTGAAAGGTGCAGAAACTGCGATTTTACAATCCACCTGATGGTGTCCAGATTATGGGTGCATCCTGTTTCATTTATCGGTTTTATCTGCCAATCAAGATCTGGGTATGTGTTTCCTGTCTGAGCATATGTTCCTTGGTTCTCCCCATTTTCAATATGTACGAAGGTTTATAGGGTGGCATATGGAACTTGACGATGTGGAGCTACTTCACTTCTTTGAAGATATAGTCTCGCACATGAATATGTCTTATGGCGATGCACAGTACATGACGATGTCCTTATATTTATTTGTATATAGGCATGCAAAGTGGCACAAGGCAAAAAGTGATACGAGTGGCATGTAAACGGCGGGAAATGGCCGGTGTAACTCTTCGTGGCAGGGTCAGGAACTAAAATGGATACAAGCCACCTAGGATAAGTCAAACTGGAATAAACTTCACCTTACGTAATAAGGTATGATGAAGACGAGCACTTCCCTCTGATGAAAATGAATGCTCTAGAATAGTACACCCTCTTATAACCACTTCGATCTGGGAAGGTAAAGGAAGGGTGTGCGTGTAGCTTGAAAACATATCGAAATCACGGGAAACCTGGACCCACGGAAGCCGGCTGGAATACATTTCAAAGTCACGGAAATCTTACATCCACGGCAGCAAGTGCACCCGGCCTGTGACCGTGAGCGAACGGCGCTGCGCGATCCTGTCGTACAATAAAGCAAATCACATGTGAAGACTTTATTGTTATATGTGTACATGGATATCTTGTTACCAGCTGCAAGTGTACGCTACAGCGTTCCTTTTTTTTTATTAAAGGAGAGACAAGATAAACTCTGCACCGTGATATAATGTACCTATCGTGGGAAATGCGATATACGAAAAGGCAATCCGTCTCGCGGATTTATCACCAGCTTATACGTGCTTGCGTGCGGCAGCTCGAAGTGGGATCTTTTGTGCTGTATTGACACGTACTATGGACTGTGTCGGTCATGAAGCCGTCAAATTAGCTGAAAAGTTTTGGCATAAGAAGACGTAGCGTAAGTCAATTCTTACGTCGAGACATGTATGCCACATCAGATTGTACTTCAAGCGAGGGGTAATCCATGGTACGGAAAACCATTGCTGCTTGTCCTATCTACTCGCAAGAAATGCATATGAAGCCCCCGTAGAAAATGGATGCACACGACAAAAGCATGTAGCAGACCTGCGGCCTGCGTGTCAAAAATCATGCTGGGTTTTTCGCGAGCGACAAACAAAATCTGGATTTGGGAAGGCTCGTGAGAAGAGCAACCTGTCACACACTTCTTCCTCCTCCCACTGATTCGGTCCCATGCTTCAATCCGCCCGCCAATGGATTGGATCCTGGTTTCAGGGAAAGCGAAAGCACGACGACGACGAAGAGGATGCAGCCGATCAAAACAAACGGGCCAGATTAGCAGAGTCTGACGAACAAACCGACCGAGTCTACTGCGTCCGGATCGCCAACATTCCGAATCTTAAAAAGTTCCCTCGCATCCTACGACGCGAAGGTTATTACACGCTCAAAAACCATCCCAAGGGCGTTATCTATGTCGCAGCCAAGGTAAAACACGCCCCTCCGAGCAACGACCTTGCATGATATCAATCGCCTTTTTCTAGTCCGAGGAAGACGCCAACAAGAAGGCTACGACCTTGACAGAAAGCCACCCTTTCCTCGACATCTCCGTTATCAGCAGGCTGGCCGACGACGAGTGGGATGAATTGATCGACAAGACACCTCCCCATGAGAGACTCGCCAACCAAGTCACGCCGTTGCATAGGTAGGTCTGGATTCACGAATACAGCTTTTTGATTCTCATTGTATCCTGCAGCGTACCGTACGAGGAACAGCTTCAATTGAAGACAGACATTCACAAGGCCGTCCTGAAGGAAGTCAAGGAGCAAATGGTGGAAGCCGGAGCCACGGAGGGTATCCACGAAGGGTAAGACACCTTGCAGTTCACTTCACTTCACTTCAGTTCGATCAGTGGTCTTACCGCTCTTCTCCAGCGAAACAGTCTGCCAAATGTTGGATCCTCTTCCTGCGCCAAACTTGGAAGGATACCGCTCCAAATGTGAATTTACCATCGGCTACGACTTGAACAATCAGCCCTCGGTTGGCTTCTTGCTCGGTCTCTACAAAAAGGGCATCACAGCCGTCCTGGAACCAAGCCAGTGCAAGCACATTCCGCCTGTCGCCAAGAAGATTGCAAAGGCAATGGAGGTAGGATAACAGGATCTATCAAAGAAAGATAGAAAGAGATGTTGAACGAGATTCATGCAGGACTATGTCCGTCAGTCGGAATACCCCGCGTATGACAGAAAGACGCATAAGGGCGTCTGGAGACTCATCATGACCCGAACCCAGCGTACAGGCGATGGTATAGAATAACAGGAAATGCGTTATGCTAGCAATCACTCACACTTCTTTTGTTAGCCATGGTTGTGATCCAACTCAAAAGTAAAGACAGCATGACGGCCAAAGAACTCAAAGCGGAAAAGAACCATCTTCTCAAGTATTTCAAGAGCTTCAAGGACAAGCCTGAAGAAGAACGCTTCGACGTGACAACTCTGATCGTGCAAGACTCGGATGCCGTGCACAACGGTTTCGAGCCCAAAATGCCCATCGATGTGCTCCTGGGTGATGGATACATCCACGAAGAGCTCCTGGGCCTCAAGTTTCGCATTTCGGCTTCATCCTTTTTCCAAGTCAACACCGAGGCCGCCGAGGTGCTCTACTCAAAGTGCG
Source organism: Syncephalastrum monosporum B8922 (assembly GCA_000697355.1). Classification (NCBI taxonomy): domain Eukaryota; kingdom Fungi; phylum Mucoromycota; class Mucoromycetes; order Mucorales; family Syncephalastraceae; genus Syncephalastrum; species Syncephalastrum monosporum. The sequence goes on from JNEN01001262.1 coordinate 128,315, forward strand.
CTGAATGGTGCAATGTGGGCAAGAAGACGACCTTGCTCGACGTGTGCTGCGGCACGGGCACCATCGGCCTGACCATGGCTCCCCATGTGGACAAGGTCATCGGTATCGATATGGTGCCTGAGGCCATTGAGGATGCCCACTTGAATGCCAAACTGAACGGCATCGAGAATGTGGAATATTTTGCTGGCCGCGTGGAGACCAAACTGGACTTGTTCTCGCGTAAAGACGATGAAGATGTGGTGGCCGTCCTAGACCCAGCCAGGTAAGGGCCGAGACACGATGAGATTCATCGAGACACGGGAAAAGCTCATGGTGTCTTGTTAGAGCGGGCATGGGTGCCAAGGTGATCAGCGCAGTCCGCGAAGCCGAGAATATCAACAAGGTGATTTACATCAGCTGCGATGCTCAGCAAGCCAAGAACAACTTTTTTGAGTAAGTGTAAAAATTGGCATGGTCAAGGAAGGTGAAACGAATGATGGATGGATCGGTTTGTCTTAGCTTGATCCGGCCCGCGGGCGGAAAGATCAAGGGTATACCCTTCCGCGCCTCACGTGCGGTTAGCGTCGACCTCTTCCCCCACACGAAGCATTGCGAGCTGATGATTGAGTTTGTCCGCGGCGAAAAGGACGAGGCCAATCCTGCAGAGCTGACCAAGGAAGACGCCGTCGACCGTGCGACGATCGAAGTCGAGGAAAAGACACTTGAGACTACGGAAGGAGGCGTGCGAGTCACTGAGACTTCAATCGAAGTCACCAAGGAAACTGAGGCCTAAGAAGAACGATGCAATAGGTAGCTTTCGAACTTTGTAGCATTCATTTTTACTTTAGCATGTGCCATAACATTTACTTTTGCAACATTACCCTGTAAGAAACAGCGTTACGTCAATTGTACGAAGACATACACCACGAGTGTGGCCCTGTGTTGCGTGTCTTTGTCTTTGTTAAATATCTGCAACACTCTTGTATTTGTGGCAGCTCTAAAGGATGAGGTCTACGCCATGATTTCATCGTCATACTTTCCTATATGCTCTTCGGGTATCTATTTATACCATTGTCGTATATACTCGGAATAATAAGAAATAGGATTGGGAGCAAGTATGTCGGATAATCGGCAGAACAAAGCATTCTCACAGTAACCAGACATATGCTACTACTGACAACGATCCGAAGTCCTGTGCCATGCAGTACAAAAACATATATACAGCATCATTAAAATCTACAGTTCTATATAAGCAAAGTGATTACCCGGTATAAATTGAGCATCTCTATGTGGGAGAATTCAAACACGAAGGATTCTTTGGTCACTTGAACATGATGCTTCTACGTATATCAACATTGTGTTTATGCGTTTTGCTATGAGCACGATGAGAATTAAGGAAACTCGGTACCATCTGACTTCAGAAAAAACTGACAAGTGCATGGTCTTTGGCAAAAGCAGTAGGTGGGGCGAATAGAAAAGGCAGACGATGACGGGTCAGTGAATGGAAATTCAAGAATATGTGTAACCTGACTCCAAGATTCTGCATATCTAACAAACATTCTGTGCTCTTCCCCTATGCCTTCATACAGTACTTTTCCGATCTGGGCCAGTTACTTTCGCTGCGATTGGTAAGTCCCAACCTCGTATTACTGTATCACAACGCTCGAAATCCGTTTTGCTTCCCCTTTTTCATCAAATCAAAGAAACGAAGGAATGGGCGCCTGTATGCGCAAATAGATCACGTTTAACCCCTCTTTATGGCATGGGCCCAGTATGCAGCGCAGTCGTATATAAAGCAACAGACTTTGTCTGACGAACGCTTCTCGAGAATTCACAGGAGCTGTGCCGACCGTGCGTGCCCATACCACACATATCATTGGTCGTCATGTGGAATATTTACAACATCTTCCAAGGCCGCAACTTGGTCATTGCGATTAACGTGGCCTGCGGATTCAGTATCTTTGCCTTCGGAGTAAGCACAGCAGAAGTTTGGCTCTTTCCAGAATGTGGAGATTAAATAAGGAATAGTATGATCAAGGACTCATGGCAGGCGTGAATATTACCCCAGAGTATTTGCAGTTAATGAACCTCGAAAATGACGAAATGACGCGCGGCGGCGTTGTGGCATCTTATTACTGTGGCTCCCTCTTTGGCTCCTTCATCGGCGGCTGGACAGGCGACAAGCTTGGAAGAATCAAGTGCGTCGTCATTGGATGCATATGGGGTATTGTTGGTGCAGCGCTGCAGACCGCGGCCATGAACGTGCCTTGGATGATCTGTTCACGTATTATCACTGGAGTGGCGACGGGGTATCTGTAAGATCAAAGAGACCATTCTATCTCCACATTGCACGGTAGTTACTCACAATGCCGCTCCTCAAGAAACACGATTGTGCCCGTCTGGAGCGCCGAGACGTCGCACCATACCTCGAGAGGTATGATGATAGCCATGGAATTTACACTCAATATTTTTGGCGTTGTGGTGGCAGTAAGTATACAATTGCGTACGCACAACATACATTTCTTTTCATCCCTTTGCAGTACTGGCTAGCCTTTGGCATGAGCTTTGTTTCAGGGAGCGTGCGATGGCGCTTTCCTGTCGCGTTCCAAATGCTGCCCCAAATTATCCTTCTCGTCATGGTCATCTTCTTCCCTGAGTCACCTCGCTGGCTGATCAAGAACAAAAGAGAGGAGGAAGCCATGCGCGTTCTCGGTGCACTTCGAGGCGGAGGCGACCCGAACCATCCCGATGCTGTCCTCGAAGCCAAAGAAATCAGGGAAACCCTGGCTCTGGAGGAGAAACTGGGCGGCGAGCCCAGCTTCTGGAACATGGTGGCTGACTATGACAACTTTAATATTCCTCGGCGCGTCCACCTGACGGTGTGGTTACAAATCATGCAGCAGCTGGTGGGCATTGGTGTCGTACGTCTTCCGGGGGGATTAGACTATCTGAAGGCTCACGCCATCTATACAATAGATCACCATTTATGCACCCGAGGTGTTCATGAGCGCCCAATTCGCAACGTTCACGTCGCAGCTGCTCTCTGGAATTAACAATATTTGCTACATGTTTTCCACGCTTGTCGCCGTTTTCACGCTGGACCGCTGGGGTCGCCGATTTACGCTCATGTATGGTGCGGTCGGTCAAGGCATTTCCTTGCTTTTAGTCGGCGTCTTGACTAAGCCAGAGATTATGCAATCGAATGTGGTGGTACGTACATGGTCTAGTCAATATGAAAAATCTCCATGACCCGAAAATTGACAGAACATCAATGCGTAGGGCTTTGGCATTGGCGCCACCGTTTTCATTTATATCTATACAGCCCTCTTTGGTATGACCTGGCTCACGGTAACATGGCTCTACCCGGTACGTGACATTGTTCTACAGCTCTGCATTGTCTCATCAAGCTGGGGGGGGGATTGTTGAACACAGGTGGAAATATACCCTTTGCGTGTCCGTGCGCGCGGTGGAGCATGGAGCACCATTGGCTGGTCCATCGGCAATGGTCTCGTGACGCTTGCCACCCCGTCCATGCTGGCCACAATCGGATGGGGGACTTTTCTGCTTTTCTCCGGCTTCAACTTTGTTTGCGTTCCTATTGTGTGGGCGCTCTATCCAGAAACCATGAATAAGACGCTCGAAGAACTCGACGTAATCTTCTCCACCAAATCTCTCCTGGTGCGCAGCGCAGAAAGAGAGCTCATTGCTGCCGGTATCGATCCTGCGCGTCCTCTGGCACACTTGAAAGACGAAAAGACGGAGCACATCAAGGAAGGCTATAGCGCCTTTGATGCACAGCACGCCTGACAGCAGGTCTCACTGACTTGATATTCTAGAAAAAATGTAATAAATGCATGACACACACTCTCTTTGGTGAGTTGGATAACCCTATGTCACTGAAATACTGTACTCTATACTTCCCGCTCGGTAAGCTCATCAGTCTCCTTCATTATCGAGGGCGATCGATTTGCGCAGATATCGACTTATCAACGATCGACTCACCAAGATGTAGCACTATATGAGTGTGGCACTTCGTGTAGCTCTCTGTCCTTCGCTTTTCCTCACTCTATCGATTACGTCTTACTTTCACTGCTCTTGGCCCTGATATCTAACACATTGGCGCTATTGGTGTTTGATCCCAAAGCTAACCATTTCGAGCGCAGTCAACCATTGGCTCCAGTATAACTAGGTCGGACTGGACAGCCTGTTGACTGGAGGGCGAGGGGCAACACAATTCACCTGCCAGCAAATACGACCTATGCATGCTTTGCTGATCCTTTAAATTGTGGTTATCCCCATCATGTATCCTGTTTGCTTCATGAAAAAGAGTATATTTTTCGTAGGAGGCAATGAAATGTAATATGTGAGTTCAGTTGGCAGGAGGCGGAAAGATGGCTACAGACAAGGAACAAGTTAGTATGCGTCAAGCAAGAGAAGAAGAAAGATTACCATCCAGGTTGACTGTACGTATCCGTCCAAAAATACGATCAGCATCGACCTTCGATTGACGTTCCAGCTGCGCCCCCAGGTCAGGATCCTTGGCCCACGCGGGCACGCTGGTCAGATCGACGACTGGGTCCGGCTGTTCTTCTGAGTCGGGCTGGTAATCGTACGGGATCAGGATGGGTTGGTTTGAAGAAGAGACGGATGACTGTCGATGGCGGCCCACCCGGACGAGCTGCACCCGATCCTCTTCTTCATCGTCCGCGATGTCTTTTTTCTCGGCAGGTATATGGATGCCCTCCGGGGCGCTGACCTTGGGCAGATCCAACGAACCGATCGACACCACACTCGACATGCCCACCCTCTCCTCTGTGCGTCGACTCAAGGCTGTTTTGGCGCTTGTTTGGCTGGTGCGGGTCGCGCGACTGCTCGAGCTACCCATGCTATGGCTCCGGCCCCGGGACCCGTCTGAGTGAGATGGGGTCTCTTGATCTGTCGATCGTCTCAACGAAACCCTTTCAGACGCTGCTGGCACTGCTGCCGTTGTCGCTGCTGCTGTCGAACTCGATGGCGGAGAGGCGTGCGCACGTACTCCTTTTGAGGGTGCCAGTCCAGAGTCTCTAGCTATCTGTGCTGATGGCGCTGAACCCGATGGTCTCTTTGATTTGGGTATTAATGGAGAAGCCGCCGGTATTTCGATCACGGGTGCCTCGACGGCTGCAATATAGGACTCTGTCCCAACGGCGTGTGTCGAAGGCTCTGCGATCTCCCCGTCGGAGACGTCGGATGCACCCGTTGCAGGCTGTATTTCGGGTGACATGGTTTTGGAGTCGCCTGAATGCATCAATGAATCGTCTCGCGTGTCGTCGTGGTGGCTCTGTTTTCGTCGTGTTGCTGGCGGCGCCTGCTCTGCCAGTTCGCGATGGCGCGTCTATAGGAACACAGCGCAGTATGAATAAAAAGATGTGCCTAGAAATAAAGCAGCAGCATTACCCTGGGCGATCGGCGCACAGCAGGAGGTGACGGGATATTCTCTTGTTCAGACTCGTGGTCTGGAGCGTCGAAGAATTCCTCGTCTGTCTCTGCAGCCTCGTGTCGACCTGACCGTTTTGTGCTGGCCGATTCGCCATCGCTTTCCTACAAAATAGGAATGAGCACACACACACGCGAATGTCAGTAAGCATCGTACCCCTGGTGTCGTCGGTCGAGGTCGTTTTTTGTTATTAGAACGCGTGGCGAGAAGCGATCTATGGGCCAGTTTAGGTGACATAGATCGGCAGATAGTAGAAGTTGCCTTACTCAATGGTCGCGTGTTGTCTAAACCACTCCAGGTGGTCGTCGACAGCCAGATCAATTTGGGTGACTTTCTCGTTGGCCATTGTGGTCAATTTGAGGTGCTGGTCGCGGGCCCATGCTTCGCCTTTGGGTGGGAGGTCCATAGCAGAGAGAAACAAAGACAAATGATTTGTCCATTTAATTTGAGCTTCTCTTCCTATAAACCATGTGGCAAGAACTGGGCTTACTCTCAGTCCTGGCCCTGCCTGCCTTCATCATCATCTTTGCTCGCTCATTTGCACCAGACACCTCTTCCACTGCTACCGAATCCACGACATCCTCTTCCAAAAAGAAGAACAAGAAAAGGAGCAGAAAGGGCAAAAAGCAAAATGAATCTTCACGACAAGAAGAACCACCACCACAGCAGCAGCAACAACAACAACAACCTGTAGTACCCGAAGAGCCACAGAAGCAATCGAGAAGGCAACGGCAGAAACAAAAGAAGAGGGAGACAACACCAGCCTCTTCTGCTTCTGCTTCTGCTCCTGCTCCTGCTCCTGCAACACCTCCATCGCCTGTTTCTCCACCTGCACAGGCGACAACGCCCGAACGCGAAGTGGATGAGCACATGGACCCCACGCCAAAGTATGCCCGTGTTATGCGCATTGCTTCAGCTCCAGAGGAAGACGACTGGGAAGCTGTGCCTCGAGAAAAAGGATGGACATCCATTGAAAAGAAACCAGGTAAGCCTATCCACTGGCTATGCGTTTATGCTTTTTTCTTTATTATTATTTTCTGTGTTTGTCTCATAGTCTGCATTATTGATTCTATTTAGCACGCTCAACGAGCAGTTCGAGCATTCCTGGCCCTCCCGAGCCATTGACCAAGAACCAGCGCAAACAGATGGCGCGCACAGCCAAGCGTAAGGAAGAAAAGGCTGCGTTCGACGCAGAGCAAGCCGCACGACTACGACAACACCAACGCGAACTCGAACGTATCCGTATCGAGGAGTATTATACCAAAGGCGCGGGTAAGAACACGTCGCTCGGCAAGAAGTCGCAGCGTGGGTCGGCCAAGACACCCACTGCCAAGGCAGGTTTGAATGAGCATGGCCAATTGATCTGGGATTAATAAAAAGGGAACAACTTCGGTCTTTGTAACATGTTAAAAGAAATACACATGCATTGAATGTTTATATAGTTTTCCTTTTTATCTTTAATTAGAAAGGTAGAAGGGGTGGGAGTAGAACTCGCAGTTCTCGTCGTGCTGGGTCTTGGACTCGATCCTAGTGTTATGGACAGTCAGTTATCGTGTCAGTAGAGACAAGAAAAGACTTACTTGTAGAAGTAGGCGACCTTGCCGCTGTTCTCAGGAGCAGACTTCAAGGTATCCTTGTAATTGAAGACGTTGGAGATAGAGGAGGAGCCCGAGTAGGAGTCCTGGATCTTCTTGGGGGTCTTGGTGTCAAAGTCAACCGAGAAGAGAGTCAGGGAGGTGATGGTGTCGACGGGCGAGGAGCCGTCGCGGGTGACGACGGTGGGGATCTTGTTGGCGCTGACGGTCTGGCCCATCTCAGGCGAGGTGAGCTCGACACCAAAGCAGCCGCGGTCAATGTTCTCATCCATGTTGGCAACCTGCTCGTCCTCGGCAGCGTTGTTGTGCGACGATGACTTGACCTTGAAGGTCTTGGACATCAAGGTGCAGTCCGGGCCTGTGCGTCGTTACAAATGAGCGTTCATTTCTATATACGGCATAGCATGCAAAAAATATATATATTCAATCGTATGGAGGGGGACCCTTACCAGCGGTGTTGTGAACCCAGACGCTAAAATAAAAATAAAACGTTTTAGTGGTCATTGGCAAGGAAAGTGGGAGCATAGCATTGAAAGAAGTGTTTGTGAGCTGAACTTACCGGAATTCGAATTGACCGGGCAGAGAGACGTTCGGGGCCTTGGTAAGATCCACCCTAAATCAACATACAAACAAAGCCCATCATCAGTCGTCGTGTTACGTATTCGTTATCGAGTTGCTCTTTTGCTTATCCTTACGTCAAGGTGGCCTTCTTGTTCAGAGAATACTGCTTGTTGGAGGGAGTGCCGAGATACTTGGCCTTGCCGTTCGAGCTGATAGCATACACCTGTCATAATGTCAATCTTGGGCGCAATTTTCAGATTGAATCTTTCACTTACATCGACGCCCTTGATAACCTTGGCCTGAGCATTGGGCTTGCGGGCTATTCATTAACAGGAAAAAAACACCATTGAGACACCGTCGATAGAGCGAGCAAAAGGATGGCGCTTGATCAACTTACTGACGGTGACCTTGACCTTCTTGGGGTCGGTGAAAACCTGACCCTTGGAGGGACCGGTGACCTCGATACCTAATTGAATTGGTACATGAGTATGATTGCAGCATAATATCGCATCGCAGGATAACGTGAGAGGCGGTTGGATAGCGTACCACCACAGAACTTCTTCATGGCGGCATCAATCTCGTCCTGAAGGTCATCGGCACGAGCGACGGCCAGGATGAAAGCAACAAAGAAAGCGATGAGCACAGAGAACTTCATGCTGCACGCGTGATAGGAAGGAAGGGAAAGTGACGAAGGAAAGAGGAAAAAGGGGCGGAAAGGTTGTAAAGAGAGAAAAAAGAGAAAGACTGGACCTTTTTTTTGTATACACCTCACCTCGAGTGCTATTTTTACTTGGCCACCGCAATTTGCGTCTGTCAGACATTGAGATACCTTTCCACTCAGCTTTGTGACACCAAATTTACCATTTTCGTGTATTTTGCCATGCCACGCTCTCTCGGGTCCCATCATTTACTACTTTTATGTCTCTTTACCTACCTCTTCAATTGCTCTCAATGCCATTTAAAAGTGCATGATCCGGTCATTTCGAATGTCTCGCTGCTTTTTGTTTTTCAATGAAACCATAGGATTGATGTTGGCGGCGATTTTTCTCGCCCTGGATAGACACATGCCTCCTTTTTTTTTTCGTTGTCATCGCTTGAGGACCGCTTGCACTCGTTTCTTCCCTCTGCTTGAGTTCTGCAGGCGATCCTTTTGCTCTTTAAGGTTTTTTTAATTTGCGCGTGAAGGCCTGGACAGGACCGTCCCCCCATTGGCTTACCTTGTGTCCTCTCGAGACGCGTGAAAGGAACACGCGAGGACTGTATAACCCGGTCTTTAGCATACATTTCCCATTTTCCGAACGCTATCATTCGAGAACCTAGACTCCGGATAGCCTAACCAAAATACCGTAGGTACTATTGGAGCCACCATGCTAGTGTAGTGACACACACAAGCACCTATACAACAATGAAATTTAGGGCTATTTGATTTGCCTGGAAGCGCGCAGTGCTACTCCATTGTATGGGAGCATTTCTATCTGTACCTTGAAATGGCAAGGTGAACCGCTTTGTTCCAGTTCATATCTATTCTTGTACATGAAAAAGCGCAAATAAACACCGAGTAGTAATGAAATAGGCTTGCCAAGCATCCGGGAAACCCCATGCGTATCAGTGCAGCCAGAGCGCCCCATTACACCCCCCCCTCTTCGGCTATGCGATCGTAGTTTTGTGTCACGTCCAAACATGTCCGAATGCCACGCTCTCCTCTCCAGCTCATAATAGCAACAGCCCAGGCACATCCTTCATTGTCACAAGACATCAACTTATGAGGGAGCTAATGGTTCCTTTCTCTTTTTTTTTAATTTTTTCATAAGGCTGCAAGAATTGACAAGCCATAGCACAGCAATGCTTGTTTCCTCGCTGACGCGACCAGCAAATTCACATGGCACTTTTCCTCGGGTCGCAGCGAGAGACCAATGTTGCTCCAATCCGTGCGTCGAATGGCGTCCGGTTGCTGGCACACCTTTTTAATGTACTCGCTTGTTCGTCGGCTGAGATAGCGCGAGATGTCGTCATAATTGTAATCGTCCTTGACAATGCCCAAAATTTGCTGTACACGGTACCAGATCGCATATCGCAGTGGGGTCGTATCGACCGCCGCTTCCGTGACCTGGTGGAAGATGCTCCAGTCCGTGATGCTCTGGGCCTCGTCGAATTCTTCCACCAGATTCTCGCCTAGATCGGGAAGGAATTGGTTCACCAATTCATAGCCGTGGTCTTCGTAGCAATAATCGCCCAACATGAACTCTTCATAATGCTGCCTTTCCTCGTCATCGAAATCCTTGATTTCAATGTTTTCGTCCAGCACCGGATCTATGTAGCGCGACAAGTCATCGTACACGACACCGCCGTCGAGGGATCGTGTGGCCACGGGCGAGCGAGGTCTTTCGACGGCCGACCGCGAGGTGTTGATGGATAGCTTGTGTTTTCCTATAGGAGTGTTAGAGGAGCACTCCCACCTTGTGTCGGCACATGGTACTATCGCATGCTTACCTGTGTCCGCCTCACTCCCCTCAAGGCTCTCCAGAAGCTCCTGTCTCAGGTCAGAATCCTTGGAGAGTTTGAGTTTGGAAATCAACTCGGTCGTCTGCTCAAAGTCGTCTTGATTGATCGGACTTTGTTGACCCCGGGTGGAGTCGTCGGCTGGGGGCGTGGTATCGTCGTCGGCTGGTATCCATGCATCGTCACTGGCCAGATCGTCATTGTTGTCCAGCGCAATATTGCTGTCATACCAACCAGTGGCATGGGAAGCGGCTGCCCGCGCTGCATCCTCCGTGGTTTTGATCATGGTTGTCCGGGTATCTAACTCGTGTTCAACGCCTTTGTTTTCGCTTTTTCCCCCGCCCGTGACAGAAAAGCCGCCGCACATGTCAAGCTCAGGGGCAATGCCGCAACCGAGCACAAAGCTACTGAGACCGAGGAAAGTCGCAATCACAACGATTGCCTGTACAAGCTCGCCCTTGCTCCAGGACTCGCCGAGGGATGTGCCCATCGCGTTGCTCATCAGAGCGCGTATGTCTTCTTCGCTGAGCCGCCAGGGCTGTCGTGCCAGCACGAGGATCAGTCGTGACATGGGTCGAAGCTTGGGCGGGCAGTAGGCGAGCCCCTTGAGCCACACAGGGTCGCCGCCGACATGGAGGAACTCGAGTTTCAGCAGCGATACCAGGTACTGACACCTCTGCTGGGCAGCGACCTAGACACGCACGGTAAGTCACTTGCATCCATGAGAAGAAAGGTAAGAATGGAAAAAGAACGTACCAGTATGGCCAGATAGATGCGCCATACACGTGGTAAGGGACCAATGGATGATTTGATGGTTTTGGAGTAGGTAGTGTGGTATATTTCATAGTAGGTAGGAAAGAAAGCAATGACACGAAAGACATTGGCAAGACGGCCTTCGTCAATGTAAGTCTTGACGAGCATTTGACGAACGTATTCATCGGCCGCCCGACCGCCCGTGGTCCACGCTTCTTCAGGGCTCTCACTCTCGGCGCATTCTTCTCCGTCTCCTTCGTCGTCGTCTTTTTTGCCTTCAATGCTGTCACTGCTGACGTCGTCTTCTGCAGACCAAGGCGAATAGGAGATGTTGCCTGGGCGTGGGTATTGTACGGTGGTGTACCGAGAAGCTTTTGTTTCAAGGGAGAAGATATCGTTCAAATGGATGAAATAGGAAGGCGAAAGGTGACGTGGTTGTGGAGTGGGCGTGATGCCGTTGGCCTAAAACGGAAAAGACATGGTCCCGTGGTTCAGTGTGTGTGTATGTTTTTTTGTGTTTTTTTTTTTTTTTTGGTGTGGGGAGGGTACAAGGCAAAGGTGAGACGAGCGTGTGGTGGGACTCACCTTCAGGGTCTGCAAGAAATGCTTAAAGGTATGACGCACGTCCTTGAAGGGACAGGTCAGTGAGAGGCGCAGCATCGTCAAGAGGAAGTATTGGAGCTGCTCGTCTGCGCCGCCTACCGTATCTTCATCGTGCAGTAATTGATGGGTCGCGAGTTCGGTCAGATCAAACTGAGTCATATTGGTGGGCGTGTCTGGCTTATTATGCAGAGGGGATTCTGCGTTGGATGGAGGCGTGTTGGGTGACGACGACGACGAAAACGGTGAGCGCGCCACTCGAACGAAGGACTTGACAACTTGGAGGATCTTTTCAAGTGCCTCTTGACGATCATCCGGGGATTCGGGTGATTCCACTTGAAGTCCTTTGAACAGGGCTTCTCGTAGGCGGTATGCCTGGAGCTGGCGGGCTCGTGTATCGCGCGCTAGCAAAGAGCAGAATAACAAACAATAAACAACCTATGTGCTGGACAGCTTTTTCTTTGCTAGCAACAACTCACCGATCTCCTCATAAGCAGCAGCGTCTGCGGTCAGTCCATTGTGATTCATAGCAAAACGGCTGTCGAGGTCTGAATGACGAATGAGGAACAAGATCGAGCAAGTGCAAAGAAGAGACAGCCGAGCGGGTGTGTATAGCGGTTATGTGTGAGGCAGTGCGGCGATATGCACGGCGAGGACGTTGATTGGAATGGTGTAAAGGCTGGAAAGGAAAGAAAAAGAGAGAGGGTGAGGGTGGTGTGATGGAAGGAAGGCCTGGGAAGAAATATATATAAAAAATGATGGGATGCGATGAACCTCTCCCAAAATGTATGCCCGCTGAACTTGCTTTAGCCTCGCTTTCGAGAGTCTTCTTATTCTTCATTCACAGACCCACGGTTTTAGCTTCCTTGTCCCCCGCATGATCAATTTCCCCCCGCCCCTAACCCCCCGGGTACAGTACCTTCGTCATCTATCGGTGTCCCCTCGTCCTATTCGCTTTTTGCCTCTTTTGACATTCTAGAAGATTTCGTTTACACTGACGACATACTACCCTTGCTGTTCTTTTTTAATTTCATCGTCTTAAACTCTCATTGTTCATCCTAATATGCAGTACTGAAATAGCAGTGGCCGATTCGGCAAACCCAACTGTGGAACACCCGTCCATTGTGACACTCCCCCAAAAAATCACGTCTTTTTCTTCCTCTATTTTTTTTTTGCATGAGTCGTAGAAAAAGCCGGCTTGAGTGATATCTGAACGACGATTATGTATAAGCTGATCACAACATGATCTCTCGACGACGTACCCTTGCATTGACTCACCTCGTCAGGAGGTGGAAATTACCCCCAGCACATTGTACGTAATCCTGTAGTCGATATATCCCCGCAAGAAGGCGTGATCTTTTCAACTGCCCTTGGTCCGTTGCGAGGATAGCATGTTACCAAGGAAACGGAAACGGTTCCGAACAAGAAAAAGCTGTTCTCGACATGTTCTTTTTGCGTCACATGAATCCCACACTCTCACACGCACATACACACGCATAGTCTTTGTTTGACGACATCAGAAAAAGCTGCACACGTTTGGCCCAAACATATTTTTAATTACCATGACACTGAAATAGGCCCTTGACGCGTCGTTTCAATGCCTACATGCATGTCGACAAGCATGTTTCAGATATATGAAAAACAACAGTTACACTATGCCTGATATAATTTGGTCATTGTCTATAGTGCTCTGTGCCATATACACACTTACTGTTCGTATAAGATATCATGTTATAGCTGTATGTTTTGGCTTCTGTTGTCACGTGACCTGTTTATTCAACATATCATCACAGGTCGTGTCTGTTACCCGGCACTTTGCAATCAAAAACTTCTGCTGATAAGCACAGAAGGTTTCGCATCATTTGGAGAAATGGATGCAATTAGGGATTTATCTACTGTGTTAACTCACCGCAGGGTAGCTCAAGGCCTTTAACGACGGAGACTGCGAAGTGAGGGCAGTAGGGAATGGGATAAGAGGATGCAAAGAAAAGAGGATGCAAAGAACAGAGGATATATTTTAACCGACATCCTTAAAATGACGTCATTTCGTATCTATAACTTTTCTTATAATCCCAATTTGCTTGCGTAAATGGCCATTGAGTCTATATATTTTGGTCGCTTTGCAGCTTTCTTCAGACGAAAGGGTAGGAACAGGCGAGTGAGCTAGAGATCAAACAGGGCGGCATATTTTACAGCGCCAAAAGGGTTGCAACAAGAAAAAACGATACTGTATTTGAGGCGGCGATTTAATATCTCAGTCGCCCAGCGTGCTTTCTCACTTTGCAAGATCTGAGCCCTACTTTCCTCGTCTATTTTTCTGCCCGCCTTTTTTTATAAAACGTTTCAAAAGAGCCACTACAGCATGTCCACCACCACCGGTACCTCCCCTTCGCGATTTCAAGCATTTGAGACCATGGCCGGCCCCATTACTCGTGAACAGACCGTTGAGGAGCGCTATGGCATCCCGGAGAACTTTTTGGAGATTGAAGTCAGAAACCCGCAGACCCATGGTAAGCATTGAATGCGTTCCCACTTGTCATGTGCGTCCTCTTACAATACCTTGACAGGCTTTGGCCGAAAAATGTTTACTGATTATGAGATCCTTTGCCGAGTACGTTATAAAACTGCTCCGTTGTTGCCAAGCGAGTATGCGAGGTTTTGCTCATACTTTGTTCACTAGACCAATATTCCCGCCTTCAAACTCAAGCAATCCTCAGTCCGCAGAAGATACAGTGATTTTGAATGGTTCCGGGACGTTCTTGAGCGCGAATCGACCCGAGTCAACATTCCTCCTCTGCCTGGCAAGGTCTTCACCAATCGATTCGCAGACGATGTCATTGAACAGCGACGGGACGGTCTGGAACGCTTCCTCCAAATGTAAGTCTTGGCTCTATCAAGGGATAGTAGAGAAATAACAGAACATACATATTAATGAATATGCTGTTAGTGTCGCTGGCCATCCGCTTTTGCAAACGGGCAGCAAAGTCCTTGCGGCTTTCATTCAGGATCCCAACTTTTCGCGCGACACTTACAGCTACTAAGTTGGCATGTTTCTTTTTTTTTTTACCCTTCTACGTTATCCCCCCACCCAACACAACCGGCTCCGGTCCTCTCTAGTAGTAACACATCACCGTCCGCTCCCTTTTGTACACACTCGCACACAGGCACATAGTACTCCATAGCAACATTATAGTACAAAACCCACAAAAAAACCAATCACGTTGATCTTGTGCTTGTCTCGTTAGCGCTCGCACACGTCCCTTCTTTCTCTCTCTCTCTCTCTCTCTCTCTCTCTCTCTCTTTCTTTACCGCATTCCCATCCTTTCGTCGCCTCTGTACAATACATAGTATTTTCTTTTCCTTCTTTTTCTTTCTTTATATAACTTCTTTACTTGGACGTGTTTATCCGCTCGATATCATCCTGCGTGGCTCTTATATCATCGAGCAGCCCAAAGTACGCCTGCGCAATGGTCTCGAATTCCTTCCCCATCGCCTTGTATTGTTGCATCTGTTTTTCGGCCACCCTCAGCTGATTTCGTGCATCTGCGTATCGCGCTTCCAATATCGATCTATGTCGCCCCACATCCATGAGCCAACCAGTCCGTTATCGAATACGCTGGGTTTACCTCAACGACCGCATCGCGTCCACGAGCCGGTCATCATAAGTGCTTGATAGGATGGTGACACGTAAAATCCTAAGACATCCTGACGCGTCAACACCACGTCTCTTCTCTCTCTCTGTTTTTTGTCTCTCAGTGTTAGACATACTTGATCCGTAGCACAAGCGAATCCGCCAAAGCACAGTAGTAGTCATCCCACGCGCGATGCCGGTCCATATCTGCCTTGAGGTTGATTTCTAGCATGATCTCGCGGAGAGTGCTCATGAGCTCCAGTGAGACCTAGAAGAGAGCGCTGGGTCAGTGATCTACTGAATCCAATAGGCTGGGCTGCGCTGGGCCATGCCATGGAGAGAGAGAGAGAGACTTGCCTCTGAAAATTCATTGACGTATCCAGCATATTTGAGACGCTGCTGAGCCAAGCCTGCCTGGAGCTCAAACAACTCTTCCTGCCGACGCTGCATGATAGATACCATATCCAGATCCGGTGGCTCATCCGCCCCGCGCAGGGAGGAGACCATCTGAGCCACTTCCGCGTGCTTTGCCTGCAAAGCGGCGTCAATGGCAGCTGTCAGCCGAGGTGCTGCCTCTTCTCCTGCGTGTGCTCTTTCTCGTTCTTGTTCTCGCCTTGTCAGACCAAGCGCTTGCCGGCCCAGATCATCTCGCTCTTGATCCATAAACAGCGTCTCCAGGCTTGCCCTTTGCTTTCATAGCCCAGCGTGAGACACTCGCATGACGGGTAATATACAGTACGTTTCATTTTTCCTTGCTACCTTTTCCGACAGTGAGCGTTGCGGGTCATCGTACAAGCAACGTAATTCATTGACAAGAAGTTTGATCTCCCAATACGGCTGATTTAACTGAAGGGAGAGAAGAGAGACGGTTGAGTTTGGGAGCGTGTCTGCCATTACTGTGGGGATCGCACCTCCTTTATTTCTTGGTGAAATGCAGCGTGCGCGTAGTTGTAAGAAAGACGATCGTGCTGGATCTGCTTGATCAATGCTTCCGCCATCGGTTTAAGCAAAGCAAAAAAGAGAAAGAGAAAGAGAAAACAAAGGGAGAGAGGGGATTGTAGTGCGCAGGAGATATCGGTTTTAGGGTGTAAAGCTGAACGGAAGAACGAGGGTAGAAGCCGGCCTGTTGCGAGAGGCAGAAAGAAGACAACCAACGCATACGTCCGAGTTTCAATTGGTCAAGTCGAATAACTCTTTGGCTGCATCCCAAAAGAGCAGATCTGTGCGTTTGTTTTCGAGAGTTCTTTAGCATATCAAGCGAGCCCATGCAACGTCATCTCATTCACTTGCAGGTATCTTCCACCTTCCGCAAAAGATGCATCGTCTGGAATTCATGGACCTGCTCCATGCATAGGATTGCCCTACGCATAATTAAAATATATATGTATATGCATTACCCTTCGTGGATCTTTTACTGTCCGCATTGTGTGTGTGTGCCTTACTTTTTATATGCCAAACGCCCTTCGCCCGAGGCTGGGAGGCGGTCGAGCTCACTATATTTGCCATGATGATTATCCCTTCATGGTACACTGACACGGCAGTCAGTGAGGTCTTACCCTGCCAGCTTTGCACGCTGAACATGATGGTCGACCATGGTCCGCATCGCACGGAGGCCTTCCTCTTCTCCTTTCATGACACCCGTGTGGATCACTGGGCGATTTAAGAAGACTCAGACATGATGGGAAAACAAGCAGCATTAATCGTACCTTTGATGCAAACCGGCTTTTGTGAATCAATTTGACTGTACAGAGAAAAATTAGTTTGAAACCTGTGCACGCATGCCGAGGCGACCCCTTCCTCCTACCTCCTACTGCTACTGCTACTGCTACTGCTACTGCTACTGCTGCTGCTACTACTGCTGCTACTGCAGTCAGTAGTCAAGGTCATCTGGCGCGTCCATCCTTTCACTGACGTGTGTTTTTAGGATGGCTCGGTTTTAGGCACATGTGTTTCATAGTTTACCGATGTTGGAGTACGTAAGCAGGTAGTTCGCTTCGTGAATCAACGCCTCTTTCAAATCAACTGGCTTCTCATTTCCTTCTTTTTCGATATCCTCTTCCAAGTACTCCTCTGCAGAGGTAGCTGTGGTGTTCCTGCATAACACTATAAGCAAAGTGGCGGTTTTAGACTATGCCGACTTTACCTATTGGGTTTGGTGTTCTCCTTGCCTTGCAATATGTCCTCCTGATGTGACCCTCCGTGCAGTTCGACATTGTGCCGTCGCCGCTTTCGACCTGCCGCCAAAGAAGAAGTCGATAGCGTGTGCTGAGAAAGAAGCACGTGAATATGATTTATGCGCTGCTTAATATGATCGAATAGGATCGACTGCACTTGGGACGACGAGGCCATGACGTTGGATATAATGAGGGAAAGAGAAGGCCCATTTCAAAAAACACCAAATGTGATACACGTTTAAGCAAATTAGGATCCGCAGTGAGGGTTCAGTTCAGTCAGTCCTCATATGCTAATAATGCAAATGTTCCTTTGTCTCTCTGCCCAATCAAACATGACCTTTTTTCCTACTTTGTATCCAAACCCCCTTCTTCTGTTCCTTCTCTTCCTCTTCCCATTAACCTCCCTTTTTCATCGAATCCGTGTGTATCAATCTCTTCTTCTCTTTCCAGATGCTTCTCCAAGATCTCCCATATGAAGTTATCTGTAACATACTTGTTTTTCTGGGCGCTCCTGACATAGAGAGATTAAGCAGGGTCAGCAGGAACATGGCAAATCAAGAACCCGTTGATTGACATGCTTTTTCATTACCACCAGGCATGCTCGACCCTGGCAGCGATATCAAACGACAATTATCTTTGGAAACAAATGGCCTTCAGACGCTTTCCAGATAGTGTACCAGCAGAACATGATTGCTGGCGTGCATTCTATATTACCAAAGGTGAGGCGAACGAATGGAAATGAAAAAGAAAATAGGAACAGGCCTTTTTTTATGTCTAGTATGCTGATACGAGTTGCAAAGCAACAAATCAGCTTTCTGTAGCAAAAGAGATGAATATCACCCACCTCTATCTACCATACTGGCACATTAGAGATACAGCTGAAAGTAGGTATGGCGTGACGGCTAAGCTGCACTCCGTGTGTCCATTCAGTGTACGTACATGTCTGTTGGCCAGTGTCGAACAAAGTCTCCTTACCCCTTAAAAACAGGTAAAAGGTGTTATCGAGGGTGTGATGCCGGGGAAATATCGAATGCAATGGCGAATGCGTCTCTCCTTGCCAGCACGGTGGAACGAGCCGACTGACTTTGTTGCACTACCGGAATCTAGAAAAGGTGTGCCCTTGGCTGAGGCGGTGCGCTATACGACGCCTCCCGACTTATACCGAAGAGAGGACGTGGTCACCGATACATGGGTTCAAATAACGTTGCCTTCCGTCATTGAAATCAGAGAGGCGTGGGGATTTACACATGTGCGTGTCTCGCACGAGAAGGATTCGGCCTTTTACAAGTCGGGCCTGGTAAGGAGAAAAAAATGATTTTGCAAATCAATCATGCCAAATGGACGCCCACTGTCGGCTATTCATATGTAGGAATTGGATTGGGTTCGGCTTGTTCCTGCCGAAAGCTGCAGCTCTACTGACTTGGTGATCGACCACGAGTCACAACATTCCAGCTGGCGTTACAGTTCAACAACGCCACCCATGTCAGGTACATTATATGAGACGAGCGAACCCATTCGATAGAGATTCAGGAAGCTAAAAACACCCAAAGTAGACGAAACTGGAGTGGTAAAGTGGACCCAGCGAAAGTTCACTTTTGTGGTGGATATGGGACGGGCAGTTCTATTTGTAACAGGAGTACTATGGAAAACGGCTATCATGCCAGCCTTATTTTCAGATAAATAGCAAGCTTGAGCCTACTTTTTTCATGAGCGGGCGCCTTGTCGTGGCTCCCTCCGGGGAGGAGCCAGTCGACCGCCGCCGGAACCAAACGCGCGGTCCGCTTTTTTGTTCTACAACTACGTTGTCTGTCGAACTGGGTGATGACTTCTTACTCGTCTTGGCGCTGCTGGCGCCAATAGTAGTAGCAGCAGTCGTACTGGTAGCTGCAATGGTTGTGCTGCTAGTGGTACTGGTGGTGATGAGTGAAGAGACGGGCTTGAGTTTCGCGTCTGCAGACTCGTCGTTGTCATCGTCAACAAACACAGTGCGAACAACGATGACACGCTCGTTGAAGCTCACTTTGCGAGGCCGTGTGGAAGTCGGAGCGGAGGGCGGTGGCGAAGGACATGGCGGTGATGTGAAAAAGGAGGAAGGGGAGGATACAGTCGAAACAAGGGGATGCGGTCGCTGCAACTGCTGCTGCAACTGCTGCTGTTGCTGTTGCTGTTGCTGCTGTCGTTGCTGTTGTTGTTTTTGCTGTCGTGGAGGCACTTTTTGTGACCGAATGGGTGACAAGGCTGAGTTCGGTGGTGCCCTGCTGTTATATTATATCCTTCTTATTAACAAAATGAATACTATCTTAGGATACACCCTGCGCTTACAAGCGAGATCGAGGCACGGAGGGAATGATTTGCTTTTTCGGCTGGTATTTGTCATTTTTTCTTGCTGACGGTGTGGTATCTTGGTTGAGGCTCTGATGAAAAAAGTAGGATCGCGATTCGCCAATGACGCTTGTGGCAATCAAGGCCTCACCGGGATGAACAGTGACAGCCGACATGGGCTACGGACAAAAGCAAAATAGGGGCGAGTCAGGACAGAGTGGAGGAAGAAAGGCAAAGGGAAAAAGGAAGGAAGGTTATTAAGAAATGTGTGGAGAAAAAGAGATGTGAAGTAGCATATGGTGTCTTTTTTTTTTTTTTTTCCATCGAAAAAGCAAACAACTCAACTGAGTGAAATCATCCATATGATGATCACTATGTTTTCTCACACACATATCTCTAAAAGTTTTTCACATATTCCCAAGTTTTGGGACGTTGTGTCAACTGCTTGCTTCCTCTTTTGATTAATCCTTCATCTAAGTAGTTCATGTGCTCGTCCAGCGTGTTTACTTTCCCCGGCTGGCCCTATTTGTTTAGTGTTGCCATAATAATGACAGAATCACCAATAATTTGTGGGGTCTAGTTCGCTGCAGCTGAGCCAAGCAATAGGCGCGCGCATGAACCAAAAATAGCCTAGCCCCGGACTCGCCCTTGCTTGATTGCTTTTGTGCTTGATGAAAGACAAACCGATTGAGGCGCTTACTTCATATGATATCACTTCTTATCGTTCCAGACGTGTTGTTGATTGTACGTCTAAGCTCGGTCTGTTTGCGCATTAATCAATCACTCGATCTATATGATTATCTTCACTTCCTTATGTTAGTGCAAGGCTCTGTGACCCGATATCGAAAAGTATCACTATTGCCGTGTGTTGCGCCTCATGCAGAAAACGCAGACAAGCTTTCACAGTTGATGCCTGGTCAATGTGCCCATTCAGAATCGGTACGATATGCGCCTGTATTGGTAGCTGTAACGGCTTGCTTGCAGAATATGGTATCCTGACTGTGGCTTCTCTCGTGATAGGATGAGCATTAGAAGCATAGGTCACATATTAATCTTTCTGTATGTTCATAGCATCGCACACAGCACCAGATATAATTACCCATAGATGGCGTATGTAGTGTATATGTAATTTCCTGTATCAAATGGAAATCCATGATGTGAGAAATAAAAATAGGTCACTTAAATCGACTACAGAGCGTAGGAGGATGACGAGCTCCATGTACATAATAGAACGTATTTTCAGGGAGCACAACATGTGGATGTGCTATACTTCATACGGATGGCTTCTATTACAGAAGGCTCTTTATATACTGATACATGTCTCAACGGTAGCCGTAATCGATGCAATCCAATCCGGGATAAAGGCGCGACCAGGGATCCATCTGGAGCGCGAGTCGAGAATGCAACATATATATGGCAGACTTGAAGGCTTCCCTAAATATATAAAGCTCAAGCTCAGGTCAAATCACTCTATAGCACAAATATATTTCGGCTTTGTGCAGTCAGATAGTATGTCTCATAATAAAGCGATAAATAGCCTCTTATTGTATGCCCAAGCTTCACGCTGTAGCGACGCTCTGAAAGCACATCCACGTACGACGCGACAATATGGATGAAGTCGTAAAGTTACATTATTATCTCCCTGCTGCAGGTACAGCGTAAACATTAAAGTTCCACTCTGTACATGGACGATTTTCTCTGTCTTTAGTGTTTTCCTTGTCGGTTTATGGCATCTTCGATTGGGATGAAGCAAGACAACGCGGTGCAATGCTCTAATTGACCACTAGGGAAATTCCAAAATTGGTTAGCTCTGAACCACGTCTGATATACATATAAGGAAATTTTAAAAAGCTACAAAAATACAGTCATTTTCCGGGGAAGTACGTAAACAAAACTAATCCCGAATTTGTTTTCGAATTCTCTATCGAATCATGTAGTGAAATAGCCTACTATGCTATTTTATCACACACGCAGTCTACAACCTTCATATTCAAGTATATTATAGGGGTAAACTTCTGCTGCCTGTATTTGTTACTTATACTATGGTATTCCTTTTTGTTGGGGAGATATTTCACTTTAAAGATGAGAGAAAAAGTCAAAACCCACAATTTCGCTTAAATACAAAAAAAGGGGGTATATAAACCGACCCGCCGAATATGGTAAAAATGACCGGAGATTGTTACGGGTCTCTGTAAGCTGAGTGGCGGTCATGGAGGGCTGAATTCACTTTACGATGGAATCACGGATGCTTGTCCGCCTTGTCGAAAACAGTGTCTTTCAGACATCGGTGTCAACATCCTGGCTTGCGCGTAGGCGTGGGCTTGGAGGTTGTTCAATACTGGGGAACCGCCCGAGGGTAGCAATACAGCAGGGAAAACTCAGAGCACTGACTCGTCTGGAAGATGGCACGTTGGAGAGGATAGGGCAAGTAGCTGCCATCGGGGGTGGGGACTACCCCTTTTTGCTTTTTTTCCACTCGCCATGCTGCTGGGAAAGCCGCTTCTTTTCCTGCCAGACAAGACAGATGACTCCTCTCATGTCATATTTACGTGTTCTTTTTATCTGGTGTTGGGGTTGCATCACTGAAAACATTGCAAAATTTCCCATTTTCGTTGAGTCAGGTGTGATATCTTATTGTCGTGGCTAAACTTCTTGACCTGCCAATCTGCCGCCATCCATAAATCATGCATTAATGCAGACGTAGCATGTACACACACCCCTGTTAAAGGGACCCAATTCGCCGGATCAAGCAAATATGATAAGACCAGCGATAAAATAGTGTGTAGGGTTTCAGATCCATTATTTCTGGGGGCTTTCGGGTAATTACGCTTCCTGCACTCTCTCGGCTTCTACACCTTGTACTTATATAAAATAATAATATAATAATAACACATGGCCGCAGTCAGTACCTCATCAAAGCCGCAACAGCAGCCATCAATAGATGATCCAGCCCCACAGTCAAAAGATGCACCCCCAAGGGCCCAACTACAAAGCGGACCATCACTCACATCATCTGGCAACGCTCAAGATAATAAGACCCAAGCCAATACGGAAGGCATCAGCACGACACACGAGCAACAAGAGGAAAACCTGGAGGAAATAGAGCGTCTGAAAAGCAAGGCTTCATCCAAAGCAGACAATGTACATCAAGAGGACAGTAAGGCCCAATTCAATGATGCACTCAGCGACGAACAACGCGGGATCGCGCCCGAGGCGGCACCGAACATACAAGAACGTCAACGCGAGCGCGAGAAACAGGAAAAAGAGTCCATGAAGCATCAGCCTACAGAAGAAGTACTCGTGAAAAAACCTTCCACAACCGCATCTGCCGCAGACGAAACAGCTGTGACTTCCTCCGTTGCACAGCAAAAATCATCACCCACCAAAGCAGAACGACGCAAGAGTACAGCGACCAAGACGACCAAGACAGCAGCGACTATCGTCTACGCAGACCCAGTCAAGCTTGTGCGTAACATTGAATTCAAAGCGCTTATTTTCATTGTCAGTCTGTGTGCTGTGTGTTTCTTACTCGGTCGATGGAATTTTGGCGTCCTTATACTGATCGCCACCGTCACCGCCGCCAGTTGCGCGTACTGGTACCTTGGCAGACAGACCGATGCTGGGTCGGACTGGAGGCTGGATAAACAAAAGAATCTCAAGACGGTAAGTTCGACGAAGTGATCCCATGCACGGGCTTACTGGACGGAATTGATGTATAGCTTTACATGTCTGAAGGCGAGACAGTCGAATGGCTCAACTATATCTTGGAGAAATTTTGGCGCAGTATAGACACAGATTTCTTTGACGCGCTGCAAGGATATATCGAGGACCAAATACAGGCTGTCTTGCCGGGTTTCATAGTAAGTCATGCATACACGTATTCAGTTTTGTAGCCTGACTCTGTCTTACTAGAAAGCGATCGAGATTGCTGATTTGGATATTGGATCGCAAGCACCACGCGTCCAAACGTAAGTTGTAGCAATAGACGAATATCAGCCTTCATTCAACAAAATCCCTAGGATTCGCGTATTTCCTCCGTTACCCGGTCAATCCGAAGAAAGCATTGTAGGTGAATTGTTCGAACGTAAAGAGAGAAGTATACTTAAGCTGCTTTTACCTAGTTTGGTGAAGCCTCGTTTAGTTTTCACGCGCATCCAGCTGCCACACTCACGGCGGTGCGTGGTCGTTATGAGAGTACACCGCCAGGCGTTACTGTCCGCATACAACCTGGCTCGCTAAGCATTCGTGGGGAATTGACTGCCCTGACAGGCAAGATCCGCTTCAAGTTGATCACAGGTCCCGAGCTTCCTTTTGTATCCAAGTGTATGATTGCATTCCAAAGTCCACCTCAGATCGAGACAGCTGTTATGCCTTTGACGCGCTATTTAAACCTGATGCATGCAAGTTTCTTGCGTATAGAGGAAACTTAACTTTCACCTTACTCATACATGTCTTTTATTAGATGCCCATGCTTAAGCAAGCCGTCAATGAAGGTGTTCGGCTCGCACTAGCCGATATGGTGGATCCAAAGATGTTGACTCTCGACGTGCGAGAGTTGATGGGCAACGTTGGCAAAGATACCGATGCGCTTGGGGTCGTCAAAGTCGAGATTCGCGAAGCACGTGCAGACCCATCTAGTACTATACAGGAAATCGAGGACTCATATGCTACGATTGCACTCTCCCACCAACCACAAAAGAGCATGTCATCTACGCGTGTTTTGACCAATGATAAAGATCCACGCTGGAACGAGACTTTGTATGTCCTCCTGAACCGAGGTAAGATGAGTAGAATACCACACGCAAACAGGTATATTCACTCATGCTCTATTTAAGATGATATCGCCGCGGATAACAGAGTCGATATCAAAGTTTGGGATGCTGACAAGGTCAAATACGATGACATATGGGGCTCCTATTCGCTGTCCACAAAGGAGATTATACAGGGAAAAGTCGACCATCTTGGTAATATTACAGACTGGTGTCAAGAGGAACGTGTCGTGTATGACGGTTGGGCACCCTTGGACGGCAGCGAAAACATCGAAGACGCGAAATTCAAGATTAACTTTAAAATGACCTTCCACCCCAAATATCCTACGCCTGATCCTGAATTGGAGAAGAAGAAAAAGAAAAAGGAGAATCCAGCAGTTGTTGTCAATCCAGAGCATAACAGCGGTAAGTCATGAATATCTTATGTTGGCTACGTGTGAGCTCATCCGCCGTGTAAAGGTATTTTATCTGTCATGATTTTGCAGGCCATGGATCTCAGTGTCCTCGACCCGGAAAGCCTACAAGGCGGCGACGAAAGCAAGCATCCATACAATGCAAATCAAGTTGTGAGTCCGTATGCCATTCTGTACATAAACGACAGTAAAGTCTATCAGTCGCGGAGCAAGTTGCGAAACCCTTCACCGGTAATTTGTCCTGCAGGAGCCTGTTCTGGGCGGAGCAGTAGCTCACATTTGTTATGTAGCACTGGAACGCCAAATCTGAGCATTTTGTTCGTGATTTTGACACGACGACACTGCGCATCGTGATCAAGACATCACTCGAGCTCGAGCGTGACCCTGTCCTTGGTACGCGTTGCATCAAGCTCTCCGAAACATTCTCCAAATCTTGTCATGAACCCGTAGGTTGACATATCACGCTGCACTATTGTGGTTGCTAACTTGGGTCGTATTCAGTTTCAAGAGTCGCAGACATGGCTTGTATTACAAAGCGGGGTGGGTGCCGGCAAGGTGCTATTAACACTCAAATACAAGCCAGTCAAGCTCACATTGCCTCCTCAGCTTCGTGGCACAAGTAAGCTGTACCATATGAGTCACATAATGACTGACTATCTCGTATAGATGTGGGCACGCTGATTATCGATAGCTTACGCTTCCTGAATATGGAGCCGCCCTTCCAGACCGACAAAAAAGAGCTCAGGGCCATGTTGGCAGTGAATGTCGACCCAGTGATGATCAAACGACTCAAGGCACGCGACTACGACCCTGAGTTCCAAGGCTGGAAAGACAAGCACTTTTATTTCCCTCTCCTTATGCGCATGCGGTCCGCGCTCTACCTGCATATCACCCAACCAGGTCTACGTGGTAAGACCGTATCTGGTCGTCTCTGGCTGAAGAATATCCTCGATGATGGTTGGCAGGAAGCCGAAATCCTTCTCGGCTCGCGCTATATCCCCGAGCACAGCAAGGAAGCTAACCGGAACGAGGACGATTGGGATGACAGTTCGTCCGGACGCGTCCTCGTCCGCATGCGCATTGTACCAGGATTCTCGCCCGTCCACACTCACCTGCGCTCCTTTGAGGCTGACATGACCGGTGCCGACATTTTCAGGGACGAGCGACTCAAAGCAAAGGCGCTCGACTGGATTCAGAATCAATCAAAGCAAAAGAAAGAGCAACAAGAAGGCAAAAAGGCCAAGAAGAGCAAAAACGCGCCAAGCCTGCCCGAGGAGGGTGAGGAAGACGAGTTGTCAGAAGAATATGGTGACGAGCATGAGCTACTCGAAGAAGGCGACGAGGAGGCACCCTACGTGAAGGAGATGAGCAATATGTCCCGCGAACAGCGCGTCAGCAAATATCAAGTGCTGCGCAAGGTCCAATGGGGTACCGACTTTGTCAAACAAAAAGTAGATACGATCCGTGAAGGGTTCAATTCAGAAGCACGTTTAAATCGTCAAGTAGCAAAGGAAATTTGATTGTATTTGTTCTGGAAAAGAAAGGGGTTATAAGATGAGGTTTAACTACACTACGTTTGGTATTTTTCTCTTTCTGTTTTCTTTTTATATCTGCATTGGGTGTTTTTACTCAGGATACAGGTTCTCGAGGATCTCGGGAACAGCCTTGTCAACATTGCCATCGTGAGCAGCCAAGAGCTGTAAAGCAAGTTCATCACAGAACGTCAGGCCCTACACAACTCCATTAGACCTCTACAGGAAAGCATACGTATATACGTACCATCTCATGAATCTGAGTGAGTTGCCGTCGATAGCGAGAGCTGTTGATCTCATTCTCAGGTGTTTTGACCTCGGGCGTAGTGCTTGTGGATGGCTCGGGCGACTTTTCATTCGGACTGTTTTTGTGCTCCATGTCGGGCACGACAACGAATTCATCCTCGCTGCTGCTTTCGTGACTGTCCAGAAGTTGCACACTCTCGTCAGCCTCGCTTGCCGCAAAGTCAACCGAGTAGTTTTCAGTGCTCGCCTCACTGACGGCGTAGCTAACCACAGAAGGGGTGCTGGTCGGATCACGGAAGGGATCGTCTGCATGTGCTGATCGGACCTCTTCAGAAGAGGATTCAAGCTTCGGGTAGATCATCGACCCGTCCATCACACGCTCTTCAGCTTCCTCTGGGCGAGGCTGCTCCTGTTCTACTACAGGCGAAGGCATCGAACGGGCAGACTGTTGCTCTTGCTCGGTATGCTGCTGCTCCTGCATCTGCTCCTGCATCTGCCCCTGCTCCAGGTCTTGCTCCTCTTGCTTCAAAACCACATTCAGGTCGGCCCAGAGTCGGTGGCCAAAGCGCATACCATTGGGTGCACACAAGCGGAAGTAAGACACGCAGCGACCGGGCGCCGAGGGCGTCATGATCTCGGCAATAACGCATACGTACTCGCCAGGCGCTGCCACGGGGACCTCAAATTGTGCCATACCGTCCTTAGGAGGTTGCTGACCGCCACAGAAAGTCAGCGTCGTACCTGTGGGCCAAGCCTCTCGACCGTCATTCTTGAGTTTCCAAATCTATGTTCGACCCAAAGGGTCAGATGATGCCAAGAAGAAAAAAAGCAGAATGGCACGCTTGGCATGGCAACTCTTTTTTTTGTTGTTTTTTGTTTTACCTTCAGAAGTCTCTGGTTTGGCTGCACATCCGAGCCGTCAGGTAGATTGATGTCTTCGGCAAAGGCAGAGGAGAGAACGAGACTGGGCTCAGTGATGGTGACCTCGTCGTCAGTCGCCTCAGGCTTCTCGACCCGGTTGGAGGTGGTGCTTCCCGTCGATGACAAGGCACGTCGAGGACAAGCGTCGATTGCGGGGGGTGAAAAGGTAGGTAGAAGCGGGGAGTGTCTGTCACAGCGGACGGGCTTGCGGATCTTGAGGAAGACATGGTCAGGTGCATGGATGAGATGGGCTCTGGTCTCGCACGCTTCGCACAAGTCATAATCTGCACAGTGACCACACTAAACCGAGAATACGAATTCAGTAAGAAAAAAAAAAAAGAGTATCACACTAGATCGCACGATCAATGTATTACCTTCCAGCGGATACCTCTCACTTTTTGGTCACATCCATCGCAAATAACGCGAGGATGAGTGATGCCTTGACGGCCACTGTAGTCATTCATCCGCGATACGGATCGGGCAACGAATCGATGAGCTGGGTGGTTATGTTCAGCGATCGGGAAACACTGATCGCAGAGATCAAAGTCTGATGAAGAAGAGGAAAAGAGTCATACGAGTCAGTACAGGTCCTTTTAGACACATTCTGGTACTGTTTTGGATTTGTGTGACTTACCTGGACAGATTGTGCATGAATGGCGAACGGTTTCGATGACCGAATCGCAAAAATCACAGCGATAGTAGATCGATGACCGGAAGCTATGGGGTTTTGCCAGACTCGGCAACGGGTGGGAAGAAGTTGCTGCCGTTGATGCTGGCAATGATGATGATGATGGTGGCGGTGGCGGTGGCGGTGCTGCTGCTGCTGTGCGACTGGCGGCAGGAGCGGCTGCTTCGGTGCGGACGGCTTGTCGGGCATCCAGATACAGATTCGCAGCTGTGCGCGAGACGATGCCCATCGTCTTTTCAAGAGCGGTACTGGCCAACGTGGCAGCATTGCGTTGGGCAGTATCTTGGAGACTAGAGAACTCTTGCTCAGCTTGTCGCATAATGATTTGGACGAGGTCTGTAAACGAGTCGTTCAGGGATAAGGGTCGAGCAGTGTCCTGCTGCTGCTGACTGTCGGCCGCACTTCGAGATGTTCTTGGGTGACCGTCCTTGTCGCCGTGCTTGGCGGCGTCCTTGGCATCCGGTGCGGCGGCACCCGCACCCGCATCCGCAGCCGATCGAGGAGACGCCGCAGTATCAGGTGATGACGTGGATGGCTTCTCCTTTTTCTCAGCCGTATACGTGGCGTTCTCTGCTGGTGTCGACGGTGAGATCGCTTCCGGGGAAGTCGTTACTGTGGAAGGAATCTTCTGCTCCGATGCGGTGGATGGCGAAGGGGCACCTTCGCGAGAAGTAACGGTATCGGCCAATGTCGTGCGATTCTCTTTCTGGAAGCCTGTCGCATTTTCGTAAAACTTCACGAAAGGTCAGATATGGACGATACATCGAGTAAAGCACTTACCTTCTTTTGGTCGGCTGGTAAATTGTTCCACATGTCATTCATAATTTCCCTCAGCGTGCCTAAGAGTGATATATAAGCCAATGAAACCTGATAACGAGCTGTTGCCCTTACTGTGATCCGCGGTGGGATGCTCGCTCTTGACTCGCTGTAGGTTCAGGAAAGTGAAATATTTGAGTGCCGTTTGAGATCGCATCATCGATGACTCCTTGGCTTCAACCTCGCTTTGCTCTGGTTTCTTGGTGGAGGCTTCTGCAGCGACATTAACAGGTGCTCGCATAGATGATGTGGCAGGTGCAGGCGATGGTGTAGGAGCAAGAACGCTTGGTGCGATTTGCGACTGCGGCTGCGGATTCTGCGGTGTCGGCGTAAATGCGACAATGGGCGGTGTCGATTGTCGCTTCTGTGACTTTTTCCGAACAGAGACACGCCAGGAATCATTTCTTTGCAGATTACCAGACGACATGTGGTCTTTCGTTCCCGCCGACGGGGATTGACCGAAAGAGGGTTTTGTGTCAGGAGTTTTATCGGCAGAGCGCTTTGGGTCGCTGAAACCAGGACTGTATGTGTTCTTGCTTATCGTCCCGAAGTCGCGAAAGGCGCTAGCACGTTCCTCGAAACCCACTGGACGCTGATATGGTTGGTCCTTGTGATTGATGAGGCGCTTATTAAAGCCGACCGGCCCCGTAGCAATGTCACTCCCCAATCCAGTGAGCGGCTTGCCAGGGACGTTATGGCCGGGTTTGTTAGAGAGGTTATGTAGATCGACGGGAGTGTCGCCCCAGCGTGGCATGGCTTCATCCCACTGCGAGTCAGGCCCAGAACGGTGCAGTGCTCTGGGCGGCTGGACAGCACCTGCGGGGGGGAAGGGGGAAGGGTAGATATTCTGGGGCTTTCCTGCCTCGGGCTGTCCAAACACTTGATAGAGTGTGGCAGCGTTGGGGTGCTTTGTGAAGAAAGAAGAGACAACAACGACTTCGAAGAGCGGAGTCCGAGGGCCTCGGCAGGCGTCGTCGATATCCTCCTGGTTCGATACCGTGACCCAGTCGCCGTCGTCGTCCATATATCGCAGTTGAATCTCTTTGGTCAGTCCAAACAAAGCTTTCACCTAAATGGTATCGCCGTTATTTTTCCGTTCTTCCTCCATTCTAGCATGGCCGCATGTAGCTATATATACCTTGAGGTGAAGCGCCTCTGGTCCGGCAGAGCGATCGAGTTGGAACCGGCGAATTTCCACCGAGTCTGTCGCACCTGTACCCGTTCGAATTTTCGCTTTTGCTGTGAGCGTCGTCATCGCTTAAGAAAGTATAAAAGTGAGAGGAGAGGGAAAAAAATGAGTAAAAATGTAAAAATAAAGGGGGGTGATGACTGGTGTGCTGGGAAAAAAGAGAGTTGTGAAAGTTGAAACTAAAGAAAGAAGGAAAAGCGCCAAGCAAATTCCAACAGAGGGCGCCCAGACTTTTACTCTGGCTTCTTGTCGATTGGTTGCTGAGAAGGAAAAATCATCATGCAGCTGCCAAAAATTATGAAGAAAGACAGGTGCCTACTTTCAAAGTCCATGCTGTAAGAGACTCTTATTATTGTGAATGGAATGACAGTATGAAGGCTTGCAATGTATGGTACAGAGAAAAAATGGGGTATATAGGGTCGTAACGGAGCAGATGAATCACAAGAGGGACGGCCTTGTTCAGACCATATCTCCAGTAACACTGGGTGTCTTGTACCACCGTGCATCATTTTCTCCAAGATCCATGGAGGCTTCGGCGTGCCGAGCTCGAAACCGAGCATCTGCCATCTCCTTTTCCTCGAGCTGTTCAGAGGGAAGCAGAACAGCGCGATCGATGTCCGCGGGAAGGGCTACAGAAGAGGAAAAAAGAAAAGAGGTGGAAAAATGGGTGGTTTAAGTATGTGGTTTGCACGACACGCAGCAAATAAGCCTATTTCTTTTTACCTCTCTGACGGCCTCGGTACATGAGGATGATAAGCACGACTTTGCTGAAGGTTGCGTACTGAGCTGATTGCGACGTGGATGTATTTGGGTATCCAATTGATGACCCGGCATTGCCAAATGCAGAAGTGCACTCGTAAATGACGGAAAGTCCAGTGATAGGCGAGGATGCCATGATACGGTCTTGTTCGGCGCAAAAAATGCAGAAGATGCCCAACATGAGCCAACAAATCTCGCTGATGAGTTGCCGTTAATCTGCGTGATAACAAAGAAGCTAGGCCGCTTAAAGACGCCGCTACGGGACTGCGTCAAGACACTATTGTTGGTGGGAACACGGCGCAAGGTAGCGATGGCGGCTGAGATCCGATCGGTCGTGGCAGGAATCATGATATCGTGTTCGGATCCATAGATACCGAGCGCACGTTCCTAAATATTGGGTCAGTCAAATCCACGTCTTTGGCTTTCCTTTTGGTAGGACATACCTGGTATTCATTACTGCTCTTGATCGAGATAGCGACTGGATAGATAGAAAGATACATGAAGATGATGTAGACCATTTGACAGCCTGGGCCCAATTCAAGCATGTTGACAACGGTAAAACCGGCTATATATGGAGATCAGTAAACTGCCCTGGTGCGGGGGACAAGGGGGGCATATTACCATTTCGGACAGAAACACCTTGATAGAAAGAGTCCAGAACGCGCGATCCCCAAGATATACCATACAGCACAGGCAAATTCGCGTTCGCTCCCAGGAAGGCGGCCATCTCAATCACGGTGATGGCTGTCAAAATGATCAAGAGCCACAAGGTCTGTACCTTTGGAAACATGGCGGTATAGCAACGACGCGGATGGTCGAGGAGGTATTGCATTGTCTCGCGTTGGGTGGGGGTTCGAGACAGGCGGCGCAGGCACCAGACAAAAGCACGGAACAAGATGGGGTAGCCCGGTGCACCGACGATGATAAGGACGGCCGAGAGAATGAGAGGGCAAGGCGCGTTCAGAAAAGGAACCATGCTCGCGTCGGTCAGGGACAGGCCGAGACTGTTCAAGGAAGAGACGGTCAGGAAGAAGGACCAGAACCATGGGTCGATAGGCTTGCTGTTGGCAGTCGCAAGCGCGTGCTGGGCATACCCGTCGACGGCCACATAGATACGGAGGATGAAGGTGGAGATAATAATGATCGTCACGTACAACACAGGCACCGCCCATGCCAGAAAGTCAAGTCCTCTGTACTCGAGACCGCCGATCGCGTAACGCTGTTCACGGGTCAATGGCTGGGTCGGCAGCATAATGGAGAGCATGTCGTCTTCTGTCATGGCTGCCATTGCGTCCTTGTGATGCTGCCTAAACTCATCGCGTATTTCGCGGCGCTGGCGTTCGATATCTTCGGCAAACATGACAGCATGCAAATCGGACGTGCGTCGTGTACGTGCTGCCATACTGTCGGCTTCTTCCGGCGCTGCGAGTCCTCCTTCTCCTCCTGCCCCTGGTGTTGCTGTTGCTGTTGCTGGTGCTGTTGCAGATGCAGCGTCATCATTGACCCTTATAGAGATATCATCATGCTGCATAGCGGATGCATTGGGCAGTCTGCTAAGCCGCATCGCTTTGCCTGTTGGATCACTCGCCACCGACTGCGTGGACGGTCGCCGGAAAATAGAGGAACTAATGGACTGCGTATCTTCAGCAAGTCGCATTCGCCGGCGGTGCTCCTTCTGCTGCCGGTTGTAGGCCAGTACGTCCTTGAACCGTTTGGAGAAGTAGTGTTTCCGTACGAGGACGATGATCCAGGATACGATGACAGGCGATCCGGGGATAGTGAAAAAGATGACGAGCAAAAGCTGGTAGGTAGACATGGATGACATGGCGATGGTATTAATGCCTGTGTTCGTGACAGACGTGGTGATCATGAAGAGGGCGTCAACATATTGAAAGTGGGTGTTCGGTTCAAAGTAGAACATGGCTGATCCGATGAATATCAGGATCATAATATAGGCATAATGGAGTGTCAGGAAGCGGACACCCTTCAGGCTCCCCCACACGGAGGACACTGAGAGCATGAGAAGTAGAGTAGAGCAGAGGAAATGCTAAATCAAGTGATAAAGTGAAGGTAGGCAGGTTTGAAAGAAGAATACAAGACAGGTTTTTGACAAGAAAACGAAAAAGATTGCTTTTAAAACACCGAATGAAGATGTGACACCCGCTAAATGGGCGCAACGACAGCACCAGCAGCCGATGCCTAACCAATAGAACGTCCTATCTACTCTGTTCAGTGTCATCGACGAGGCATTTTCGCACTTTTTAGCTACCTTTTAAACTCATGGCAGATAGAAAGTACTTCACATCCTGCAATGACTTCGGATCCCAAATCTTCCTTTGCACCATTCTTACATTTAATCAATAGCCATTCCTCCTACTTGTGTTTATTCCAATATTATACAAGCACCATATCCAATCCAATCCTGTCAGATGGAATATTCTCTATGGCAGCGCCCTTTTAAGGCTGCCTTGACTGCCTCGCTATGTCGATGACGAAACGCATGTTCCTGCTCCTCTTTTTCCAGCAGTTGCTCAGATGGTAAGAGAACCGCGTGGTCAATGACGGCGGGTAAGCCTGTGCAGGGACAGAGTAAACAAACAATTCTCTTTTTCGGTAATCTTTGAGGGATTTTGGCCTTATTCTTCTTACCCCTGTGACGTCCACGGAACATGAGAATAATAATCATAACCTTAGATACCGTATGGAACTGGCCTGACTCGGAAGTATACGTGTTGGGGTAGCCTGGGGATGATCCAGAGCAGGCAAAGGCAGAAACGCACTCGTATAAAATAGATAAGGCTGTGACAGGCATGCTGGGCTCCATTATGGCGGCCGCCTCGGCAACGCAAATAACAAAGAACCCGATGAATACCCAGAGGATTTCGTTGGACACTTGTTGCTGCAGCTGTGTTCTTACAAAGAAGCTCGGTCTTTTTGCAAGGAGATTGCGCGACGCGTTCACCGCGCTACTTATCGCGGGAAAGCGTCGAAGACGGGTGCTTCCGTGAGTGCTGGAGACGCCAGGGTCCTGAGGGTCTTGCTGTTCCTCCTGAGGCTCGCCATGATTGCAATTGTATATACCCAGCTCGCGTTCCTGGATGCGACGCATAGACACAGAATGTAATACGTAATAGACAAACAGACATATTAATTCACACACACACACACCCATACATACACATACAATCAAAAGAAGATGTATGGCTAAAGCCGCCAGATGGTTTACCTGATAGATGTTACTGCTTCGTATAGAAATTCCAACTGGATACACACTGATGTACATACATACAATGTAGATTATCTGCGTTCCTGGGTTCAGGTTCATGATGCTGATTGCCGTAAAACCAGCTGAAAAGCAAACGTCAGTTCTAGTCATGAACTGTGGTGGATATTGCATACCGTTTCTGATAGTCACGCCTTGATAAAATGCATCGAGGACACGTGACCCCCATGGGATGCCTTGGAGGACGGGCAGCCAGAAATTGGTAGCCAAGAAAACAGCCACCTCGACGGCGTTGATGATAAAAAGGACAACAATCAGCCAGTAAGTCTGAACTGAATTAAATAGCATGCTATAACAACGGCGTGGGTGGTCGAGCAAGATGCGCAGGGTGTCGCGGTCCATGGCGTTCGAAGGAGGCGTCAGGCGATACATGAGCCACAAAAGAAAGCGAAGTGCAATGGCATAGCCTGTGTTGCCCAGAATAATCAGTGCAGCCGACATGAGGAGGGGAGCAGGCGCATTAATAAACGGGATCATGCTCGCGTCGAGTGGGACCAAACCCAAGTTGTTGAAAGAGGCAAGGCTGACGTAGAAGGACCAGTACCAGGGTGATACGTGCCCATCTTGGAGTACCTCTTGCGCGTACTGCGATACAGCCACGTAAATCCGAAATCCAAACGCAAAAGTGACGACATGCACTACATAGAAGAGAGGGACCAGCCGTGCGAGAAGATCGAGAGCGCGATACTCGGCTCCTCCGATGCGGTAGCGCTGCTTTCGTGTCAGCATATGTCGCGGTTGTCGCATAATGTGCCGGATTTCCTCCTGCTCATGTCTCGCCTCAAGCTGCATTGGATCGTCCATCAACACCTGATCATCGTCTACAATAGCTCTGAGCAGATCCGTATACTCTTGATCGCGTTCATGGTGCTCCCGTGCTTCCAGGCGCGCGTCGAGACCATAGCGAGTACCTTGAGATCGGCTCGCAGTGGCCCGCGGTGGAGATAGATTCTGACGGGGAGAATAGACGTGTGTTCTCTCGTCTCGTTCAGGACGGAGGGAACTGAGTTTGTTGTACAGCTTCTGCATATGCGCATTGTGTTGTTCCTTTCTGGCATGATAAGGGATCGGCCGCCAGCAGAATAGCCAACGCATCAGCTGGTGACCATGATACACGAGTCTGGAAGAGGGATGAATGAATTCGCGATACCGCCGTTTGTTGTCCTCACGAAGACGCTCTGTGTGGTTGTACAGCATAATTTCTTTAAACCTACGGTAGAAGTAGTGACGCCGAACAAGCACCATGATCCACGTCACGGTAATGACAGACCCAAAGATGGTGCTGAAGAACATGAGGAGCTGTTGATAGAGGCTCAGGCGCGACATCGGTATCACGTTCAGGCCTGTGTTGGTCACGCTTGTCACCGACATGAACAGCACATCAATATAAGCCAAGGGGGTCCCAGGTTGACAAAAAAACAAGCCAGAAACAACAAAGCAGAGGACGGCAATGTAGACACAATGGATCTGGATAAAGTTCAAGTGCTTAAGCGCCACACGCCAGGACGCCGTGCGAGTTTTTGCCGTGGGAGGAATTAGAGAAGCCAACGGCATTGCCTGGCTCGTATTGAAAATAGGCAGAGAAAAAGAACCATGGCATCCTGGATTGAAAGATCACCCAATTTTTCGCCTTTTATTTAAAAAAACTGAGGAATGAGCGCGTGCGTCCTCTAAATTCATAGCCATTATCACTAGACAGTGGTATGTTGGGTGGAGGCGTCAACAATAAAAAGCACCATAGAATTATTTCAGCTGCCTCATTGCACCATTTTCAAGGTGAATCACCTATCAGTACACTAAATGAAAAAAGCAGTGCAACGTGAGTAGTTTGAAACTGCATATCGTAAAAAACTCTATAATTTTTTTATGCAGGGTATCTGCCAAGGCCACGTGACGTTGAATGATGCGGCGACAGAAGATGATGTATCATATACTAAGTAGAAGAAGAGATGTTTCTGCTTCTAGAAGTCGGAAGAATTCAGAGCGGGTCTGTATTAATAATATAAGGAAGTGAATATAGAAGTGCTTCGTCATGCTTCCTCATATCGCCAGGGAATGGGAGAGTGAGTGTGACACAAGAAGCGCGCCACTTTAAACTCAAGGTCGATAACGATTCGCCATTATCTCGGTCAATGATGGGCCGGCCGGGCAAAGAACTCACGGGGTCCCGGGACTACCGGTGAGCTTGTCTCATATTGACGCCCATGCCCTGTCGCTTTTTACTTATTTTAGGCCCTCCCTTTTTCATTATTTTTTCTCACTTTCTTTGGGAATGAGCGATCGCGCGATTCATGACGAGGAAGAAGCACCTCTGCTTCGAACTCCTCATGAGCCACACCGGTCCGACAAGAAGAAGTATATCACTCTTACAGCCGCGGCTGGTTTTGCTTTATTGGTGATAAGCGGCCTCTTGATCTTTTTATGGCTTCAAGACGAAGATATACGTGAGTCTTTACTTTCTCCGTTGGATGTCTTTGACATATCCCGTCTTACATTGCTATAACAATATATCAGCCAACCCTGACTATCAGGGTCATCTTGTTACGGGTGCCAGGGCTGCTGTTGCCGTCGAGGTAGACGTGTGTTCTGGTACCGGTGTCGATGGTAGCGTAACTCATTTGTCAGCAAAAAAGAAAGTATATTGTTGTCCTCACATAAACACATTTTTAACAGTCTTGAAGCAAGGCGGTAACGCTGTCGATGCGGCTATTGCTTCTGCCTTGTGCATCGGTGTCATCGACAACTTTGCCACTGGTACGTCCTCTTCTTGACTTCCAAAAACCCGTTTACTCATGCTCAGTATATTAGGCATTGGAGGGTAGGCTGACCCCTTCAGGTGATAAAAGCAGCATAATCTGATCTCTAAAATCCCGCTCTTTACGATAGTGGTGGATTTATGCTCATTCGATCACCGAATGGCACCTTCGAGTTTATTGATTTTCGGGAAACCGCTCCAGCAGCCGCTCATCGGGATATGTACAACCACGATCCGGATCTGGCCAAATACGGTGGATTGGCGGTGGGTGTGCCGTAAGTGAATGGA
Organism: Syncephalastrum monosporum B8922; assembly: GCA_000697355.1. Lineage (NCBI taxonomy): Eukaryota > Fungi > Mucoromycota > Mucoromycetes > Mucorales > Syncephalastraceae > Syncephalastrum > Syncephalastrum monosporum. The sequence continues at coordinate 165,564 of JNEN01001262.1, forward strand.
TATGTGGAATTCGTGCATGTTGCTCAGCAAACGACTTTTGTGTGTAGTGGCGAGATCCGTGGGTTTCAATTGGCGCATGAGAGGTAAATAGAATAGCATGTGTTGCCACCTGTGAGGTATATAAAACTCATATTATTGACGTAGACATGGCAAGCTCTCTTGGGCTGCACTCTTTGAGCCGGCTATCCGTATTGCTCGCGATGGCTTTCTCACTACGCGGCTTCTTGAAGAAAGAATCGAGGTAGGCATGGAAACAGCTTTGTTTTCAGAGCGGACCGAGGCTCATATGTGCACGCCAGGCTGCTTTACCCTGGATTCTTGAATCACCAGAGTGGGTGGAGGTGTATGCGCCCAATGGTACACTCGCCAAAGCGGGAGACCTCATTCGTCGCCCCGCCCTGGCAGATACACTGGAAGCCATCGCCATCGAAGGACCGGACGCGTTTTACACCGTGAGTAGGAATATCAGAGGAAACGTGCTAGACCCATCTCATCACGGGTATGCATTGGATTAAACTAGGGTCGCATTGCGGAGCATCTGGTGAACACGACACGAGCAGCCGGCGGTATCCTCACGATGGAAGATATGCGCTCCTATGAGGCACTCATCCGACCGACTGTCAGCACTTACTATCACGGCCGCAAAGTGACGACTTGCTCTACCCCGACGAGCGGGCCCATGCTGATTAGCGTCCTTAATATCCTGGAACAGTTTAATTTACGCGTCGAGGGTTTGGTGGGTGTCAACCTGCATCGCTTGATTGAATCGCTCAAGTACGGATTCGCGTTCCGTACGGAAATGGGCGACCCCGAGTTTACCAAAAACCAGGAACGCCTCGATCAACTTGTCACCAAGACCTGGGCCGATCGAGTGCGCCGAAATATCTCTGATGTAAGGGAAAAAAATATCGGGGTTTAACGAGAGCGTGTGTGTTTGTATTGGGACGGCATGCGCGATCCGATCTTTTTTCTGCACGCACGCGGCAAGGCGTTGGCTGTTGATGAAGAGGGTCTGTCAAGCCTGATTTTTAATAACTTTTGTATAGAGTACAACCCACGATCCGCTTTACTATCGACCGAAATTCGACCATGTGGATTCGCACGGAACCATGCATCTCTCTGTGGTCGACGAGGATGATGGTGCGGTTGCACTCACCTCGACCGTCAACCTCTTATTTGGCGCTCGTATCATGGATCCTGCGACGGGCGTGATCCTCAATGATGAGATGGACGACTTTTCCATTCCTGGGTAACGAACTGCCCTTTGTTTTTAGGGGCAACTTCGCTAGGCAATTAACTAACTGCATGGGGGGTTATACGTAGAAAACCGAACAATTTTGGACTTTATCCAAGTGCATACAATTACGTGGGTAATGTATCCAAAAATCTGGCCAATTTATTCGTTTTGTTAAACATTTTCAATTGAAATCTGAATAGCTCCCAGGAAGCGGCCCTTGTCATCTATCACGCCAACCATCGTCGAGCGCAATGGTGCCTTTGAAATGGCGCTTGGCGCCTCTGGGGGCTCGATGATACCCACCGCTACCCTCACCGTAAGTATTCGACAATTCGAATCGCCGTTTTTTTCAGGGACAGAAGAAAAATCGGGCAGAAAGCTAATGTCTTTTTAGGTGCTCCTCAACGCCATCGACTTTAACAAGGATCTGTACGACGCTGTTGAAGCGCCACGTGCACACCATCAGCTCATGCCCAACACGGTGGTTATTGAAGATCACTGGAATGATAATGCACTACTCGAAGAGCTCAAGGACCGCGGTCATGAGGTATGTAGCATTGTCGTCAGGAAAATAGAAAAGAAAAAAAGAGGCAGTCTTGTATACCTCGTATGCATGGTGACGATGTGGGGTGTACACGCGGACCAAGCTTGGATGGGGGACTCGGGGGAATTTCGATCGGTCGCGTAGTGTACCTCATGCTAAATGATGTATCTACTCTCACACAGATATATCGACTATTGCCGCAACAACGAGTCACTGCTGTCCAGGCAGTGCGTCGACAGGAAGATGGAACGGTAACGGCGGCAAGTGATCCGCGCAAATATGGTCTTGCAGCCGCTTTCTGATGATGTGCATATCAAATGTATGATACTTTGTAATAAAGCTAATCCCAGGGGGGAAACGGAAAAAGGGTTGTCATGGTAATGGCGGGCGTTTACAACGTGCCCTGACTTTGTAGGCGTTTGGGTTCTGACCAAGAAAATGCCCGCCCTTTCTGATAAAGTTATGAAAGGAGAGGGGGGTGTATATGTGGTCATGTGCTTTCTTTTTTGTACATAGAGGCGCGCGCGCGCGCGCGTGTATGTGTATGTGTGTGAGCCAACCTCCTTGTACCAAACAGCCTCGCTTCTTTTATGTTTCTCCTGATGACGTAGGTATTTATTGCGGTTATCCTTTTGCTCTCCAGGAGCAGAGAAAGAGTGAGAGACAGGAAGCGAGAGGAGAGAGGAAGAGGAAGTAAACGAAAACAAACAATGTGCGAACTAGAAACAGTGCGTATGGGTGAACAAAGTGTAATAGAGAAGAAGTTGTGGGTGCGTATATGTATGCGGGGTTGAAAAACACTTGCGTAAATGTTGTGAATGTGATGCCATGTGCGAGAGCTGGGGGGTATTAGGCGAAAAGAAAAAGAAGGTTATGAAGATTCGTGAATAAGAAGGACAGGAGGGAAGGGGAAGCAGAGAAAGGGGGAAAAAGTATCGTGAAGCGCGGGCTCTTATTGTTCCTTTTTTCTTCTCTAGTATGGGCGGTAGCGTTCCGAAGAAGAGGAAGATGTAGAGAGGGAGACGACACGGAGCGGTTGTGCCGAAGTTTCTGGTATACGGATGAAGCATTTGGTTTTTGCCTGCATAATATAGAAAGCAAAGAAGCGAAACAAGATAATTTAGACCTACACGCCATAAATCCGCATATAAAATCTTTTATGTTTACCTTTGGGGAATATGGCTGCATGGCGAGACGAGGCTTTGGTTGGTGTACAGTGATGTCGGTATCGTAAGGGGCATTCACGACCACGAGGACCTCTTGCTGTGCTGCAAGCATGACCTCAAACCGCGTAAGATCATCCAGTGTCAGGTAGCAATGATTTTTGTGACGTTTCAGGACCCGCTCGATTTCATGATCCATCTGCTGCGCCAAGTCGTTAAGCTGTCGCTGCTTCTTTTCCATCATGCTGTTGCTGTTCTTCAGCATGGCGAGATGGTGTTCCATGCTATTGAGGGACGAAGCTGAGGCTGTAGAGCTTGTGCTGGAGGTGGTGCTAGCAGAAGAAGCGGAGACAGGTGATGCTGCATCACCGCCGTCGTCAGGTGCCGGAGGTCGGTTGCCGCTACAAGACAAAAAAAAAAAAAAAAAAGAGGAAACCGCAGAGTGTGAGACGTGTCGTCCAAAATCATTGAAATATGTACCGCTGACACGTACATCCACCGCACATGATTCTTTGAGTTCTTTTCAATAAGACGGATGCCTTCGAGCACGTTGGTGATGTCGTAGATACGGCGTTTTTGCACATTGAGCTGAGCGGCGGCGCGGTTGAGGTCAAGGTCGCCATGGGTGCTCGCACGCAAGAGTCCAATAAACTTTTTCGTCAGAAGGCCCAAAGATGAATCGTATCGACAAGACTGTGCGTTGGGTGAAGTGAGGGCACCGGAAGGATGAATCTGAAAAGGTACTGTAGGACACAATAAAATGAATATAAAATAGTTTAATATATAGAGGACGATATCTACCAGACTCGTGTCTTGATCGTCGATGGCTGCTCGTCATATTTTATGGGTGGTTTGATTCTGAGCGTGGGCGGATGTTTATGTTGGTGAAATGTGTGTGAATTGAAGAAAAAGAAAGTGTAAAAAAAAGGAAGCAGCGAAATTTATAAACTGCGTGCGCCCATATGCAACATGCAATCTTGTCGCTTTGTGTACCAAGAATCTGCACGGACCGGAGAAGCCTCCTATTTTAGGCTGAGCTTCTAAGACGCTTCCCCACTTTTTTCTTCTTCTTCGCAGCCCCTGTGTGGTGCGTGTGTGTATACGCTCATGCCCCCGCCTGGCCCCTCTCACTCTAAGAGCCCTCATACTTTTATTTGTGTAGATAGCATCTTTTTTCATTCGTATGGTCAGTAGAAAAGCAATAGACAATGGAGATCCCATGTACTCCCTATGTTCTTGTAAGCCCGCGCCCGCGTTCGCGCTGGTGACCCCCTTTTTTATGAGGATGTCATCATCTGCACACATCAAGTGACAGGGCCGGTTCCCTCGCTCCACTTGCTCTAACTCCATCTCTTCACATACCCTTTTTACATACCGTGTCTTTCTCTTGCTCTATTGCAGTTGGTGCATATTCCATCTCACGGGCTAATTTTTTTTCCTTTTGCCAACTCTTTTTAAGTTTTTCACCCAGCTTGGCTAACCCGCGGTTCAAACAAACGTGCCTCGTTATTTCCTTTCTTTTAGCCCTTTAACAAGAGGGGTTTGTCTCGATCATGTGGCCGAAAATGGCATCTGTTTGTGTTCGCGGCAACCGCATCCGAAAAAAAGTATGCTGCTCTGTTTATCTAACGCGCGCTCGCGCGCCGTGGCAATTTCTTTTTTTTTTTTTTCCTTGCGGTTTGCTACGTCCTTTGTTTGGCGCGGCCTTCGTCATCGGGTGGTGCAGCACGTCGCACAAACGCCTTCAATGCCCCGATTTTCGCCCGCCCTTCCACCTCACGCTTCGCTCATTTTTTTTTTTTACAGAAATTCCTGCACATTAAACCTGCGTGCAGAAGCAGACAGTAGCAATAAGCAATAAGGCAGCAAAGCAGGAAGGGAGCGGCGTTTGACGCAAACTGGTCACAGTCTATTTTAACTCGTAGAATTGAGGGTCCTCTCGCTTTCTTCATTATCGCCTGCTTTTTATTTTATTTTATTTTAAGGAGCAAACAAAAAAACGCTACACCATGCAGAAGCAAAATAATAACGAACGGGGATGTCCTCTATAGAGTATACTGTAATATTAAGCCCCAATTCTGTGTGTATACATATCCCACGGCTGGATATGCATGGCTCCCTCCTCAGGTGCCCATCACCATCACTACGCCCATGTACCTGAAAATAGGCCCTCTCTGCGTATGTCTTTGTCCCCCGCTCCATGCATTACAAATGGTAAGTTGAGCCCGAATGATTTCATTGTTGCTGCTCAGCGTGAATCATTCGCAGCAGATGCTTTTATTCTTCACAAATGGCCAGAACGTGATAGGTTCCTAAGGCCAGCTCGAGAACCTTCTTCTCTAACGGCACTCGCTGGGGCGTGAATGCATGCTCCATGTGTCCAAGGCCTAGCCGTCCGCTGCTGCTGTTGAGACCCCAAGTGTAGAGTTCTCCTTCGGCTTTAAAAACGGAAACAGGGATTAGATATTGCACCATGTATGGAATATCAACCCTTACAGGAAATAGCGGCAGCAAAATCAGTCGTAGCATAGACTCGGGTAATGTCACTCAGGCCAGGCACCTGCGTAGGTTTGAGCGTCTCGATCATGTCCTTACCAAGACCTAGAGCGCCGTATCCACATGTGTGTACCTTGCCGTCCTCTGACAGGGCCCTTGTTAGCATGTTTATCTTTAACATGTATTGTTTAGTATTTACCTGTCAGAACGACTGAGAATGGGCCGCCCGCAGCAACATCTAAATAGCCTGTGGTCTCAAGTCGCACCGGCTCCAGGATCTAGCAGACTCCCTTTAGAAAAAAAGTATGACATGATGAAACAAAAGGAGCAGCCTACTCTATCCACTTTGACACCTGTCATGCCTTGTCCATACTCGGAATTGCCCCAGGTCCAGAGCTTTCCATCCTCTGTGAGAGAAAAATAGAAATGAAAGAGATATCGGTCATTTGCATCTTGCAGGTGAAACGGTGCATCAGGCACGAACCAGTCAATGCCAGCGTAAAGTCTGTGGAACCTGCCAGTTTTTTCACGTTGGCTCCCAGCGGGGTGCTTTGTCGGGTAGGGACATTGGCATCACTTGATGTGCCCAGGCCAAGCTGGCCATCAGCACCCCACCCCATAGCATAGATAGCGCCCTCATCTGAATACAGTGAATCAGTTTCAGACATAATCCTGTACCGTTTTCCTTTTTTTTCTTTGTTCTCATGCCGTTCTCGTTCCCTTTCCTTTTCCATACCTGTAGCAACAACCGTGTTGTCGAGTCCACATGCCAAAGCGATAATATTGCCATCGTCGATGCCAGACACTTGTTGAGGCGTTTCTTGGCACACCATGTGACCGGGGTCTGTCGTTTTGCATTGGCCGAGTCCGAGTTGTCCGTACATGGCACTGCCAAACGAAAACAGCTGCGTTCCATTATTGGCGCACTTGACGACCACATGTGAGTGTTCTCTCCCGCATCCCAAGCGCTCCAGTCGTGTCGACGTTTCAAGTGTAAAGAACCCCTGACTGCTGCCCAGTTGTCCGCTGCGATTCAATCCAAACCCGTACACGCGATTGGCGTTCGTACCCAGAAGCGAATGCCCCCAACCCGCTGCAACGTGAGTGACTTCTTCTTGAGCCTGATTTAACATGCGTGTGATGAGCTTTTGCGCATTAACATGAACAATGTCCTCTTCACCTGGAGATCATAATCAGGATCGTCATTTAAACATTGAGGTTGACACAAGGCAGCATTCGGGTCTCTGAGTTTCAGAGGCAAGGCCTGAGCCTGACCCCAGCCATACAAACTGGTCTTTGGTTTCGATATTGCGGCATGCAGCGCCCGGCGTGCAATCTGTTTGTTCATTCCAGTGGCTTTCGTCTGTCAAAAAAAAAAAAAAAAAGAACGGAACGCGTGCCCGAATTTGCAGCGTCATGCAAAAGCATGAAAATTGGGAAAAGTATATACCGAAAATCAACATGATAAGTGTGTACTTGTTGACGTAAGAAAACCTCTACGTTAAGCACATCAGGGCCTGAAGCAGGTCCTTGTAATACAATACTAGGGATCTGTGGCTTCTTTCTAGGATATGGAGTATATTTTACAGCATGATTTCTTGCCCATGACCGGGGATTCTATTCTATATAAGAAAAAAGCCATGAATCGAATTCGCCGCTTTTTTTTTGCGGCAGTAACATCTTACACTTATGCCTTACTCGCGTTTCGACCTGAAGCAAGTAGACCATTCTGCTTTCTTACACGTTAGCTGCGCAATGCAACAATTGGTCCTGGAGGATTTTTATATAATTGTATCATCGCGGGAAATAGCCACCACGAAGACGCTTGGTTTAATTTTTTTTTAAAAAAAAGGAATATGTGATCGACAGAATTTCGCTGTCTTTTCAAACAAAAGAAAAAAAAGATGAGCGATAGCCCTGTTAATATCAGTCGAGATAACTCTATCATCGGTATTCTATAGTAACAGAATCCCGAAGACCCCATCACGTGTCCTACTCCTTGGATATGGGCGTACCGATTGAGCATATTTTCAGGTCCTTCAGTTAAAACCGCCCTTTACTCCCTGAAATTGTTAAGGTAATATCTGCCAGATAAATACCATTGACATGTGCTATAGTCAGTTTAACATGCATGTTGTTGTTGATCGCAGACATGTGAAGGAAAAAGCAAAAGCAACACATGCACGATAAAGACCCGCCATTTTGCTGCTCCAATATAATCACGTGAATCGTTGTACTTGGGCAACCCCCCGATCGATTAGGGAGTGGATGTCTGATATTGTAAGCGACGTCTCCAATCAGTGACTACAATGTACCCACGGGGAGGAAGGACTATGTATAGCATAATTCAATTGTGAATTTACGACAAGTTGTTCTTCTATGATATTTAAGCACACGTCGTAACATAACAAGAGCCTATTTCATGTGTATTTTCAGATACTGTCTTGGCATGATATTCGGCTCAATTCTGCTTGCAGTACGGCTCTGGTAGCTCGAAACTGTTCGTAAAGAAAACAGCGTATGAAGATGCATGCACATGATCATACGCCGTACTGCCTGAGTTGCAGCACATGTTTCTGGCACCCACAATGTAAAGGTACAGCGACGGTAGCGAATGAAAACAAACAGAGAACGTACCATTATGAGCTCCAAAAAATATACCTCCATAATCTATCAGCACACAAATACCCGTGCGCCTTTTTTTTTTGCCACATGTTGAGACAAGTACATACGCCACATAGTAGGACGTACCTAGAATAGCACGAACAATGAAGCAACCCGTCAACCGCGTCCTCATACGATTGAACACAATCAACACAGCACTAAGATGCATTTTCCTGATCTGTCAGGTACGCCTTACCAAAATCTGGAGAAAGGGATTCGAACCAGAAAATGTTACTTCTGTGGGGTACAACGTGAGACCGTGCTCAAGGTTCCGGCAGTTTCCTAATGCTCCTAACGATTTCACACTGAAAATATAAGGAAACGGCATGACAAAGACGGTGCAATAAGACACTACAGATCAAGAAACCAAAAAATAAGCAAGAATGGGGAATTGCTATCTTTTGACATATTTCGAGAAACACTCAGATGAAAGCGTGGTCAGCAGTACGGGTGTGTGTGTGTGTGTGTGTGTGCTGTGGATGGGGGGAGGGAAACGGTAAAAGGCTTGTGCGCTCAGGACAGTTTCACATGTTATAAGCCGTTCACCATTTTTGCAATGGTTATGTGCCGAGCATGCCCGTAAATGGCAAATAGGCCGATTGTAGTGGGTGGAATGACCCTCCGAGGTTTAGCGGGGCCAATTATTTTGTCAGCAGCAATCCTTATATTAGTTTTACTCTCCCGTATTATTCCTCAACCTCCGGTATCCAACCGCCATGTACTCCCTCTTGTCTTTGTAGTTCTTACTCCAAAAGGCTCATCTGATATCTCTAATAAGTATGATAAGCCATATTTAAGAACTGCTCGAGCTAGATTGTTAATGAGTTAAGAGGTGCAAGTGAAGAGATCAATATATATATGTATATATATTTTTCGCACGCCTGTCAATTTCGTTCTGCCAGTCCCCATCCATGAAGAGGAAATAGCAGGATATCGAACGTCTAATGTTCGGCTTAAGGTAAAAAAAAAAAACAAAAGCAAAAACAAAATCAAAGAATCGCGACATCTGCGTATCACGGATGCAACGCGTCGGGCACGAATCGGAACGAAATCCCACGGCTCGTGACATGCAGGGCACTCTTGTGTGTTTATTTACAAACTCCTTCGGAGAAGAGGAGCATGATCAAAGTCAAAAGCTTAATCGTAAAATTTGTACATGGCTCCGATGGGTGGGGAAGACGGTGGGGGGTGGGGAGGAATGGGTTACCGCAGTATCAACGTCCGTTGGGTTATCTTTCGCCACGACCGCATGAATACGAGCGATGATGAGTCGCTGTCTAGCGTAGCACAGTATGATAAGGCCAAGTCCCTGTTATCACTATTGTTATGAGATTAGAGAGAACACAAAATAAAAAAAAAAAGCACCAGAGCGGATATCCAAGGCACAAGGCGGGGTTCACGCCTACAATTTTTTCGAACACATGACATTTTTTATTTGGTACAGTATGAAACCGCCTGATTTTGACATGCAGAAGTATCATATGTTAAATTGAGCGTAAAAAAGCACGACATCAAGGAGACTGACTGACTGCAAAAATAAGTGGGGGATAAGAACGAGATAGTAGTAAGGCGGGACACTTTACCTAGTAGAGTAATTAGTTATCAAATCAGATCTCGCATACGGCGAGCATGTAGTAGAAAACTGAGATGAGTGTCGGATGATTGGGTGGGCGGGATGAATGAGCGGGCGGGGTGTGGGTTATTGGAAGAGAGAGAGAGCGTGAGGCACCGCCCGCCCAACTGACCGGGGTAGCTCAGTCAATCAGGGCCGGCTTTGAAGTTGGGTGAGATATTTTTTTTATCGCTCCGGCCCGAGGCAGATAATCACCCACTCACTCGTTTTCCTCTCCGTTACTTTCCACGCTCATTTCTCATTCGAACTATCTCCGAGGAGGGTTTGGAGCGGTTTGTCAGCTAATCCCCCGGTGATAAATTATACATCGTGAGAAAATATGGCTTTCTGCGGATGTGGGGGAAATCAAAACAAACGTGCGCAGCGGACTTTACGTTGCGTTGCGTCTGGGGGCGTGTGTGTGACAAGGGTCGTTCAGCTGGGTTGATTGCGAAAAAGGCGCAAGACATTCAAAAAAATTTTTTTTGACAGCTTTCCCATTGGCAGCCGGAGGAATTCTTTGCCTGGTTCAGGAATCTCACAAAATCATTGATTCCTTGCTGCCCTAATTGTGGGTAGTGTATGTGTGTATCTATCTACCTTGTATCGTTCACAGTAGAGCATTTGCAATGTATGACGGCATTTATGCCTCTAAAGTCGATCCCGCGCGGTGGTACATGTGCAAGTGTGCACCTGCAGGAGATATAGGCCCAAACACATAGGAATTTTACCGTCCTTGGGGTAGATGAAGGCGGATTCTCGCTTGGGACCTCTCAAACGTTGCAAGTGCGGCCATAAACGGAGCATTTCAATAAACATCGTAGTCGGGAACACAGGTCTAACTTTTCAATCCACAAATATTGCTTACGGCGATTTATTTACTTTATTTCCTTTTCTACACTTCCCATGGGTACCGAGATTTACCTTCAGTTATAAGAGCAGTCGGTTTCAGTGGGGGGAATGTAAAAGAAATAAGGAATCATGAGCAAGCGAGTTATCAGTGCGCAAGCAACTTTGCTAAATAAAGCAAGTTGCTGAATGGTTGAATGGTGTTATGTAAGGCAAGTTTGCTGGCATCGGGACGCAGCGGAATGCTCCACAAAGAAAAAAAAAATTTAGTAGTCAGCGGTAATCATTTATCAATGTGATCTGATACGATGACAAACAAAGAACCAAAGAACCAAAGAACCACGCATTTTTCTTTGTCAGGAACATATATGTATTTCAATGTTATTATATACAGAGAGGAGTGGAGATGTGTCATAAAGAAATGCGATTATATGCGTAAGTGTAGGGTGTAAAGGAAAGCCAAGAGGGGAAAAGATGAATGTAATGTATACAGATGCCGAGAGAAAAAAATGCCAGAAGAATGAGTGAAATATGAATGAAAGATGATTTAAAGACGGAAGATGGAATGAATGGAAGGAAGCGCCTTGGGGTCAGCGGCAGAAGCAAGAGTAGGCTTGGGAGCAGCAATGGGAGGGAGGACACGGGCTTGAGGAGGGCGCTCGAGAAGTTCCATTAAGGAGCCAATGCCGCCATGGGCAGGGCGGGCAAAGGTAGGGTCGACTTGCTTGCACTCAAGCGTGGCGATTTTGTCAGCAGAAATCATCTTGGGAGAGTTCATAGGCGAGAGATTGCGAGGCGACAGGGTGGGGGAGTTGCCAGGCGTGAAGAGAAACTCGGTCTCGGAATCCGAATGTTGATGGTCCGTCGCAGCCGACAAGGCAGGCGAGGGCGGTGCAGAGAGGCTGGTGACAGCATCGGGCATCGGTGCGTTGTTGGAGGTGGTTGCGTTTGCGGTGGTGGTGGTGCGAGCACGCTTGGCTTTGGAGAGGTTGTTCTGACGGCGCTCACGCTTGCGGTTAGGAGAGGTGTGGATGCGAACATGGCGAGTGAGTTCGTCGGATCGCGAGAAACGCTTCTCGCAACCAGGGAAGGTGCATTGGTGCGGCTTCTCACCGGTGTGGGTGCGAATGTGGCGAGTTTGGTGCTCAAGACGGTAGAAAGACTTGGGGCACATGGGGCACTTGTAGGGGCGGGGAATGTCAGCTTTGTCCATAGCGGCGATAGCACGCTTAGGAGAGGGGGTGGCAGCAGACAGGCTCAAGAGGCAATTTGCAGCTTGGTAAGCCATCAGTGAGAGCAAGAGTGATGTAAAAGTGGTGAGTGGAGAAAGAGGGAAAGAGAATTGTGCGGAGGAGGAGACGAGAAGTTGTCGATTATTTATATAACAGTGGACGTGTGGGTCGGATCGCGATGAGCATTAGATAGGGTCGGGCAGTCGGTCCCCCCATTTGTATTTACAACTCAATTTTTTTTTGATAACGGGTGTTTCAGCGCAGCGAATGAAAGTAAGACCGTGTCGCACGGTGTGGGGGGACGAAGCAATCACGCAACCCATTCTGCTGCGTAAGACAAACCGCCGGCGATCTCCTCTGGCATGTGAACCTGTGCATACTGTTATTCTATATTCCAACCTATTATTCAGTCATGCCATATTCCTCGTGCATCGCGCCACTCTTGTGATTTTTACTTTGTATCGTGTCTGCCTTTTCCGTCTATCTCATGCACTCTCTGTGTCCTCTCCCCCCCCCAACTCCACACTGCGAGACTCGTACTGCCTGGTCGCTGCTGACTGCCTGTATGGCTGTCTGGGTGGCTTAGCTTCGCCATGCAGTGCCCGCTCCCCAAATGCCTGAACTTCTTTTTGCACACTTTGCTGCACATAAGAACAAGTCATGGCCACTGCTACCACCTCCACACGCAATTTCGAGATCTTCAGTCGCATACAGCCGCACGAGTACCTGCGTCGGTTTATTGACGAAGACACTCGTCCAGACGGACGCGCCCTGCTTGATTTCCGCAAAACCATGATCACAGCCAATGCCATTACGACGGCGGATGCGAGTGCGATGGTACGCCTGGGTGGTACAACGGTGGTATGTGGTATCAAGGCAGAGGTCTGTGAGCCGCATATCGACCGGCCAGACCAAGGGTTCTTTGGTATATACTCTATCATTTGGTACGCCTGTCATTTCGCGGGTGACTCACTCGTTGTTCCCAGTACCGAACGTCGAACTTTCCCCTTTATGCTCGCCACAGTATCGCAGCGGCCCGCCGCCGGACCAGGCCCAGGCCGTGTCTGAATTCATCATGCAACTTTTCACAAGGTAAGGACAGAATGAGAATGGATGGACAGGGACCCTTATCGCGAACCTTATCACTCATTAACAACGTTATCAAAGCTCTCCCCTCTTCCCGCTCACCTCGCTCTGCATTGAACCCGGCCAGGCTGCCTGGGTCCTCTATACCGATATTACCTGCTTAAACTACGATGGTAACATACTCGACGCTAGTCTACTCGCCGTGGTCACTGCTCTCAAAAACCGTAAGTGTATCATGAATTTCATGCAAGAAAAAAAAAGGTTTCTGATCTAACCCTGAACATGAACAACCCAGTGACCCTTCCCCAGGCGAGTCTGAACCCGGGCGGCGTGGTCGAGGCCAAGCTGCCGCGCGTGCGTCCCTTTGAGTTACTGCGCATGCCTATCGCATCCAGCTTCTGTCTCTTCAACAACCACGTCCTGGCCGACCCTAACCACGCCGAAGAATCTCTGGGCAAGGAGACCATCTCGATCGTGGTCGATACCGAGGGCCATGTGTGCCGAGTCTACAAGAATGGAGGTGTCACGGTGTCCAGAAACGTCCTAGAGATATGCTTTGATCGGGCGGTAACACGTACACAGACCATGGCCGAGCTGATAGCGCAATCATAAAGTAGAAGCTTAATAAATTCTGATGCCTTGTGCGGCGTGTGTGTACACTCAAGGGTCGTTTTATCGGATGCGTCGGATTGGACTTTTTTGGATGGGGGGTGGGCTGCATTATTAGGAAAAAGAAAAAAAAGAGAGAGAGATAAAGTGATACAGGTAAGCGAAAATGCTCGCACGTGGAAGAATACGGGAGAGAGTATTGAGAGAGTCCGTTGGTGGGGGATGGCGTGTGGGGGGTTACATTCATCAGTCCATTGTTATGGCGGGTCAACCGGGGAAAAGGGTCGATTTGGACGCAAGTCTCCTGCTGAGTTCGTTAGATAATGTGAAACCCGCCTTGTCGAGGGTCCTTCCCAAATCTACCCGCGATCTCCCCGCCTGTCATCCAACACAAAACATTACCTCCCCCACGTCGGACCCAGCATCCTCTGCATTTTTTTTCTTCTTCTGCGGGGTTGATGCCATCCGAGATAGCAAATTTCCTTTTTGTCGTGCTGATTGTGATTTTACGTATGGGGAATATTTTTATTTATCCACTAGTGCTATCGACTCGCATCCTTGGGTCGAGAAGCTCGGTGCTGGGCAACATACTGTTCGAGAAGTGTCAGTTGGTCTTTGCGTAGCCAAGGCGTTACATATTTCTTCATGTACTCGTCGCCTAAACTTTGTTGCACCCCCACCAGTGCCTGAACGCCGGATCGTCTTACCGCCGAGTCGGGGTGATTGAACCCCTATTTTAGTTAGCTAATCCAATCGCAAAAAATTTTTGCCCCTCCAACCCATTTCCCTACCTGCAGCAATAACCTCGCGCCGCCTCTATTATTCAGCGAATCTTGCAGCACCCGTTTCGGCAGCGACGCCGCTTTTTTACCGACAAGCGAGTACAGGAAAGCTTGCTTATTGGGCTCTTTTTCTCCGCTGAGGAGACCCCAGATAACTTGCAAGTCAGTCGTCTGCATAGATAGCACAGACAGTGCGTCCTTCGCTTCCGTCGTTGTCTGATAACGTTGCCTCGTTTAGTAACTACTAATTGACACATTCTTGACGCATGTCTTACGCACCTCGTTTTCCATCAAGGCGAGTAGCGCCTGACTGAGACGTGTTTGACAAGAGGCAGGGCAGATCGCAAAGAGATCGCCCTGATTGGTGAGGATGGCTTGCGTAAGCGAGATTGTCTCGTGGCGTGGAAATTCTACGGTCGATGAGAGAAGCTGAATAAGACATTCTACCATATCGAGGTAAATATCTGGCGTCCATAGCATTTGTCGGTTGTGGGGTGACTCTGGGGTTTTCGTGGCTGCGGACAAACGTTCGAGTTGCACAAGCATAAGGGTATCTACTGATCGGTCCCTGATAGCCTCCATCGTGTCTCGCACCAGTTGAACTTGACCCTCTGGATGTTGCGGTAAGCTGGCACCCCTCCGCCGCCGCTTAATCTGTCCAGGACCCTCTGTGTCGTCGGGACTGCCCGGAGGCGCCCGAACCGACTTCTTCTTGTCGTTGATTGGAGAACCCACATTTAACTCCGTCATCATATCCTATCCAAGAAATCAGTTTTGGGTGTTCTGATCTATATTATTCGTTCTTTTTCACTTGCCTGCTGGACAAGCTGCATATTTGCGATATCTTGTGTCGCACCCGTCGTGCCGTCCATCATCATCATAGAATCATCCTCGAGGGTCTCTGAGGGTAGGTCCTCGAGTCGGATCGTGCCCAGGCTGCTGTCCAGGTCATCAAGTTCAAAAGGGCGCCTCGACAGCTTGGCCATCGCACTGGGATAACTCGATGATAAGTTTTCAAAAACCCGCTCGTTGGCCAAGCGCAACCGACCGACGAGGGTCATTAACGCAGCGCACAGGGGAGACGCATCGTCGATACGATCGAGCCACGGAAATAGCTCGCTGAGGTAGCGCTGTGCGTTATTTTTGTCGTCGAACCAGAGAGCCGCCACCACTTCGCCTGAAATCATAGCCGACCAGTGAGCTCCGCCTGGATCGGCTAGCAGGTCGGGATCGGCTTCGCTGCCGAGCCCCACAAAGTCGCAGACCAGTTCGTCCATCCAGTCCAAGTATTTGACACACAGTGTGTCTTTCTTGGCATTATCCTGTGCGTGATGTACATGGACGAGTCTTTCAAGTAAACGTTCTGCTAGGTCTGGATCGCTTCTTGCCAAGAGCAACTTGAGTTTCTGGACGCCACGGCGGTAGATGCTTGTCTTTTCAGCATCGCCGGCATGACAGTGCCAGAGCAACGTATCGACATAGTGTTCGAAACGCAGCGCTCGCAGGAATACGCCAGCCAGGCAATCCCAGCTCATCAGTGTTTCGTGCACGAGTCGATCGCTATTTTGGCTCGTGAGATAGTCGGTAAAGATGGGCGCTAGGTCGGCCTTGGATGGCACGCTGCTCGGTAAGCTGTCGTTGTGAGGGTCGTACGGGTAGTGCTTCAGCTTTTCAGCCAAGTTCCGGATGCCTCTGCATTTCATGGCGTTGTCGTGACTACGGAGCATATGGAGGCTGGATGCGACACCCATGTTAAAGCTGCTGCTGCGATCGCGTGGCGAGGCCGCTTGGGAGGAGTTAGGTTGGCCGTTTCGGGAGGCCGTGATGGAGCTCGCGACAGAAGAGGTGGTGTGGCGGGGGATGAGACTTGCTCTGGAATCGGTCGAGATGGTGGATGTAGTAGAGGATGTGGAAAGGGTACAGCCAGGTACACTGTGAATGCTGTCGCGCGAAGAGGATGTGCCAGAGGAAAGGCGGGAGAGGCGGGGGGAGGCGGAGGAGCAGGTCGTGCTAGGGGTCTTGCTGACCTTGGGTCGAGGTGCAGGGCGCTGCTGCTGGGCCATAGCACTTGCTGGCCGTCGTGACACAGATGACTTCGATGATGATAATGATGCTGTCTTGGTTGCAGTGGCCTGGAAGAGCTGTTTCTGGGTGGCGCTGTCCAGCGTATTCGCCAGTCTTTATGCAATAAACTGTCAGTAATAATGATATTTTTGCGGTATCCGCCTTACTTGGTAGTACGATCCGGCCAATGTGTTTGATAAATAGTGAATGTCTGCCGCATGAAATCCTTGACCATGGGGGTGGCGTCTTGGAGGCCCCTTTTGAGACACTGGTCCAGCAGGTCGAGGTTGGCCGAGCGTGCCATGGAGGGACTCGTCGGATGGCATTCGACGACCGTCTTTAGGTAGGTCGCCCCAGCAACACGGACTTGGCTGCTCTTGTCATTGAGCATGGTGTACAGGTGCTGCATGACTTTTTGGCGATAAGGCGTGGATGATAAAAATGTGATGGTCGTTGCTAGGGAGCTGGACGCCATGATCTTCTTTGCCGAAGCTGCCAGGCGGATCAAACACATCAGCAGTTGATCGGTCGTGTATGCGTCCAGATGGCGTCCAAGATGCTGTGCTATATCGCTCGTCAACTTGAGTGCTTCTAGCGCCAATGTGGTCCGTAGACTATGGGTCTATACCAATTTAGGGAGTCAGTTCAAGCCGTGTATAATGAGCATGCCAATAGTTACGGCTTTGGTGATGGCATCGGTGAGATCATGGAAAGCCTTCGCAAGAGAGACCCGCCATTCGGTTGATTTCTGCTGGATCAAAGCACGTAGCTGGAGCACGGTCTTTTCGCGTGCTTCCCAGTTTGCGTCGGTCTCTTTGCCTGCAAATACTTTGGCCACCTTGGCCAGCTCACGGTCAAGTTCTTTCATCGTCGTAATCTAGACGCCATGAGCTGGGTGCCCTCCGAAAGCTGATCTGTACATACCTTGACAGTGGGTATTCGATTGCCATCCTTCAAGCCCATGGTATCGGACTGGTTGCCTGAGAACGATAGCGAACGCGAGGAAAATTCTCGCTTTGGAGTCGGCCACAAATTGATCATGCGGTGCAGTATATATCTTATTACTCCCTCCCCAAGCAGTCTTCGGCTATGCTAACTTTGCAAGTGCACACCTATTCAAAGTAACCGCATGGCTATAGTATATCTCTTGACACTTGTCACTGGCTAAGCTCTTCTGCCAATCCTGCATCCACTGAGCCCTGTTCCGCACAAGCAACCCCTGTGTTTGGGCCTGTATTTTGTCTTCCATGCTTTCTGTATGCAGTGCCGTTTATTGAACATCCTAACCCATCTGAAGGGAACTCGTCCCCCCTAAAGCATAGCTCACAATGGGAATAGTCGGATCTACGGCAGGTTTATATATTACCTCTTATCTGAAGAGTGTCCGTCCTTCGATCTTCTTTCTTACAGTGACAGATAGCTTCGTTAATTCATGTCGCCAAATCAGGCGTTTCTTATCGCCAAGCTTTATTTATAAAGAGCATTATACGTTTGCCTTGACAGCCATTGGCCAGGGTATATATATATTATTTCTGATTAGAGTTTGCCACTCACAAAAAGGTAGAAAATGCCCCTGGATCCGGGATTGCTCCACAGTAAATGCAACACACAAAGTAGCAAAAGAAAACTAAAAAAAAATTCCGCTCCTGCAGCGAGCGGTCCTTCTGCAACATGTCGAGTCGTAAAGCGACACAGAAAACGATACACTGCCATATTTGTCTATGTTTCTATGGCAGAAATTATTATTGTCCAAATATGCCATAGCAAGGGAAAAAAATTCATCTTGAATATTAGAGGCTTGTGAGAATAGATCCTACCAGATAGTATTGATTTCTACGAGATTGGAGCCGATTGGATGTTTCGGTGGCAAGCTACAAAGAAAGAAGCGCTGCGATTTGTCCTTGACCCCAATCCAATGCAATTAAAATGTAAAACATGTAAAACAGTGCTGCGGCACACATGCTTTCAATTCTCAAATGACAGAAGAGGGGATCAATGCTGTGTGTAGTTTCGAGGCAAGTTGATTGGACACCTATCAGAATTGCAGGTCCGCCCTGTATATGTGTATTATAAAGCGACACAAGCACTCGAAAAATTTTTTTGTATTTCAATCCGGCGGAAGGTTGCAGTTCCTTTTGTTCTCCCCTTTTCACCTTCCATACACTTTTGTGGGCTCCCTCGCTTTCCATCCCTTCTCTTAATCCCCAAAAGTCTCGCAAGTATGCCCGCCGCTGCCGCTGCAAAGAACGTTACGAGCAACGTCGAGACCAAGAAGATCGCCGCCCCCAGCGAGGTTGAGACCAAGAAGGCCAAGGACCTTCTCAAGGCCCTTTCCGGTGCCGCTGACGAGGCCCGTGAGGCCGCCGCCCAGGAGGTCGTTGCCTTCGTCGCCGCCAACGGTGTCCAGTCCCTCGCCCAATACGGCGTCCTGGATGCCCTCCGCAAGGACATCAACAACAAGAAGAACCTCGGTGCCCGCCTGTCGGCGATCGCCGTCATCAAGGCTTTCTCTGAGAACAGCCTCGACGGCCAGGTCGAGCCCTATGTTCTTCCTTTCCTCGCTCAGCTCCTTGAGCTCCAGGGTGACAAGCAGGCCGCTCTTAAGAACGCCGCTGCTGATGCCGCCAAGACCCTCATTGCCAAGCTGAACACCTACGCCACTGCCCTGGCCATCCCCTACATCCTCGGTGGTCTTGAGAACTCCTGCAAGTGGCAGACCAAGATGCTCGCTCTCGAGCTGATTGACGCCCTCGCTGCTGACAAGCCCCAGCAGTTCTTCCACGTCATCCCCGATGTCATCCCCGTCGTCTCCGACGTCATGTGGGAGACCAAGGTCGACGTCAAGAAGGCTGCCACCGCCACCATGGGCAACATCTGCAAGCTTTGCGAGAACAAGGATATCGAGCGTTTCATTCCCGCTGTCATTGCTTGCATTAACAAGCCCGAGAACGTCCCCGAGACCATCCATTTGCTCGGTGCCACCACCTTCGTCCAGGAGGTCGACTCTGCCACCCTCTCCATCATGGTTCCTCTGCTCAGCCGTGGTCTGAACGAGCGTGCCACTCCCATCAAGCGTAAGTCCGCTCTGATTATCGACAACATGTCCAAGCTTGTCGACGATCCCGAGGTTGCCGCTCCCTTCCTTCCCCTCCTTCTCCCCGCCCTCGAGAAGATCAAGGAAGTCGTTGCCGACCCCGAGTGCCGTGGTGTCGTCGAGAAGGCCCTTGCCACTCTCAAGCGTGTTGGTACCCCCCAGGTCGAGATCTTCTCCAAGGAGCAGAAGGCCGAGAAGGTCCGCACCACCTTTGCCGAGCTCGTCCCCGCCCACGACGAGTTCTTCGCCACCGAGCTCAAGTTCGTTGAGGATGTCGCCCTGGCTCTCTGCCTTGCCAAGGACTTCTTCAAGAACGCCTGGATCGCCGGTCTGGCCCCCTACCTCAAGTCGTTCGTCGCTGCTGCCGATGCTGAGGTCCTCGTGAACAAGGCCCTCGACAAGTGCGAGGAGGCTGTCACTCCCAAGGACACCGAGGAGGAGGACGATGAGGGTGAGGATCTCTGCAACTGTGAGTTCTCGCTCGCCTACGGTGCCAAGATTCTGCTCAACCGCACTGCTCTCCGTCTTAAGCGTGGCCGTCGTTATGGTCTCTGCGGTCACAACGGCTGCGGTAAGTCCACCCTCATGCGCGCCATTGCCAACGAGCAGGTCGAGGGCTTCCCTCCCAAGTCCGAGCTGAAGACCGTCTACGTCGAGCACGACATTGATGGTTCCGAGGCCGACACCCCCATCGTCGACTTCATCGTCGCCTCCGAGGGCGTCGAGACCAAGGACCGTGACCAGGTCGAGAAGATCCTCCGCGACTACGGTTTCTCCGAGGAGATGATCAAGTCCAAGCCCATCGGTGCCCTGTCCGGTGGTTGGAAGATGAAGCTCGCCCTTGCCCGTGCCATGTTGATGAACGCCGACATTCTGCTTCTGGACGAGCCTACTAACCATTTGGACGTTGTCAACGTTGCCTGGCTCGAGAACTACCTCCTCGGCCTGAAGACCGTCACCTCCATCATCGTGTCCCACGACTCTGGTTTCCTTGACCACGTCTGCTCCGACATCATCCATTACGAAAAGAACTACAAGCTCAAGCGTTATGGTGGTAACCTTTCCGAGTTCGTCAAGAAGGTCCCCGCCGCCGCTGCCTACTACTCGCTTGAGGACTCCCAGTTCAAGTTCAAGTTCCCCGAGCCCGGTATGCTTGAAGGTATCAAGACCAAGGAGCGTGCCATCGTCAAGATGAAGAACGTCGACTTCCAGTACCCCGGCTCCGCCAAGAAGCAGCTCAAGAACATCTCCATGCAGTGCTCGCTTGCTTCGCGTGTTGCCGTCATTGGCCCCAACGGTGCTGGCAAGTCCACCCTCATCAAGCTGCTCACTGGTGAGCTCGAGTCGGACGTCGGTTCCGTCTGGAAGCACCCCAACCTCCGTATCGCCTACGTCGCCCAGCACGCTTTCCACCATATTGAGAAGCACCTGGACTCCACCCCCAACGAGTACATCCAGTGGCGTTACGCTACCGGTGAAGATCGTGAGGAGCTCGACAAGGTAAGAAAAAAGAAAGGGCGAGGGTGGTTTTTTTCGTGTTAGCAAGGTATTGATTGTTTATTCTTGTGCTCTAGGTCGACCGTGTCATCACCGAGGAGGAGGCCAAGCAGATGCAGCAGCACTTCGTCATCGAGGGTGAGAAGCGCATCGTCGAGGAGCTCGTTGGCCGTCGTAAGCTGAAGCAGTCGTACGAGTACGAGGTCAGCTGGGTTGGCAAGTCTTCCATGGACAACACCTGGATTTCCCGCCAGCGCCTTGAGCAGCTCGGTTTCGGCAAGAAGATCGCCGAGTGCGATGCCCAGGAGGCCGCCAAGGCTGGTCTCAACCGTCCTTTGACCCAGAAGGAGATTGAGAAGCATCTCAACGAGGTCGGTCTTGAGCCCGAGTTCGCCACCCACTCCCGCATCCGTGGTCTGTCCGGTGGTCAGAAGGTCAAGCTTGTCATTGGTGCTGCCATGTGGAACCGTCCTCACATGCTGGTTCTTGACGAGCCTACTAACTACTTGGATCGTGACTCGCTCGGTGCCCTTGCCTCCGCCATCAAGGAGTACGGCGGTGGTGTCGTCATCGTTACCCATAACCGCCAGTTCTCTGAGGCTCTGTGTACCGAAGTCTGGAAGGTCGATGATGGTGAGCTCGTTGCCTCCGGCCACAACTGGGTGTCCGGCAACGGTACCACCCAGATCGAGGAGAAGGAGGCTGAGGACATGGTCGATGCCCAGGGCAACACCATCAAGGCTGTCAAGAAGAAGGAGAAGCTCTCCTCCAAGGAGCTCCGTAAGAAGAAGAAGGAGCGTATGGAGCGCCGCAAGCGTGGTGAGGAGGTCTACTCTGATGAGGAGGACTGGTAAATTACCCGCATAACCGGCATCTATACATCTCTTTTTTTTTCCCCCTTTTCTTTTTGTATCAATACACCATCTCCTTCGATTTTAATTAAAAAAGAATTGTCCTTGCATCGTTAACAACTGATCATAATCTGTCTTGTTCTGTGTGTCGAGTCCCAGCGTTTGGAAAAGCTGGATGGTTTCATTGATATGACTCAAGGTGTCCTGCGCAGCGACATCGACTAGCAAGCCTGCCAACTTGAACATCTCGTCGGCTGCTTCGAGGCTGCAGTTGCCGAAATGGTACTTGACAATCTCGAGCGATTGGCGACAGTACTTGACCGCTCTGCGTAGGTCGCCTTCGAATGCGTAGTGGTGTGCGAGTTCGTCACAGGTCTGGCCGATGGGGTATGCGAGGGGGTGGTAAATCTTGTACTGCAGCTTGAGGCGGCGTCCGAGGTTCTGCTCTGTCTTCAACTTGGCTTCGGTGGCCCTGATAAGATCGAGATCCAAGGCATGGCGACATTGAGGGCATCGTTTGTGAGAGTGTGCGGCACCACACTGTTTGCATTGATAGAGGTGGGGTAGGCTAAAAGAATGGAGTCAATTCAGCAAGGTGTAACCGAGTGCAAAACAATGCAAATGTCATGCAGAAACGCATCCGAAGGTGAGGACACTTACTCGCCCTCGCTTTGACAAGCATGGCAGGTGCAATCAAAGAAGTAACCGCGGCGCAGCTGCTTCTGCCGTTCTGCTCGTGAGTTCTTTGCCGCCAAGGGACCGTAACTGACGTGGATGGCGTCGCCTGGATTGACAGGGTCAGTGAGCCGTATCCGCATGAGCGCAGGCCGGGCAGGGTCGAAGAGGGCGACGGCGTTGGGGCGGCAGTCGTGGTTGAACATGCTTGCGGTGTGGTACAGGCTCACGCCGATGACCTTCTTCTCAATATGGGTATCGTCTGCAATGATGATGGCATTTCCAAAGGCATTGCAGCGTATCTGGCCTTGGATCGTGATGAGCGCGTCCAGCGCGCGTTTGTCCAGGAAGAAGGCGTTGACCAGGAAAAGGGCTCGCTCACGGTACATTGCGAGTTCGTCAGGTGGTGTCTGCTGCAGGTTGCTGACCAAGGGCGGCAGAGACGCGTATCGCAGGTAGATCTGCAAGGCCAGAAGGGCGTCGCGCATGTGGGCGTAGTTCTCCATGGCGGACAGGTGGCACAGCCAGCGGTGCGCGTTCGACCAGTGCCGCTGTTCGCAGCGGCTGGAGCAGAACCGCACCTTGAGGCCGCACCGCTTCCCCTGCCTGCAGCTCACGGTGGGTTTCTGGCGCAAGCACTGTGCGCAGTAAGACCGTCGATACTCTGGGTCCAGGCTCGCCGCATACGGCTCCTCCGTGATGACCGTCGCACCCGGTTGCATCGCCCGAGCCGCGACAACATGCCGTCCCTGATGAGGATCTTCCTCCACACGCATATTCGAGCACTCTGCAGGCGACGGTGTCGTAGGAAGAGGTGGCCAGACATTGAGGCTAATGTGGGCAGGGCCTAAGCGCCTCCAAATGGGGTTCATAAGAGAGAAAGTGGCATCGATCTGCAGCAAAAATAATATATAAAAGAATAGCCGTAAATGTCAGCTCAGCTTTCGGCGCACCCCACCATGAATTGACTGGCTAGTGCTTCATGTTATTTCATATTCTCTGGGATCGTCTGTTGTCCATTTTTTTACACACACATGCACGCATACATGCACACATACATACAGACAGGCGTGTTGATCTTTTTATTTCTTCTCAGCAATAATGTTGCAGCCGATAGGATTCACCATGCCAGCCCGAATCCCTCTGTCTTCTTGATCCATAAACGCTTGCATAATCTGCACGCCCCGCTCACTGCGCTCCAACCTAGAGACCCGCAGTTTAGATACTCAGCCCTAGCCCAGTTTAGCCTTTTTCTTACCCAAGGAAGATCAGGAACTCGTGCAGAAAAGGAATCACGCTCGCCACCTTGACGTTCTTCTCGCCAAACAGCTTGTACAGCTCGTCCATGATGATGGGCAGCGTGTGCAGCTCCTCGCCGACCAGATGATCCTTGTAGAACTCCCGCAGGCGCTCGTAACCAGGCTTCGACACATCAAACATGTGCGCACACAGCTCCTCACTGTCACCCTGTGCCTCGTGTTCTTCGGGCGTCTTGTCAAAGATCAGGCCACCCAGACGGAGCAGATCCAATCGGTCGCTGAACCACGTTGCTGTCTTGGCATCCACTTGGTCACGGTCCAGTTCTTCAGCCACGCACACGCCATGTTGTTTGAGCAACGCATGCGTCTTGACCACCGTCTGTAGAAATCCACTGTCAGCTTTTTCGTCTGCCTAGCAAAACGCGTGGGTCTACCTGGTGCAAGGGCACGCAATGATGGAGCGACTTGGAAAACAAACACACATCAAAGGACGCGTCCCCCGTAATATCTTCGACGGTCGCTTGCTTATACTCCACACCGTTGCTGCTGTAGTTCTTCTGTGCCAAGAGGACGGTGTCACCCGGATCGACCGCCACAATGTCCACCTTGCTTCCGTACTTTTGTTTGAGCAGGTGCGCGAACTCGCCTGGACTGATGCAATCTTTTTAGCTCCTCCATGGACCGACCCAGAGCCGCATTGGTCTCTTACCCGCAGCCAATTTCGAGGATACGAACAGGTTCGCTACGTTCGGACGCGAAAAAGCGCGCATCCAGCAAATTCTATCGCAGTCGTCGCGTCAGTCAGTCGACATGTACACTTTTGGGGACTTGGATGCTCACTGTGAAGAAGGTGAAAAAGGGACGATGGCCCAAGTAGCGAAGATCGGATTCCGTGGGCATAGCGTTGGTGAAAAGGGGAAAGAAAAAGAGAACGCAAAGGGACAACCTGAAAATTTAAATGGGCTCATCAGCAGAGAATGACCTCAACGCTGCGGGTAAACCTTTTGGGGTGCCGGGCCTCGGCATGACCACGCGTCTCCGCCTACTGTGTGCTTGCTTGTCGACCAAACAAACAAATACAGTGAGACATCTATTGGGCAGTCGACATTGAATATTTGACTCCATTCTTTATTGCTCATCTTACAAAATTATCCTGCTGACCATCGATATATACTGTATGTACAGTATGTAGAAAGGTGTTTACGGTTTAGAAAGTTGCGCGGGTAAAAAATGATCAAATGAAGGTCTCGATTTTTCGCACGCTTTCCCCGCATCATTTGCGGATAGCTGTCGGCGCTTTATCTCAGAAAAGTGCTTATGAAGCGCAAGAACATACACGAGCGTCAGGTACACCATACCTATCGTGCTTAACAAACAGCCAATCGGATACACACATAGTACAGTCTGCTATGCCGTGCCAGGTCGAAGAGCTTAGTACAACTTCTGATATGCGACTGAAACTTTCTGTATCATGTCGGTCCTAGTCAATAAAGGCCTGCTATGGCTGTACCAGCCTAGAATTAGGGAAGCATATCCCAATACGATAAACTTCCAACGGTCCACCCACCTTGCTGTGTTTCGTTATATTAGCGAAGTTATATCCGTCACGCACAAATGTGCCGACCTGGAACGCTGGCGCGACTTCTAAGAAATAGACGTAGTATAGGTGCAATGGTATTCTTTAATCTCTAATTATTTTCTCGGCGACAATGTTGGCACCCAAGGCCTGGATCGTGCCAGCTCGCACCGCCTGCTCCTCTTGGGCCAAAAACGACTTGAGGACGGCTTCACCTGTCACAGACACTTCCAATCTACATGTTCAAGAGAAACATCTGTCAAGTATGCAATGCAAAATGAAACCAGCCCACCACCGAACTTACCCGAGCAGAGGGAGGAAGCCGCTGAAGAATGGGACGTGAGAGGGCACTCTGACGTTGTCTGACCCAAAAATTCGATGCAGCTCTTGCATGATGTACGGCAGTGTCTGCATGCCCTGACGGTTGTGACCGAACCCGAGTTTCTCCCAACGCTCAGGACCTGTCAAGCTCGTGTCGAGCAGGACAGCCATTCTGTTCGCACCATGACGATGACCGTGATGACCGTGATGACCGTGATGACCGTGATGACCGTGGTGCTGGTGGTGCTCGTGGTGGTCGCTCTTGGGATGCTGCTCATTCACGTGCGTATCTTTGTGTTGATGATGACCATGGTGACGATGGTCCTTGTGCTCCTGACCGGCATGTTCGTGTTTATCTTCGTGGTGCACATATTGCATATGAGAAGAATCGGCTATGCTTTGGAGACGTCGCGCACTGTGGATCAGGTCCAGGCGGTCCGTCAGCCAGGTCGCGGAGCCGGTTTCCATGCGACTCCAGTCGACTTCCTCGGCAACACATAGGCCATGAGTGTCAAGCAGGGTATATGTCTTTTCCAAGGTCTAAAAAAGGCATGAATACGTGTTTCATCCTTCCCGTGCAGAGTACTCACGGCTGGCAAAGGATCACAATGGTGGAGCGACTTTGCAAAGAGACAAACATCAAAGAATCCTTCAATGTCCATGATAGTGCCCTGACGATAATCAACGCCACTGTCCTTGTCGGCAGACAGGACCGCGTCTGACGGGTCGACGGCTGTCACAGCTACTTTGTCCTTGTAGTGACTCTTCACGAGAGCGGAAAACTCTCCGGTGCTACGTGATTGAGCTTCTTCAGTACAGATAGAACATAAACGCATGTCTGTTTTCCATACCCGCAGCCTACTTCAAGGATACGCAGGGGCTGCGCCCGTTCACAAGCAAAGAAACGCTCATCGAGAAGGTTCTGCAGAGCATATACTTTGTAAACGATACGACTTGAGATGTTTTCTAACAAAAAACGTTGCCTACCGTGAAAAATTGGAAAAAGGGTGCATGCGTGACGATGCGGAGATCTGAGACGCTAACCATCCTTTGTTATGCGAACGGGAAGAAAAAGGCAATGTCACTGCTGGTGTTGTACGCAAGAATATTTGAATAACCGCAGTACGGGATGATGTCTGCTGACAACTGATGACGACGATAGTGGGACAGCAAAAATCACTCAGTGTCAAAGCGCCGATCAGGGGCGCAGCATTTCCAAGGTAATGTACTCGAAAGTTCCACTTCTCTTAAGCCTACTCTCCATAATGTAAAAGCACACACAGTACCCAAGTGTATTCCATTCACCGGCAAATTTATTAGGACAGTGCGTTAAAAGAACCAAAAACTGCCCCAAGGAGATTTCGGATCTGCTGGTAATGCTATTTCTTTTCAGCAACGAAGTTTCTGCCCAACGCGTTGATAACCCCATCCTGGATGGCGCGGTCCTCTTGCGCCATGAACGTCGTCAATATGGCCAGGCCAATCTCGGATTGTTCGAGTCTACATAATATATATCCACACATCAGAGGTCAACAGTAACGGGATGATAAAGTATGTATGACTGACCCTGCTTCGACGACAAATGAATTGAGCCAGGGCATGGCGCCTGCCACCTTTACGTTTTGTTCGCCAAAGACCTTGTGCATCGCTTCGGTGATCTGTCGAGCGTTGCTCATATGAGGCTCGATCTGGGCAGCAATCTTTCTCCAACGCTCGACACCAGGCAAGCTTATGTCTAGGAGCTGCTGCAGAGGATTGTGGCCTCCATGGTGACCATGACCATGACCATGACCATGATCATGACCATGGCCGTGATTATGATCGTGTCCATGAGAGTGATTATGTTCCTCTCTTTGTGTATGTGCATCATCGTGCTGCGTCTCCTTCTCACGGTGGACATAATGACCTGTGGAGGGAGCAGTCGGGGCATGGATACGCTTTGCGCTGTTGAGGAGGTCGAGGCGGTCGGTGAACCACGACATGGTCTTGTCATCCACGCTGTTCCAGTCGATCTCCTCAGCGACGCAGATGCCATTCTTGTTCAGCGCATCAAACGCCTTCTGCAGAGTCTAAAAATATGATTGCGCAGACCGTTCAATGCTTGTTTGACATCATTGTAAGATATATCAGGCACTTACATCTTGCAGGGGGTGGCAGTGGTGCAAGGACTTGGAGAAAAGGCAGACATCAAACTTTTCGTCTTTGATGTCCTCTATCGTGCCTCGGCGATAGTCCACGCCAGCGTCCTTGTTGACAGAGAGAATCGCGTCGGATGGATCAATTGCAACGACATCGACCTTGTCCTTGTAATGAGCCTTGACCAGAGCAGCAAACTCTCCCGAGCTTCACGAAGAGTACTAAGCAGGATGCTCCATACGCTGTAGTGTAGACTTACCCGCAGCCAATCTCGAGAATGCGCACAGGGCTTTGCAGGTGTTCTGACGAGAAATGACGGGAATCCAGCAGCCCCTGCAGAATTGGCCATGAAGATTAGAATAGGTGCGGCCTGGACAACACTATTATTAGTTATATGACATACGACAAAGAAGCTGCGGAAGGGAGCATGCCCGAGGTTCTTAAGGTCTGACTTGGTAACCATGGCTTATTCAGGCTGAAAATGATTATGTCTAGGCTGTCTGGCGTGTCTTGCGATCTTTAAATACGCGCTCGCATTAATTTTCGCAGGAAATTTTTGGGTCGTCATCTGACTCTTGTCGGTCCCTCTAATTAGCCGTGCGGGCATCCCCTCACCGTTTGCCTGGCTTAACCAATGGCTCATATGTGTCTCGTGTTACACATCTTGCCATTTCGCGTCTCGGCAACATGCATCGCAGAATAGGGTATATGTATTGTATAGACAGACTTAGTCACAAGTCACAAAGGTCGTCTAAATCCGTATGTGTGCCGAATGGTATCACCGTTTCTCGTTCTCGTTCTCGTTCTCGTTCTTGTCCTTGTTCATCTCCATGATCTTTCTGTCCAGGTTTTGATCCAAGTAAAGCTTCATATCTGCGGGAAAACGCGTAGGATAATCAGCAAAAGTAGATGCATTGAAGTCGGGACATACCTTCATAGCGCATGTCTTCGCTGAATACGATGATACCATGGCCCTCCTTCTCTATGTCCGCATGCAGTTGTTTGGGTACTACTAAGGTCGGAACTTTCCGCCACCAACGCTCAGGCTGCAAGGCAGGAATACAGCGGTGCAGTCTTGCAGCGTATTCGAGGTGATTGACTTTGGGATGTACCATCAGCAGCGGATTTGCCAAAACTTGGTCAATCGTTATGCTTTTGGTGCTCACGCCTCGCTCACGAAGTGCCGCCATGAGCTCATCGCTGATAGACTTTGCCGGTCGCTGTGACTTTCTCGCTGCTTGCTTCTTGACCATGCCCTGCACGGTCGCCCGATCGGATGGATCGATGGAGATCCCAAGTTTATCAAAGAGCTCAAAAAGCAAGTGAGCATTGTTCCATGGCGAAGTGCGCAAGTCCACCGTTGTTTTGACAATCAGGTCGGGTTGCTGCTTGTCATGGAACGTCAGTTGGGTAGGGATTGTGGGCGTTCTGTTGTGGTTGCTATGGCTGTCAGTGTCAAGGAGAGCATACAGCTTTTGCAAGGATTCGGCGTTCGTCTTTTGCTGTACGGGGTTCTGGGCAAAGAAATCCGGGTGAACGCGCAAGACAAACTTTTTCAGATACGGCTTCAGGAGTCTCGAGGCCCGGTTCATGCAGGACAAGCAACAAAAAAAAAAAAGAGTAAAACAGTGTCGGCAGTTTAACTGCTGCTGCTTGCCTTTTTCTGACAGCCCTTGTTCCCTTCTCCAAGTGACAGGAAACCCCGTCAGCCACAATTCTCTATGCAAATATGCACGCAAAAAGAAGTGGGATGAGATCTATCAACAAATGACCCCCTTGAGTTCAAATTGTTAATAAAGGTTGCTATTGCCAAATATGTGCTCCGTATCACCTGTAGAATCTCTGTTTTCTTCGCCATCCTGTCTGGGGCGTATGGATTTACCCGCTTTCCGGAAATCTCGCCCATGTGGGACAAAAAGTCAAAAGGTCCTTGATCGACCCCTCAAACCCCTTGAAATGAATGTCTCCGCCGGGTTACTTTTCAGGGTCAAGTGGCGTGTCCTCCACAAACTTTATCTTGTCCGAAAACAAAATAAATCTGTAAATGCCGTTCCTTTCCTTTCACCCGAATCAAAGCGATCAACACGACGATAGCACGACTGTTTGTGGTTCCATTAGATGGGAATACGCGATGTATGTAGGAGAGCGTAAGACACAAATCGTGTGATGTAAGTGACCCAAGTTTCCGAGGATTTCGTGCATACATGGAAGTATGGTATGTGCTAGCTGAGTCTGTAGGTGACCAACACACAGGGATATGTAGTAAGGGATAGTGCTCCGCTCGACGCCCTCATACTCAACTCCAATATCCTTGTGTACACCATGGAAACATTTCATAACAAACAACAAGGCACTCAAATTGCGGCAGTTTGAATGCATAGCTCTCACAACGAAGCATGAAATAAGACAAGCCAGAGCATCCATGTGTATTTAGAAAACGCGAGCGCGTTATCCTCGTATGACAGGATTTGAGACGATCGGGACTATTAAAATCGAGATACAGACACAAGGTACCGGTCCTATTTTTCTTTAGCTCCAACCAAAACACAGACTCAACGGTGACCTTCCTGAGCTCACTTAATCAAATCGTAGCACTCGTGACATAACGCTTAGTACGCCTCGGAATCACGCCGGACCTTAAATCTGAACTGTACGTTTTGACCTGCGTTGTCCATTGATAGCAGTTTGTAAGGTAATGTCATTCACAAAGTGCTGCCATGAAACTCACATAGGGTTGTAGGCATGTCTGCTATGATGGTCATTGAGTACTTGTCAGATAACAGTAGGTCTTACTGATTGGTTTGATAAGAACACACGGACCACTCGGACCACTCGGACCACTCGTTTATTACAGTAATTGTCTCTACTACAAAAAGTTACTGTATCTGAGTATCTCATCTTCTGCACATGGCCAAAAGTAGCACCACTGACAGCGATTTAGACTCCACTAGCCTAAAGTCTATTTTATCTAGCATCACTCTGGATATCATACGTATTGCTCATTTTTCAGATGTTTTGGGCAGCTTAGTAAAAGGGATCAGAAGATACATAACGTACAAGGTTCACTTATTCGCTTTGATACGTAAACACCGTCAACCCACAACCAGAAGCCGAATTTTCAATCAATGCTAAGTATACCTGGGTCGGTTGTCCAGCTGCTTTCGATTGTTCATCGCGACCTGAGCTGCCACTTGCGTTTCTGACTGGACACGTATGTAATGTACTACCTGAAATAATAGCAGTATTATTATTTACCTGGCCGTGAAAACGAATGATCAGCAGCAGCAATGGAAAAAAGAAAGGAGCGTAACTCGCATGATGGCTATATCAACAAAACTATCATTCGCTGTGCTACACATGTTGAGCGTCACAATTCTCATTGTCCTTATTATAGCACAGATACTCAAAAAGAAAAAAGCGAGAGGGATCGTGACCTCGTCAATTCCTTATCGTACATACATATGCAGCTGTTTTGAATAATTCTCTTGCTTCGAACGTCAGATTAGGAAGAGTGATCGTTAGCGTATGCAAGCAGTTCAAGAGCGGTCTACGTCCGACCGTCAATGAGTACACAGACAAATAAGTGCACGCGTAAAAGGGTGGAACCTTTTTTTTTCTTTTTTGCAGTCGCCGCCGCCTCACTGCGCTGAGTGCTGCGATTATTGCTGCAATGTGATGCGTATGTAAAGGGTATTTCTGGACAAGAGTCCGGTGCTGTAGATCAAAGTAAAAATGTTTACATCAAGGCTTTGAAATCAAAATAGAAAACCGCCGAACGAGGCGTCATTACAGAAGCAAGTCTTATCTAAAACTTTTCATTTGTTTGCCGATTTGAAGAAGTACCTTACATCGACTCATGATCCGATCATTTCTAATAAAATATATGGAAAGCTATACATACACACACACGCGTACATACTGTACGAGCATGAGGTTGACAGGAACCAGAGGGGTGCAGCTAATGCGTTCGATAGTCCTCATCAGACCAAGAAAAGCAGCAGATAAATCATGATGGATCATTGTGTGGAGGAGCTGCGTTCTTACTTGCATGCATACTGCTGCATTGCACATTTCTACGTACGTTGGGTTGATTTTTTCTCTTCTGAAGTATTTGGAATGACGGTAATTACAATTAGATTTCCACTCAGCGTGCTGCCAACTAATGAGGAAGCCCTACAGGGCATGTACAGGAACGAGACCGAGCCAAGCCTTTTCGCTTTTCCTCTCGGTTGCATGGCGCATGACGGCGGCGGCTTGCACTTTTTTCCTCTTTGGCGGAAAATAAGAGAGAACAAAGAAATATTGCATCGGCAGATGTGCGCGTGTGTGTTCGCATGGGCCGTCGTGTACCCACAACACCTGGCCTATACACATACACACACACATTGAATTCACACTGTGGTTCATACTCACACTGGTATTTGACTTGCACCCACGCTCCAATTCACACCTTTTAAGCTTAAAAAAGCCACCAGGCGAGACCTGTACATGTATGCATGATGGATGCGCCAACCAAAAAGATAACACATCCGCAGCCTGTCTGGCCCACTTCCTGTATGTAATGTTTTGATTGCGGAAGGACCAAGTAGCGGAATTCATTTTCTTGCACATCACTTCCCCTGTGTCATTCTAATAAAAGTTGAATTTCTTTGTCCTTGCTGTCCTTGCAGTACGGTGTGTACACATACGCGTGCGTGCGTGCGTGCTGGGTGTTGTGTGCGTGTGCAACCATGCAGTTGTTCGGAAGGCTGCCGATTGCCCTATTTATGATTTGTGTGAGACAAATTGAATGAGCGAAGAGACGAGTGTGTGTGCCGCATGAAGTGTGGATCTTTTTTGTCCGGGCACTTGGCTCTATTTGGAATTGACCCGGAGCAACTTTGTCCACCCTCCCCCTCCGCCCCCGTCTTCATCCCCCTACCCCCAATTGGTGCGTGTGTGTATCGGTGCTGCACGGGAACCCACCGTGAGTTGCCGCTATTTGTTTGCGTGGACCGTAAATGGGTTTCGAGGACCTTACTTCTGTTTGGCGGAGCAGGAAAACGCCAGGCATGCATTGCCGTGTTTGCTTATAAAGAAAAGGTGGCCCCTATAGATTCGATTTATCTGTCCCCTTTTTCTGCTTTCATGACATCCTTTGACGATCTCACTTACCTCAACGACCTCTACTCGCCGTACAGTATGGACTCCTCCAGTCTGTCTTCTCCACCCACCTCCCTCTTGTCTGCGGACGAGTACTATGCACAACCTCAACCTCACAATCATCATGCTGGCATGATCAACACTACCACCTCTGAAAGCCCTGAGCTCACTCCACTTGATGTCCACAGCCGAAAACGCTGCCTCTCCCCATCAGAAGAAGATGAAGAAGACTCATTTGAGGCTACCAAGCGCGTCAAGCTGTCCAATGACTCGCAGCACGCGAGCATCCCGCCCGTGGCCTCCCTCATGGATTTTACTGCTGTGCCTTACTATCAGTGTTACTACCCGCAATATTTCTCCCCGTTCTACCCCATCGAGCAAAACCATGACTATGCCTGCTATGCGACCGAACCCAAGCTTATGTCCTATCAGCCCATGTCGCCCATAATCAAAACCGAGGGAGTAGACGAGTACCCTGAGCAAGCCGACTCACGCACTCCCACCCCGAACCCTTCACCGTCGCCTACCACGTCTTGTACCAGCAGCAGCAAAGTCACTACCTCAGTCAACAAGTCATCCAAAAGCCACAAGTCCGCCTCCCATAGCAAGCGCAGTCGTACACGAGGTAGAAGCATTGCGGATGACAGCGAGGATCGACGCTATCCTTGCGAGGAAACAGGCTGTGGCAAGGTCTTCAAACGATCCGAGCATCTCAAACGTCATCATCGGAGCATACATGCACGCGATAAACGTATGTTGTTGCCCATTGGTTCTCTTACTTTATTTACTGACCCAAATCACAGCATACCGGTGCCCATATCAGGCCTGCAGCAAGCGATTCTCAAGGTCGGACAACCTTAACCAGCACATGCGGGTACATCGTGATTCTAAGGCTCGATCCGAATCATATCGATCATGATCTGTATATGATATCTGGCGAATGTATAACAAAGAAAAAACAATATGATTTGCACAGAAAGAGTGCTAAATTGGAGTCTTCCGTTCGAAATGGCATTGGTGCGTTGTGTTATGCACGATATTTTGCAGTCCTTTGGTCTTCATCTGGTCTCGCGAAAATGGCTAGCATTATAATATCCATGCGTATGTGTTTATTGTTTCGCATGGTCATGCATCATACGTAGACTTCAGTGCCTTGAGTTGAGTGGAACATATTAGACATTTACTTATTTTAGAAGGAGTGTGTGTGCCTTGGCATATATATCTCACATCAAAGTGTTGATAAAGGGCCGTATGTTAAGCCATCAAAAAGTTTGAAGTGGTACAAAGGCTTATGCCAGATTGATGGCGACGCAATCACAAGCCCCGCTTGCTACATCGGTTGGGGGGAAGAGGTGGGGGGGGGGAGAGGAGAGGCATGACATATTAAGCAAAACTCGATAAGCAATGGACAATAAATAATTAGCGTTCCGAGAAAGGGTAACCTTTTTTATGCTTTGTTCCCAACGAGCATCATATGTAGGTTGTATTTACAAAATCAGAATAGACAGTGATAATTTGAATTATTTACACTCATTAAACCATCTTAACAAAGTATCGTTTTGCGTCGCTGCTTCCCGGCATGTATAACATAAAGCAAGCACTGATATCACACAGCCTTAACATTTTCCCCTATGACCGGGAAAAAAAATCCCGTGTGTTTCTCGTGAGGACCATCGTTTCGAGCAGTTGAGTGATCATGTCACCACAATCACCAAGACAATGGGCATAGAAGACGATCACGTGCCGGCCCGGTAGACTGGATGAAACCCAATTTTGGCTCTGGCACACCAGCATGGTAGGCTTTGCGTCACTGAGCAGAGAGGGCGGCCGCCAAGGTATCCACTTTGTACGTAAGAATCGATAAGAGAAGTCAGAAGTGGGGTGAGTCCCTAATTATGGAAAGATATGAGGGTTATGTTTTGTACTCACGCCAATCAAGAGCGCCCTTCCTGGCAATGATGGTCAAGCTCGTCGTGATAAATGTGTTTGTGCGCTTGAACTGCTCGTCAATATCGCGTATGCTCGCCGTATGGGATGCGAGCGTGTCCACCAGGTCCAGAACACGCAAGATGGCTTTTTGAACTGGTGCCGTCTAAGATAGCAAGTTGGCGTCAAGAGCGTGTCATACACATGTGCACGCGTTTCTTGCGTACCTTATCGTTTAGCAAGCATCGGTCCACAATGCGGCGCATATAGTCCTCATGAAGATGCGCCATCTCGTCCACATCGTCTGTTTCTCTAATATTACATACAAGCGCGAGCGTTTCTGCATGTAGAATCTATAGAAGCGCTGCATAAGTATGGGTTCGTTTGTCAACTCGAAGATAGTGCTCACGGTCGTCATAAGATAGCTCCAAAAGGCATTCACGAACCACATGAGCCGGATGCGCATCGCATAAAATTCTTTCTCGACGTGATCTTGCACAAAGAACATATCTCGTTCCAACAGGAATTTGGCGCGCTTGACGCGAATGAGAAACACCATGATGCGATTGTAGTCAGTGCAGTAGCGGTGCTTGATAAAGTTGTTTAGCGGCCACGGTATCTACAATAGATTTTAGCTCGACACGTGCTTTTTGACGCCAGAAAATAAACGCTCACATCGTAGTCGAATCGAATTTGATTCCAGAACGTGCTTCGGGATTGGTCCAGGTAGATCTTTGCATGATTGTAATAGGGTAATTTGCTTGCTTGACAAGCTTTGATAAAGAGTTTGTGGAGATGCTGATCTTTCGCGGGGATGTCGCCTCGTGCCATCTATATGTTAATTAGATAAAGACGATCTAGCCAGTGCGCTCGCTCAACTATGCAGCACCGCACTTGCCTCATGGAAGAGTGACTCGCAAAAATTATGCATGAGGTCGCTCTCTAGCATCAGATAGAGCGTAGACATGGATCGAAGATGATCAAATAAACCACAGTGATCCACGAGCACTCGTTTCAGATGGCCGGTCAATTGGGCATGGGGTCGTACAACGTAGTTTTCGAGTCGTTGCGTCATGGCCTGATGAAAGAGGTGCATTTCATCAGGAAGCCTTCCAGGCTGCGATCGCATCTGTTTGGTGTGCCGCGTGAGCGGAAAGCTCGCCTCTGTAAATGTGTCGATGTGCGCCGACTCACTCGACGAATGTGCTGGACATGTACTGGACGACTGAGGAAATAAGAATGTCGACAGGCACGCTCCATCTGGCGGTGGGAAAGAAAATGTCTAAATGAAGATAAATAAAACTGATCGCACTTGCATAATCTGAGCAAACTCACCCGACGGGCTTTGGGCTCAAGGTGGGACAAGAGATGAAGCACTTTCCCGGCAGAAAAGATGGGCGTGACAAAAGCAGGCTGGAATATGGGGCAGTCGGACTCCTCCTGGTCGTGATGGATGTGAAAGCCCTTGGCCCAGAAATCAGCATCCTTTTCTAATATTTCATTATTTCTGAGCACAGGCACACGCAGACGTATGCAGCTGTTAGGGTCGGCTTGAAGAGTAGACCTGTAGATATGTACCTCGATACAAAGAACTCCTGAGCGATATCGCCTGCCAGTGACCCACAAAACAGCCAGTCATCCACCAAGCGAGTAAAGGGATCCAATGAGCGATTAAACAGCGCCGAGAGCGCCTCGCATAGGGCAGTCCGACCAGCGGTCTGCGCGTTGAGAATCCGATTGTACAATGTCGAAAGAAGTACGGTCGTACACATCCTCGCATCTTTCATCTCCTCTATACCTCTCATTAGCCGATGTCTGCCTACGGTGGGATCGACTTACCTTGTTCAAAACACTGATGTACGATGTCAAATATCTCCTCGAGAATCGAAATCTCTCGAGAAAGTATGCTTTGAAGCTGCAGCAAAGATACCACTGGCCTCTCCAATGCCTCCAAGTCGGCAATCGTAATTTCCAGGTCAAGCAAGATATCATGAATTGCGACAGCAAAGGCTTGGGTTGTCTGGCCTACTGTCTTTGTATTTTCAAGTGACAAACTATCGCAGAAATGAATTTTGGCATGTACAAATGAATGTTACTGCGACTCACCGCTTACTCCACCGGCGAATTTCTTCAATCTTGCTAGCTTGATCACAGACAACATCCAATAGTCTTCCCAGTGCTCCTTGGCTAACATGGCCCATACCGTATGTCGATGAGACTTTGAAAATCTGCGTCTCTTCATCAAGGACAAACAAAGCGCCTGGATAGCCGCGTAGGACAAAAAGGCATTCGCGCACCGCATCGACCTCGAGCATGTATCGCTCTCCGGATTCAACTATGCACCGTGTTATCGTACCATGGCTAACACACTGTACGACCTTACTGTCAAGGTTGTATTGACCACGCGGAGGCATGGATGACTCCCAGTAGATCCGAGGTCCCGCCACGTCTTTGTCGCTGTCTGTTTTGTCCACCATACTTGCTATGGCCGTATTGTACCAGACGTCGTCGTCTTGATCCATGTCGGCGTCATCGTTTTGCTCTCGCTATGGATATTTAGCTATGGTGGCGTCTTCAATCAGTCCTTTCTCTACCTCGTCGCGTTTTCTTTTGCTGAAACGATGGAAGTCAAACTCGGCATCTTCGAGGTCGTCATTGTCGTCAGAGGTCTCATCCACGTTCTGCCAGTGGTCGCCCTGCAGCGGTTCATCGTCTATAATATCTTTCCAGGTGACGTGTTGCGTTGATGCAGATGGATTCAATCGAGAAGCATGCTGATGACGCGCAGGCGATACGGATGAAGATAGCAGTAGCGCCAACATGTCATATTTTAACATCTAAGACGCGTCTGAGTACAAGGATCCGTGTCGCGTAGAGTTGTCGTGAAATTTACGTTAGCTTCGCGTCGACTGCTGGCAGCGTCACTGCTGATCAGGCGGGCTGGGTCAAGGAATCGGGCCTTGAGCTGACTCAGGTTGTCAGCAGCAATTTCGTAGCTGTTAACTTGGAACTTCTCTACGAGTCTAGAAAAGGAGACGAACGATTGTGTCAATGGCAACCAGGGGTCAGTGACAGAGGCGTACCCTTTCCAGCGTTGTTCGATAAGGTGTTCTTCTGTGGATGTATGTTTGTGCCATTCCAGCTTATGTAGGACAGCAGCCCGTTTTGACTCGGATAAGGTGGGGTCAATGTGGTCAATGAGTTTGCTAACGAGCGTTCGGGTCGCAGCAGGCAGAGTCATAGGTATTGGTTGGGAAGAGCACCTGGGAAATAAAAAAAAAAGTGTCGCGCATAAAAATACACCGCACACAGTTCTTTCTTGGGACAACGATGTCGGGAAAGCCGAGTAAACTCATCTTCAAAGGCGAGAAAAAGCACAAGTACAGTATCTTTTATTGTGTCTGCTGGTGCACCTATAGAACAGTCTTTACTCACCTCTTTCAAAGGAAAAAGAAGCGGTCGCGCGCGGAAGCTCTTGATGATAACGATCTCGCGAATGCAACCGATCAAGGTAGAAAGGCGTAGATCTCGTAGTACACAACGATATTCATCTCTCCTTTGCTAGGTTGGGTACTGGCCGAAACAGTAGACGATCTTGTAGGACCTCTGTATATAACTCATCCGAGCGAGCCACCTGTGTGCTTTACGATTGACGATGACGACCACCTTTTGGCGTACCCACTTAGCGACGACCAGAGCCACTCCGAACCAACGATTGTCAACCAAGTGTTTGTGGGCGCGCGTCTCGTCGGAACGACCAACACCTTTACGTTCAAATCATGCCACCAGAAATATTTACGCAGTGACAAGTTTGGCGTCGTCTCTGCCGACAGCGAAGCCATTAGCGGTCTTGAAGAATGGAACCCTTCTATCACTGACGCCGGCATTGCCTTCCAGAATGCACACAACAAGTTCATGATGATTGACGAAGTCGCCAATAAGGGTAGGGTCATAGCACCAAGTGATAGTCCTGTAATACTCAATCTTCTCACAGGTTTCCGCATCCGAGCGGATTCAGAAGAGGTCGGCTTCTGTGAAACCTTCCGTGTGTACTGTCAGTCTCGCTTCAAGCGCAAGGCAAAGAAGGAAAAGAAGGAAAAGGTGGACGAGTCATCGCTGGAGATAGACAATGTGTAAGTGACCTTGTATGTATAGCCATAGCATAGATCGCTTACGCGAAGGACAATAGGCGAAAATACCAGTCATGGGGAGGCGGTCGGTTGCATACAACAAAAGAAGATCGTCGAGAACTGAAACGTGCAAAACAAGAAGGACGAGCGGCCGAGGCCATGTTGGACCGACGCGCCAAGGTCAAGTCAGATCGGTATTGCAAATAAACCGAATACACACCACCTCTTTTTTCCTGTGTGTGCTCTTTTTTCGCACCATCGAAGCTTTTTGTCGGGATAAATCCCAACCGTGTGATTTTGCGTTCTTTTCTTTTTTTCTGCTTTCTTCTCGTTTAATCTTGACCTTTTTTTTAACCGTCCATCCATGCTACCTTTAACTATCGCCGATTTTGAAGAGCATGCCCGGCGCACCCTGACCCCGGCACATTTTGGCTTTTTCGTTACGGGTGCAGAAGACGAAGTGACACTGCAACGCAATAAAGATGCTTTTAAACAGTAAGCGAAAGGTACAGACTCAGTTGTTCGTGTCTGACCCACGGATTAGGCTCTTGTTGCGTCCACGCGTGCTTGTAGATGTGGAAAAAGTGAGTGCAGCTACAACAATACTGGGGCAGCCGATCCGCTCGCCTATTTGCGTCGCGCCCACTTCCTTGCATGGCATGGCGCACCGCGACGGCGAGAAAGCAACTGCCAAGGGTAGCATACTTACATTATTCATTATGAGGATACTTTTGTCTGATTACTTCCTATCTTTACTTGTATTCCTTAGCCTGTGCAGACTTCCAGACCTGCTATTGTATGTCGACATACAGCAACTACTCCATGAAAGAGGTGACCCAACTGACACGCCGAAGCACAAAGGGTCCGCGACCAGATCCGCTTCAATGGTTCCAGCTCTACGTGGAACGCGACCGCGCCATGACTGAAAAACTGGTGCGGCAATGCGAACAGCTCGGCTTCAAGGCGCTCGTCCTCACCGTGGACCGGCCCAAACTGGGACGTCGCCTTGCCGATCTTAGGAACGGTTTCCTTAAACCAGCGCACCTCACATTTGGAAACTTTGAAGACGGTGGCGGCTCATTGGGCAACGATATTGACCCGACCTTGGACTGGGATTCCATCGCGTGGCTCAAGCGTGTCACCAAACTTCCCATTGTGCTCAAGGGCGTCATCCATGCGGCAGACGCCGTGCGCGCCGTCGAGCGCGGTGTGGACGCCGTCTGGGTATCAAATCATGGCGCGCGACAGCTCGATACCGTTCCCGCACCAGTATGTAGAATGGGAGAAACCCTCTTCGTAAGAGGCTGGTTATGACCAATATTATAGATAGAGGTGCTTCCAGAGGTAGTGGCTGCTTGCCGTGGCAAGAGCGTGGAGGTTTTTGTAGATGGTGGAATTCGTCACGGCACTGATGTGTTCAAGGCCCTCGCTCTGGGCGCACGGGCTGTTTTCCTAGGCAGACCCATAATCTGGGGTCTTGCCTACAAGGTATACTGAGCGACATCGACTGCATCTGCACGGGCTGATATATATATTGTAAAATCTCATAGGGGCAGGACGGTGTCAAGCAAGTTTTGTCACAGCTGACATTTGATCTCCAGTTGAGCATGGCGTTAGCAGGTAAGTCCATCTGAACTGTTCACAGAATATCGAGCCTAATCAAGCTCATCTTTGTTGTTGACCTTAAAGGTTGTACTTCTGTCGACAAAATCACAAAAGATTATGTAGCTGCTGCTGAAGATTACTCGTTTTCAAAGACCCTCTCTCGTCTTTAATGATTACATCCAGTGTCGATACCTGGCATGAAAATACGGGAGTCTTCACCATTTACACGAAAGTACATAAAGTACAAGCAAGTCTTTAGATCGGTGCCATGTAGGGGTCATTGTACATGATTTCACAGCGGAATATGAGGTGACGAGCCCATTGAGCGTGCGTACACACACGCCCGTGTATGTGCATGTTGTCGACGTAGTGATTTTCGCCACCATACGTACCACTGAATTTGTAATGGCAGCACTGATTACCGCAACTTCTATTGGCGCATCCTGATGCAGATGAGCAACGGTGCTTTGCATGTGAGTATGCTTAGGTGCTTCTGTGTTTATACGCCTGCATGCAAGCGGTATTACCCTGGCAGTGACCGTTGAAGTTCAGACTATCGTTCGAGTGATTCTCCCTCACGAAAGAACGTAACCAGGCGGTGATCTGCGTTGAAGACAATATAAATAGGTTACGGGCGAGACCCTTGATACTTGCTTTCTTTCTCCCCACACCCATCATCATGATACCACCGTTCTTCACCATTGCTGAGCTGGAAGAACACGCCCGGCGCATCCTGGCTCCCTCACACTTTAGCTATTATTACAGCGGCGCAGAAGATGAGGTCACACTCCAGCGCAACAAGGACGCTTTTCAAAAGTAAGGTCGAGGAATTTTTCACCGAAGTCGCGTTCTCATGCGAACACAAGACTTTTAATGCGTCCACGTATGCTCGTGAATATCAAACAGGTCGATACAGAAACTACTCTCCTGGGACACCGCGTCAGTACACCCGTATGCGTGGCACCCACCTCGGCCCATAGCATGGCACACCGGGACGGTGAAAAAGCAACAGCCAAAGGTACGTCTATGTACTTCCGTTCGCATTTATGCTGAGAAGGAAAACTCGTTTGAAAGCTTGCGCAGAGCTCCAAACCTGCTTCTGCTTGTCGACCTACAGCAATTACTCGATCGAGCAGGTCGCTGAAGCCACGCGGCAAAGCAATCCACTCAATTGGTTTCAGCTGTACGTTGAGCGAGACCGAAGCATCACAGAGAATCTTGTGCGGAAATGCGAGCAGCAGGGCTTTAAAGCCATTGTGCTGACAGTGGACCGACAAAAGTTGGGCCGCCGACTCGGCGATCTCAGACTGGGCGGCTTTCAGGTACCTGACCACCTCCCGCTGGGTAACTTTAAGGATGGTATCAGCACATTCGGCAACGATATTGATCCGACCCTGGACTGGAGCGCGATTGCCTGGCTCAAGCAGATAACACATCTGCCCTTGGTGGTCAAGGGTGTCTTGCGAG
Source organism: Syncephalastrum monosporum B8922 (assembly GCA_000697355.1). Classification (NCBI taxonomy): domain Eukaryota; kingdom Fungi; phylum Mucoromycota; class Mucoromycetes; order Mucorales; family Syncephalastraceae; genus Syncephalastrum; species Syncephalastrum monosporum. Next base: position 207,581 of record JNEN01001262.1, read on the forward strand.
GCGATGACGCTGTACGCGCGGCTGAGGCCGGCGCAGATGCCATCTGGGTGTCCAATCACGGTGCACGTCAACTGGATACATGTCCCGCGCCGGTATGTAGGAGGGGGCGAGGCAAGTGAGGGAAGACCGAGGCTCATAATCATTCTGCATTGATGCATCAGATTGAGGCTCTTCCCGAAATTGTGGCGTGCTGCCGAGGCAGAAATGTAGAAATTTATGTGGACGGCGGCATAAGACACGGCACAGATGTATTCAAGGCACTCGCCCTCGGCGCACGCGCCGTCTTCGTGGGCCGACCGGCTATTTGGGGTCTCGCCTATAAGGTTTGTTTGTTGCATCATATAAGGGCCAAGGGGCAGGATATTTGACGACCGTATAGGGCCAAGATGGTGTCAAACAAGTCCTCTCGCAATTGACTTCAGATTTACAGCTTAGCATGGCACTATCAGGTATGTGCCATAATCATCTAAAGCGTTATGAGATCTCATACGATTTGTCTGCATATAGGATGCACTTCAGTGGATAACATTACAAAAGATTACGTAGCGGCTGCAGAGGACTATTCATTCTCCAAAACGCTCGCTCGCCTTTGATGATATTGATTTATTACTTTTATTGTGGTAATTGCACGTTATTGATAGATTCGAATGTAATAAACATCTGCATTTTTGTTCTACGTCAAGTTAAATCCTGCCTTCTCGTGCATGCTTCACACGCCAATGCGCAAATGCTGCGAAGTAGTCTGCCTCGTTCGGCACGAGTTTAGAGGCTCGCATCAGCGCCACATAGACCAAGCCGGTGCTTGGATCACCGGTTTGCACGACCGTCTGGCGTGAACACACGTCACGCACAGGTGGCAGCGCCTTGTGCCGTTCTGGGCAGCCACAAACGAGAAACGTGAGAAGGGCTGTCAGCAAAACATTGCGCAGCATGGAGGTGGCGGGCAGGGTGGGCAGGGCAATTTGGAGGGTATGCACAGCCAAGGCTGCCTCGAGAAGCTGGGGACCGGCAAGGTAAGAGTCTGAACGCTCATGCTGGCCTGACGCGTGCATCAGCTGGACCGCCAAGCGTATCAGGTCTTGGACCGAAAGAGGGGATGCCATCTGGACATATTCTCGCAGTAGAGCACCTTGTGTGCGGAGCACACGCCTGAATGCGGAATCAAATGTACTGGCATCCTCCATCGAACCACGGAACCGCCCATCGTAGGCCGCCCAATCAAATAGGAGTTTTTCCAGTGATATATTGTTCTCATGTGCGCCGTCCTCAGAGTCGCTTTGAGAGATAGCCTGGGAACTCAAATAGGAAGAGGCAAGATGGGCAAGGCCTTGCGATACAATGCTATCTACTTGACTTTCGATACCAAAGGCCAAGTGGACCACAGGCTGCATCTGTGATCCGATCGAGAGCCATAATCCGCCATCCAGAAAGTAGGTTTTCACAGCCTCCGCAATGCCCAGTCGAGCGACCTCACCATCAAAGAAGACAAGATAGCTTGGGTAGGCTCTTAAACGAGATAGAGGGAAATCAGAGATTAGTTGGATCAGAAATATAAACGCCGTTGCATGGCATACCGCCAATCACCCAGTCGATCTTTCCAATTGCAAGGTATGATGCGCGGGATAGTCGATATTGGGTGGACCAGAGGAGAAAGGGACTGCTCATTTCGCATGCGGTAATCCATCTTTCTAAGCTCATCGGGTGTTGCTGTGCATAGTTTATCTTCTGTAAGCGTTACACATGTCTTTTGCAACGTGAATTTACCTCCCAAAAGCATAAGATTAAAGGAAGCCCGTATGAGGGTGTTGATGTTATGGCTCGCGTTTTCCATGAAATAGGCACGATGGTAGAAACCGGCTATTTCAGCCAGTGATTGTTGCAGGATGTGCGTCGTCGTATTAATGACAGCTATCGGAGGTGCCATGGTGAAAAATATGCAAGAAAGAAACGTCGTCGTATGAACGGGCAAACGCGATCTTTCTTTATATCCTCATCGGAGAGACGATCGGTACCTCTTTTCGAACCCTTTCAGGTTGTGATTTACATTTGCTCTTTGTTTGTTTGCCCTCCGTCAATGTTTGTTTCCAAGTCATAGGAAAGCCAATAAGCATACTTCTGGCCTATTTTCTTCTCACACATTGCATATCCTCTTCATGATGCTGATTATAAGTATACCTCATATAACTCGATCTCTATTCTTTATTTCTTTAACATTACAGGGGATTCGACCGTCTATTGATCGGTTTCGCATCGTCCTATACGCTTCCAGCTTCTACAAAGATAATGTCGGTTAATTTTTTTTGAAACATTCATGCATGACGCTCACCCAAGTGCGGTCGTCGGGGTTTCTCCTGCCGACTCGGTTTGCGCCCGAAACAAGTACCCATCTGTAGGATGTCAATAATGACATGGTGAGCACACTGCTGTAAAAATTATACACTTCGTAATTACCATGCGATACGAGGCTGCGTGCTTCATAAGTCGCTTCGGGAGTCCATGTGTTCTTACACGCGCCTACCCAATGGAGTTGTTTTTTTTTTTTTAGAAACAACCATCGTAAAAGGTGTGGATTCACTCACGTGAGAAAGACATTGATTGAAGTCTTCTTCTCAAGTCGTAACGCTTGGTGCACTGATAGTCTACACTCCACGCTTCATTTGTATCCGAAGGGCGCTGGTTCTGTTCTTTATGTCAGTAGCTTTCTCCCAACAGATATTGCACGCAAAGACAAACCTGGTTCTCCTGTTGGGCAGCGAAGACGATATGTCTGTCATACATCATTAGCAAAATATCCCAAATATGCCTCATTGAATATGGTACGCACCTGTACACAACCTTGCTACCGCTCTCGTAACGAGCGTCCGGGCGCCACAAAGACATCTTGCCCCTGCAGCTATTAGGCTCGGTCGCCTTACGCGCGACAGAAGACGTCTCAGGCACATGAGAGGACATGCTGGCAGAAGGAGAAGCCATCTTCAAAGTGTTGACACTCATAATGGGCATGGATATACGCGACGTGAAAACACTTGCTGTAGGCTCAGCCGCCGAAGAGGAGAGACCGCTACCCGCCATGGTGGAGGTCTGTTCGGCATTGCTGTCTTGAGCAGCAATAGTCTTCTGGACATCTTCGTGAGAAGCACTAATGAGCATTGACGCCTCGGGGTGCGCAATAGGCTCGTCATAAGAAGCTAGAGCTGTCGGATAAGTAAAGTACTCGTGGCCATCTCCGTGTACTCACCACTTTTTGCCTCTTCCGTGGCACAGGTACCCTGAGACACCCATACGCCGGTGTGTCCACCAGGCGTCTCGCCGTAAGTCCACCACTTGGCTTTCCACAGCTGACCGCTGTAGACAACCTGGTTTCCACCGGAGTAAGCGGTGCTGCCAGACCAAGCAGCTGCCGAAGCGCAGGAGTTGTCGCTAGTTGAGCTGCTCTGGGGAGGTAATGCCGCGGAAGACAAAGATGAGGCACTGGAGGGTGTCTCGGATGAGGAAACCACCGAAGTAGACACGGGCTGAATAGTCGCTTCTGTGGACGAAGCCGCTGCAGATGAGGAGGCCGGGCTGGATCCAGATGAGCCACACGCTTTCACTTTCCTTGGGGTTAGCTGGAAGTACAATAGATAGGAGCTCATTACGATACCTGGTGACCACTCTCCGTTCGCGTCCGCCTTGGGCTCTTGCGAAGCAAACCATTTAGCCTAAACAACAATGAGCAACATCATTCCACGTGGTATCACGTTTCCAAATCTTACCTCCCAGATATATCTGTCGGTCAAACGTAGAAAAAAAAAGTTAATGGTGGTCATTTATACTTAGAATGACAAAAATATTACCCACTGGTAAAAAGGAAAAAAAAAAAATAGTCAATGAAAATGCTTCCCGTGACCCATCATCTACTTACTTGGAAGATACCCGGCTACCCGCCGAGTAGGACTCGCCTGACTTGAAATCAGGCGCATCGCATGCCGCAAAGTTGAAAGACGCGTTGCAAGCGCCGCCTTTCATAAGGGTTGTCTTAATACCTTGATCCATGCGACCATTATTGTATGCTTGGGACTCATCTGTATGATAACAGTTAGTCTGTGTAGTTAACATTTCAAAAAGAGTTACCCCAGAACATGATGCCGCCGAAACTCGGGAAGGATTGACGGGTTTCATCCGCAATGGTCTGGAGGTCGCTCAGCGGCACGTAACCTCCACCTGCAGCCGTCTTACTGGCAGGGGCGCCAATGTAAACCTTCACATCGGGGTTGGGTGAAATATAACGGGCCCAGTAATCCCACATGCCAAAGTTCCACTGAGACGCTTGTCCGTAGGCTTGAAGCCCGCATGGATTATTATCTAGTGAAATAGAAGTATGAGAATGCGACCGCTAGGAGATATTGTACTTACAGAACTGAACAAATACGGCGTCGAATGGGTAACTGTTCATGGTCGCTTGCAAATTAGCATCGGGATAAACGCATTGTGGAGCAGCGGTCACGTAGTATTTCCTGTCAGTAGAGTCAAAGTGGGATTTGAGCTGACCAAGGAAAGCCTGGTAGTCTAGGTGGTAATTAGGTAAAGATGGAATTACACATTTGCAGAAAGAAACTTACGTGCCGATCCGCCGCCCTCAATATCAAGATCGACGCTGTAAGCCAGGAGAAAAAAAAGTGTTGAGTTTCGACATATCAAGCAGGGGAAATTTTTTTCCCTTTACCCATCCAGCACAGCATCACCAAAGGGTCGGGTATCGGAGGAGCCACCCATGAAGAGATTCCACAGGTTATCGGCGAAGGTGGTGGCCTGGCTGTCCGATTGGAAACCAACGCCGCCGGTAGCACCACCCAAAGAGAGCGTCACCGCTTTACCAATCGATTGACAATATTTGATATCCTCTTGCATGACAGACGTACAATTGGCAAGCTCAGTGCCAGGGAATGGAGTATTATAATCACTGTTACATGTCTGTGTACAGTTAGTGTCCGTTGTCTTGATTTCTCGTAATTGAACTCACATTGGCAAGATTGATGCTGGGATCACCACCGGCAGCGAAGAATGTTGTCAAAAAAGCCAGGGGAATCATGTCGAGCGAGTCATCTTCGCAGTAGAAGCGCAAAGGCTTCTGCCAGTCTTTACTGCTGCTTGGGTTCGCTGCACCATATGAGTTTTGTCCCCAATCTGAAGAAATCGCCGTTAGATCATACAAAAATGCGATATTATCCATTTGAATACTTGCAGACGGCCAAATTACTGTTACAGTTGTTCTGAATATGGAAAACGTCAGGGTCGAGGTACGCATCTTGCCAACCGACTTACCTCAAAGGCCTGCGTGACCGCTGTAAATGAGACGAGAAGCAAGGATGCGCTGGTCCCCAAGATGGTGAAGGACTTCATGATGGTATAACGGTTTCTCCTGCCGAGCAGCGGACGTGACAAAGAAGAAGAGAGAGAGGAAAGCTTAGAAAAAGATCCGATGAGGCTGGTTTTCGGACATAATATATATACCTACTTACAATGGCAATTACTTCCGTTACTTTCTTGTTAACTACGACCTCAAATCAAGGATTACGAAATTGACCACAAAACATGTACATATGTGGTTTTCTCTTATCTTACGATTTCGGACGACATCACCACAGATTAAATCCACTTATTATTTAGCCCCAAGGCGGTGGTTACTCTGTAAGAGATTAATGCGTATCTAATGAGAACGCGTCTCGGCATATGAAGGGGCTATTAAGGGTTTCATGACAACGTAGCTAGAGACAGCACTTATTGGTAAGTAAATGCATGTAATATAGGTACACTTTATTCCACCTAAATGGTAAGGAATCATCATGAACATAATAGGACTCCCAAGATATGTATCAGGGTTGTCTTAATGGTTGAAGCTATGTATTTACAGTACAAGCCTCAGTCCCTTCCCATTGGAACACGCATCACAGCATATAATGTGATATATGTTTGTTTATACAAGGCGTATACAGGTCCAACGACCCGCCCCGTGGGATGCCGTACACCTTTAAAGCTCATAATTAGCTGAAGAAGAATTTTTTGCGATGCTTCATGGCGAGCGCTAGTTCGACCGCTGGCATGGCGTCAAACCATGAAGGCTGCCATTTGTTGCGTGACACATGTTATTCCTTGTCTGGAAAACAAAACAAATGTGTCATGTCTAACAGACTCCGTCAGGCACTTCTACGCTTCATGCGCTACAAGCATCGCGTTTGCATCCCAGTTGACAGTTGTGGATAACTTGGTTCCACCCGGTCGCCTCGATCAAAGGACTTACATGAGGATGTAAATTTTTCCCTACAGCAGTGCTCCTCATGCCGATACTGACCAAATGAGTCCATACATACATACATACCCTAAGATAAGGGACCGCCAAAGACAAGGAGAGCATGATCGATTAGGTTAATTGAGATCGGTCAGGCTGATATGCTACTGAACCAAGCCCCTTTTCCTTCTTCTTTGGAACGCGTTTCTTTAATGAGAAAATCCAGAAGGCGATGTACTCATGGTCCTAAATGCATGACATCCATGTCCAGGTCCCGAGTATTGGTTGAAAATAGATCTTGTATGACTGAAGAAGTGATAACCTTAGAAGGTGTGTAGAGCCAAGCTGTTACACAAAACTGGGCTTTTTGCGTTGCACAATGATTTTCTTCAAAATCTCGGGAACACATGCTTGTACCATCTTTCTTAAACCCCATTATTGAGTCTTCCTGCTCGGTGCTCTAGAATGGCGCCGTCCCGGTCAAACAAGCTTCTTGTCAACGTACTACGTTTGGCTTGGATATTTATTCTCTTGCATGGCGAGAAACTCACGTTCTGGAATGCAGCCCGTCATTGTGCACCGTGGCCAAAAGACGCGGTTACAAAGGTCGATCCTCAAGTGAGTTCATCATCGCCCATCGCCCAGAAAAAGCATGTATTCATCAGCGGGTGTAAAGGCACAAGATAGGATCCTTCTTATAGGTGATCCACAAATAACAGATGCCTACTCTTACGATCGTGGTCCAGCCATAATGAAGATCTGCGAGTTCGTCACCGATCGTTATGCAAGACGAAACTTTCGGCATCTTGTGAGCAGACTGCAGCCTCAGAACGTCCTTTATATGGGCGATCTCAACGACGGTGGCCGTGAGTGGGATGACGAAGGGTAGGCTCTCTGACAAAGCTCGAGCTGCACCGAAGTAACAATGGCAATGACAGATATGCAAAGCAAGTGGGCCGTTTCAGGGGCCTCTACTCCACCTCGGTCCCCCAGTATTATATGGTCGGTAACCATGATATTGGGTTTGGTGACGGTATCAAATCCGAAGTATTGCAGCGTTACACTGAAGAATTCGGCCCCACGTCGTATACCATCGAGCGGAAACACTACTCGATCGTCGTCATAGACACCGTCTCACTCAGTGCGACCAAGGACCTCCCCAGCAAGCACGAGGCTTTGGGCGTGTTAGAAAACCTACCTCCGCAGCCACGCATCCTCATGACCCATGTACCGCTCTACCGGCCGCAGGGCACCGACTGTGGTCCGGACAGGCAAAACAGCTTTGAAATCCGCCATGGCCGCGGATACCAGTATCAGAACCTGCTCTCTCAGGAACTGTCCGACATGCTCCTCGATCGCATCCAGCCCATCGCTGTCTTTTCCGGCGACGATCACGACTACTGTCGCGTGTGGCACAATGATAACCAGACCCTCGAGATTACCGTGCCTACCTTTAGCATGGCCCAGAGTCTTCGATACCCCGGCGCGATTCTCCTCGACCTGTCCACCCCGCTCAATCAGACACGCCCGGATCACTTTAGCACCAAGCTGTGCTGGTTGCCTGACCAGGTCGGTATCTTTATCAGCTATGGGTACTATGCGCTGGCCACCCTCCTGATATTGAGTGTCATGCATGGCCGGCGCTGGTATAACCACCGCTCACGTCGGCGCGTTGACAAGGAGGATTCGCTGCCCACGCCGTCCATTCACGCCAAGCGGATACCGCCGCTATCACGCTTCTTGACCGAACTGGCCAGAGACATGGGCGATGTTGCCATCGTCGGCTTCGCCACTTTCGTCGCATTTTTGATTCTATTTTAACTCGTTTGCTATTCCCCGCACGTCTTTGTAAATATGATAAATGTTGTCACTGGGAAGCGGGCAAACCTTACTCTTCCCGAGATAGTTACTGCTGTCATCCTATGAGCGTGAGGTATGATACGTTGTACAAAGTGTAATTTTTATGCAAAGTTGTTCCAAATGGGGACACAGTAGGTGTCATCAAAGATAGGACCCTCGCTTTTCCTTTGATTAGATCATGTCCAAAGCGGAGCCATCCCACTTATCATAACTACTCATATTATCCCTGACGACCAAGGCATGTCAAGCGACAGGCGAAAAAAAAAGGTGTCATCATCATTGATGTGTGGCAAGGTACTGCCGAGGGCGCGGAAAGGGCGATGTAAAAGCATTCCTGGGGTTCTCCAACACATTATACTTGCGTTTTGCACCTGTACCGGAAGGTGAAGTTTCCATTGTCCGTTCAGGAAAAAAAAAAAGGTGACAAAAGGGGCTAATATTCTGTGCCTTATCATCAGCAATCCACCATGAAAGGGGAGCTGGACGACACTCCGCCACTGGACACGTCAATAGGAAACACTCATGTTGATTGAGAAAAATGGTGGTTATATAAAATGTAGAACAAAAAGAAATGCAAAAGCCTTTATACCATGCTTATTATTATTATTTTTTAGAGCGAGCGAAGCTCTGCCAACACACTGAGGATGTATCGCGCGAGCTTGGGCCGCTGGATGGAGAGGAGGAGCAACTCGTCGCAATAAGGCATAAACAGGTCGTGATTCTTCTTATTGCGCCCCAGATTTCGAAGCAGCAATGCGGCCGTCAGTGGCACGCCCGATACGTCCGACTCATCCACCGGGATCTTGTCGATACTAAAATCGCTGCGCTTCCGCGGCCGCTTGAACTTGACGTTGGAAAAATGCGTCCGCAGATGCCGTACGGCTGCCTGTTTTGAGTCCGCTTTCCGCTTGCAATTCATCCACCCGCACTCGAGCGGCTTGCCGTCCGTAACGGTGGTGTGCTCTTGTACAATATGACCTTGCAGTGCTGCTTCCGTGTCAAACTGCTTCTCACACTCCCTCCAGTAGCATTTGGTCCCTATCCAATGGGTCAATATCCACACATAGGCAGATACCCGATGCGCCTTTTCGTTGGTTTGACTTACTGTCATCGTCCTTGCTGGGTGCATACCGAACGTTCTGTAGCACAATGTCATCGACAGGCGTAGATCCGCTCGCAAGCATGGCCTCCACCGATGCGGGCTGTGGAAATGCAATCTTCAACACGGTAAAGAACTCCTTGGGCTGGAGAGGTTTTTCGTCGCCAAAGAGACTCGTATACTTGGAATAGACCTCTTTGAGTGCGATTTTGTCTTCTAAGCCTGCTGTCAGCAGCTTCTCCTTGAGCCAGCCAAGGCACCGATAGGGTTCGTCAAGATGCACGTAATCTGTCAGATCGGGAATAAGCGGTGCTTGTGATTTGGCTTTGCTGCTGTTTGCGAGTAGGGAAGCCGGGATGCCGTGGATCGTCTCGTTCAACGAAGACGGTTTGGTTACCAAGGCAGACTTGTAGGAGAGATAGCCGGTAAGTAGGCCGACAATGTTGCCCGGGTAGTGCTCGACGAGTTTGTCTGAGAAGTTCCCCCGCAAACTGGAGCACTGGTAGAGGTACTCGAGCGTTGCGGCTGCCAGCTCTTCGTCGTCGACAAGCAAAAACTGCGACATGCGTTCCAGAATGGCTTCGTTGCCGGTGCTCATGACGGGCTCATTCGTCTCGGTCACGGCGACACGGGTCAGGGCACGGATGGCACCCAGGATCAGGGCGCGGTCGTTGGTGAAAAGGAGCTTAAACATGGTCTCTAGGTAAGGGTCTTGGCGGGTTTTGACCGAAATCTGGGGAGCAATGTTTTCGAGGATATCCAGACAATGTCGACCGAGTTCGGCGTAGGGGGAGTCAAAGGGCAATCTCACGCCTACCATCAGCATGGTGTAGAGTAACGGGTGGTGGACGAGACGTCGTATGTTGCCTTCATGGAAGGAGAAGTTGCGAATGATGTGGAAGACTTGGAGAACGCGTTCGAGCTGCTCTTGTTGCTTTTCGCTGCTGAAAAAGGGGTCACCCAAGATTTGACCGTCTTGGTGGATCCGTTTGATGTGTGTGTCAAAGTACGGCTTGGCGAAACTAAGGAGGATGTCGAGCAGGGATGGCATGAATTCTAGGTTGAAGTTTTCAAAGCTAAAAGAGATCCGGATCAGTGTATTAAAGGCCCAGTCTTCTTCGTTGGGCAGCCCGCATTTGAGAGCGCATAAGGTTCGCATTCGGAATTCCTCCTCTGGCGGCAATGCTACACAACCGGATATGAGGATCTGCCGTTCCGGCGCACTCATCAAGACGGAAACGTACCAGGATGAAAGTAAGGTGCGGTGGGCATGGCTTGGTAAGGAGGTTGGAGAGGATAGTGCTGTTTGCCGTTGGCGCCGGGTTGAGGTAAGAAGGCGGTGGCGGTCGAGCGGGCTGCGTCACGAGGCTTATTGGCTGTAGGCTGAGGTAGTGGTGAAGAATGTCTGCCATGACCGCGTGTCGTGGGTGGATCATCGCGCGGTGGATCCCATGGTCGCTTCCAATGCGTCTCTTCTTCCCACCCAAGCTACAATCACGCAGTCAGCCTTTGCATTAATCACACGACAATCCAGGATGCTCACCAGGTTCTTTGTGTAGACTGCTTTTAGAATGTAGGCGCTGTTTGTGCATGTCGGAGGAAAATCAAAAGGATCGCCCACTTGCTTCCAACCACGATTGGCAGTGACCTTGTCATGAAGAAAAAGAGAATGAAGAGAAAAAAAAAAAAAGACAACGCGTCAACGGGACCCATGGGAGACTGCCAAAGATACGCATTACCTTCTCATAGCCACCAGCAGCCATCACTGTCTTGTAGATCTTGAGTAGATCCAGCTTTTTGCCGCCGAGGACCGGCTCGGGCTGCAAGGTGGTGCTGAATTAGAGCAATGGAGGCGTTAATGGGAGCACTAGGCGACATTAGACAAGAAGAATGTACCCTTTGCGCTCGTGGAACTGTCTCAGCTGCCGCATGAACTGATTGTACTCCGGCGTACGGTCGATGGCTTCGACGGGCTGTGACATGGCGGGCAGTGACAAATAAGTCAAAGGTCAAAAAGAGAGAGAGAGAGAAAGAGAGCACAAGCTGCGCTGATACTCAGCTGGACGCGCTCGCCTAAATCATTATTTCTATTCCAGCAAAACTGAATTTGTACCCATGGCACGCATCTCGTAGGTACGCTCCTACGCTCCTACTCTCCTACTCTCCTACTCTAGAGCCATCGTCTGCATTACTTTGCCTATCATGCTCATCGACGTCGATGTCCCTTTTAAAATAAACTCGATCAAGCTATCTCGCACTGGGCTGTCTAATACCGACTGTACGCCTTGATCCGTCACATGAACGCATTTAGATACGTCCAGCCGCTTCAGCCGCGGACACGACACGGCCAGCTGATCCAGGACACTGTCATCCACGGTCAGCAAATTTGACAGATCCACATCTAGGAGCTGCGGACTTGTGGCTATTATGGCACGAAGGCAGGTCGTCGGAAGCAAGCAACACCCAGCCAAGGCCAGCGTGTGTAGCTTGGGCTTGGGATGCGATGCAAAGGTCGCCAAGGCTGCGCCGGTTATCACTGTGTTATAGTTCAGCTCGAGACGCTCCAGGCTCGCATGCGAACTGGCGAGAGCCCACTGCAATGTACTGTCGGTGAGTGCAGAGAACCCCTTGACAGAAAATGTCTGCCATGGCTGCTGGGTCTCGGTAAGTCGACCGTCGAGAAGCGTTCGCGGGACAGAGATCTGATGAGGACGTGCGTTCCGGTGCCGCGTGAACTCCAGATGTTTCATGGACGGGAAACCGAGCCGAAGGACGAGGAGGATGCCTTCGATATTGACCATGGAATGCTGAAGATGGAGACGTTCCAGGCGAGGCGATCGACTTAGGAGACTGAACAGATGACGGAACTCGAGGTTGTGGATATTGCAAAGGGAGAGCGACTTGAGCGAGGCGAGACGGGCGGTGGGATGGCTTTTGTGATACATGAGCTCCGCTTGGATCGAGTCGACTTTGGGCATTACGGAAGCGAAGCAGTCATATACCGCCAGTCGCTCCAGCCGCTGGCAAGCAACCGAGACGTGGTTCACCAAGGCATCCAGCCGTAGGCTGAGGCCACCCCAGCGTAGACTCTTCAGGGTCGATCCAGCGTCGTCAAGAAGACGAAAGAACAAGGCAGGTGTGCAGACCACTTCGGAAACATCTGTTTGTCTGTGAGTCCTGTGCCTTGGTGCTCGCTCCCGTGTGTCCGACTTACCCAGTGTTTGTAGCCTGCAGCACCTGTGGTCGATCAAAGATCGGAATAAAATATCACCGTCGAGGTTGGGATTGTGCATCGTCAAGTGCTTGAGCTGAGCGCCGTGCAGCCGTGTGAGGTATATCCGGAACGTATCGTCCTGAACAGGTTGATGCAGTGCACCGAACTCGAGAGACTGCCACAGATGGAGGCTCTGGTGGATGAACATGTACCACCGGCGTGAGACACGCATGCAGAGGACCATGCGGGCAAACGGAAGTCGGTAAAAAATATCACAAATGGTGTCGTAAGGCAGCACTTGCACAAAGTCCACTGCCGTCGGGGGCGTCGACGCATGGCGTCTCTTTTGACTCAGCACTTGAACCTTCTGCTCCAAAACGCGCGACCGTGTCTCGAGCTGCTGCGCGGCGTTACTTTCGAGAAGCGGGTGTTCCACCTCAAAAGCGGAGGAAGCGCGGTGCAGCCAAGCCAGTGCGCGCGCGTGGTCGCCCTTGAGCTCATACAGCTCTCCTGCCAGCAAGCACCACTGCGTCGAGCAGCTCGCGTTGTATGCCACCCGGTACACGCTGGCCGCCTCTGCCAACAGCCGCAACGCAGTGTGGAGCCGATCGAGTTTGGCCAGGGCCCGAATGCGGTACCGTAAGCAGGTCAGCATCAGGTCAGTGCGCTTGGACGGGTGCTGCTCCACCGCAAATGACTGTAGTCGTGAGAAGAGTCTGTACGCATCTTGGTATTGGCCCGTGTGGTAGAGATGTTGTCCGATCGGGACGAGGTCGAGTGCGGAAGAAGGAAGCGAGTCTCGGCTCCGTCGGCTGCACAACGCAAGAATGGTAAAAATTCATGCTTGTATTTTTTTTTTTTTTTTCATTTTCGATGCTTTCACCGTTACTTGCCTTGAGACGTAATAAAGAAAAGCAGCTACAACGCTGGTCATACTCCAAAGGGTAGAAAGAGAAAAAAAGAGAGAGATATGGAGCCTTTGGCAGGTCTTTTCAGGGCACCAATCCAGCCTAAAACACATGCATGCATGTCTGCGTCTTGCCCCTGCTTCGACATCATTTCATTGTGCTTCTATCTTCTTCAAAATTTTTCTTCCCACATGCCGGCTCTCACCTAATTATGTTATAATCCTTGCCACTCATGCTTTATGGACGCCGTGGCAGCTATTTGTATCGCAATATGGCCGTCGCTGACCATATTTCACCTTTCCTTCCGGGATTGATGCCCAACATGACTCTATTGTAACTCCCTCCCGCCTTCAAATACGCCATCATTGACGAAGTATTCCCCCCCCCCTTGTCTCGTTGAGGAATGTCAATCTCTTGACACCATACCTAACCTGGCACAAAAGCAGTAGTTGCGTCTAATCGAACGAGATATGTACAACTCTGTCACTGACCGAATGATAATATATAGACGAGAGAACAGTTTCTGCGATGTCTGAGAACCATTCTAGCAGCAGGAGAAACCCCGAGAAAAGACACACGGACCAAGATGCCAATAGAACAATAGAGATACATAGAGTCGTAGCACATCTCGTATCCGCCGAGCAGTGCTGGCAACATAAGAACGGCGTTGAAGACCTTTATTCAATGTACTAGTTAGCGTTGCCTTGGAGCTCCTCGCTAAACCTTTTATGCAAGTGTAAGTCCCAATTTGAACAAGAAAGTCTACTTGATAAATTGCTGGCACCACAATTCAGTTAAAAACGATATACAAAGGTGTGGAATACAGTTACTCAGAGGACTCGAATCCCATGGTGGTCTATACGTACATGTATGTTTGCGTAGAACTAACAGTACATCGAAACTTCCGACCCCCGCCCCTTCCGAGGCGAAGTTGTAGCATCGAAATAGGTCTATAGCCGAAGTATGCACGTGATCTTATCCTACTTTCCAACATCGAGTTATTTATTTCCTCGGTCATCCTATTGTTCAACGGTCAAGAGGCTGCATAACAAAGCAATGTATCTTGTAAAAAGATATATATATATATATAAAGGCGCCAGTGACAGCTTAGGCGAAAAATAGGCGATAAAGGAGGCAGCAGAAATATGAGCTTCTGGACCCAGTCCATTGGCTCGATGTTATTCTTTTGTCCATGTATAGAATAATACTCAGTATCATATCTCTATACTATCTATACATAAAGGCTTGCTACTTATTTCATCAGTGAAGGGTGCCAGTAGGCATTCTTTTACTTTTTTTACTTTTTCAACTTTTTTTCAGTTTGGAAGAGGGCGTTTTTCTCAAAGTGCTCTAGGCGATAATATGCAAGTGCATACATTTAGCCGATCATTTTATGCACTTCGGCAGCCCATTACATAAAGCATCTTTTGCTTGGTCTGTGTGTGGCACTTGCTTTTCAGAGGTAAATTTCAACTCTGTTACGGTCGAACTCTGCAGTGTAATCCATGCCAACTTTGGAATGTTCACATGATACATCTACCCGTCTGGACCAAGGTGCGCCTCAAATAGATAGAAGCATGTTCAGAAGACTCAGCATACATATGCGATGCTTCTCAAAAAGCCTTAGATTGGTCACACAGGAGGGGGCGTGTAGCATAAACATGGATACTGGTACAGACAGCGTAGTCGTCATTACGACGACCGAGAAGCAGAAAGGAAAGAATATGCAGCAATATGACAAATATGCGAAGAAACCTTCTACAAGCACGGCAGGTATCTACAATGTTTTACTTATCTTGCATGTGTGTGTGTGTGTGTGTGTATGAATGGGAGAGAGAGAGAAAGAGAGAGAGAGAGAGAAAAGGAGAAAGGAAACAAAAGAAGAAAAAGAAAAAGAAGGAGGAGGAGAAGGCGAAGGGATCGGGAGTTTGATTGAGACTGTGCTTCACTTTCTTGGTATGATGCCAATATGCCATGATTTGCGCTCATCTGCTGCATCGAAAGGATGGACGGGTTTTCGCCGAGTGTGGACACACCAGACACGCTTATGCTGTTCGACGGTTGCGACTGCGCGTTCGTTTTCGCTATCAATGGTTGAATAGAGCGAGATAGGGTAATGATCCATGCCGTCGTCCTCGTCGTCAGGTACGGCTTCGTCATGGTGACCGACAACGATGGCGACGAGGGTCTCGCACCAGCGCAGCATCATCCACAGGCCCTCGGCCTTGACGGCGGGCGCGATAAGGTAACGCAGGCGAGGGCACTGCTTGACAATGAGGCGAGCGACGGTGGGTGTAAGGGCGTCGTACGGGTTGAGGGTGAGTGACAGTAGGTCTGGCCCAAAGGTGGGCAGGATGGCGTTACGGAGCGCGCCGGGGTGATGAAAGTAATGGGATATGTGGGTGAGTGCGGTGGTGGGGTCAGATGTACATGCATTGGTGGGAAATACAAAAAAAGAAGAGCAACAGGGGAGGCTTTCGAGACTGTAGTCCTCGGACTGGAGCAGGTCCTCGTCGACATCGGTCGGGACGTGGGTGAGCATGAAACAGGTGTGCTGCAGATTGGGAATGAGTCGCTTGAGCTGTTTGGGCGTGATGCTAGACTGGAGATAGAGGAGCTGCGGACACAGCTGGGATATAAGCATAAAAAAGGTATCCGAGTAATAGTGACCCTGTGGCAATTTGATGGTCTGCAGGGCTTGGCCGTGCTTTTGGCAGAACGTAATGATATCGTGCATCGTCACCGAGTCCGGGAATATGGCCTTGCGATACGCACGCTGACACACGAGCTGGTAAGTGTACCGGCATACAAACAGAAACACAGGTAGATCCTCGACCTGACTGAACAGTATGACCTGCATCAGCAGTTCATTGGGCAGGACAGGTACGACGGGTGCTGGGCCCGACATTCTCTCTCTCTGTCTCTTTCTTTCTTCGTGTGTCTGTCTGGTCTTGGTTGTTGGTCAAGACAAAAAAAGGAGAGGAAGAAAAAAAAAAGATTAAAAAGAGGAATGGGATAAGGCGAGCGAGAATGACAACAAATGCGGGCCTGAGGGAGAGGTACGTCAAAGAAAGACGAGATTGAGCACAACGAAAGGAATGGCAGGCCCCAACACGTGTTGCTTTGCCCACACAAAGTAACGAAGAGAGGGTGCTTGCTGAGTTGTAATCCAACGCCTTTGCATGATGGCATGCTTACCCCCCATCATCCCATCCCTTCCTTTCTCTTTCCCTTTTTTTTTTCTTTTTTCCCTTCATATAGACTTCTTTCTCTTCATGACACGGCGATTCTTTCACTCACTATGCATTTAGAACACCAGATCCATCGTCTTGGGGTGTTTCATACACTACGAAGGAACAGACGCACCATTTTATGCAGAATTTTATCGCGCCCCGTGGCACAAGAGCCCAGCCAGTGACTAACTCCCTGCGCAATCACTGATCGGCAGATACGAACACGCACATCAAAAAATGACACAGACACTCACACACACGCACACGCACATATATATAATTACAGTAACCGTGCGCAGCACGCTCTCCCGTTCAATGAAATTTCATGCACGTCCGTATAATAGTAAGCAAAGGAAAAGGCGTTTTCGTCTTTTGGCAGATCAGATCGTCTCTTGGTCCCCATAGCAACCATCCATCATCCATCGATGGATGGATCTCACCTGCATATTCGCTCAATCCCTATTGGGAGCCAGAAATAGGGTAGATGAAAAAGGAAATACTCACGATCTCCAGAGAGGCTTTATGGAAAGGACCGAATAGCATCCATATTCTTCCCCGTTTTGTATCCACTTCCGGCCAACCAATATATATAATTGTTATGAGACTACAGTAGAGCAGAGCGGTATCACCCAGTAGAAATATCATGGGACGTGATGGCAAAATGCGTTGATTTCTGCAGGCACTCTGGGGTTGACGGGTTGGAACAAACAACGCAACAAATTGGATCACGACCGGTTTCAGACGCCGCTAAATAGTCACGCCAAAGGGAATACATACTAATGCGCTTGACGTCTTGAGCCTTTGCGTGCTTCAACACTTACAGAGACAAAACACCAAACGATACTCTCTCTCGCCTAGTATTTGCAAACGATACAACGACAACCAAACACTCTTTCTGTATTTGAAAGCAAGACAAAACAACCGGCAATAGACTTTTCTTTCTCCATCGATTGCCAAAGAACAACTTAAATGTCCTACGACAGAGACAGCGAAGCCGCCGTCAACGGTGGCTACCCGACCATGCCTGGTCATTCTCTTCAACAGCTCTACAATTCAGCGCCATTAAATGCGATGGGCCGTCAGCCAAGGACGGTGTCGCCTGCACCGTCCTTGCCGCCTGCTTCATCACCTTCGGTCGGCGGGTATCCTTATGCAATGTACTCCAATAGCTCCTTTGCTCGCTACCCCATGGCCATGAACATGTCTCAAAAGTTATCTCACCAACAACAGCAACAGCAGCAACAACAACAGCAGCAACAACAACAGCAGCAACAGCAACAGCAGCAACAGCAGCAGCAGCAACCATTGCAAACCATAGTCGACCCGAGTTCGAATCCGCCTTCGCTCGCCACGGCGAATGCGTCTTCACACGTGGCTCGCCAAATCAGCTATGCCCAAATCTCGCGGTCGGGCAAGTCGCCTCACCACCACGCACGGACGGCGGCCCACGTAGCAAGGAGCACGCCTGTCACGTCAGCGGTCACCATCACGGATCCAAATAACCCGTCCAAGTCATTTAGTGGGCTGGTCGGCAAGGCAGGCAAGCACGAGGACGACACGCACCGGACGCATTCGCCGTCGGCCCAAGGGAATGTGCAGTGGTCGACGCTGGATATGGGCGGCATGCGGCTCAAGAACATCACTGATCCCGTCTGCCAGTACACGTTTCTGACCGGCCTTTACATCAACCACAACCAGCTCACCTACCTCAACCCGGCCCTCGCCCAACTCGTCAACCTCAAAGTCCTCGATGCCTCCGGCAACAGGCTGACAAGCGTCCCGCCCGAGCTGGGTCTGCTCATCAACCTCAAGGAGCTCTTGCTTTTCGATAACAACATCGCTTCCCTCCCCAACGAGCTTGGCACCCTCTACCAGCTCGAGATGCTCGGTCTCGAGGGGAACCCGCTCCAGCCCGACATCAGGTCCATCCTCTCCAGGGATGGTCCCTCCGCCGTCATCTACTCTTTAAGAGAAAACGCACCAGGTAAGAGAGAGAGAGAGAGAGAGAAAATGGGCTGCTATGCGTGTTCCATGATCGATGATCGACTCATCTTTATCTCAGTGGGCATGCCGCCTCCTCAGAGAGAATGGATTTCCATCGAACACCACTCGGGCCAAGACGACCGAGGTGAGTCTCGTTTATGCACTGTGTGCTTACATAAACTGATAACGTCCAATTTCCCGCACCGGAAAAAAAAACCCTCTAGACAAAATCTCGGTACTGTCTTACAATACGCTCTGCGAGAAATATGCTACCAGTCAAGCCTATGGATACACGCCATCCTGGGCACTGACGTGGGAGTACCGTAAGGAACTCATTGTCAACGAAATTCTGAGCTGCGATGCGGATGTGGTTTGTCTACAGGTAAAAAGAAATCGGGAGAGTGGCATATGTATATGTTCTATATTAACTCGATGCCGTGAATCATGCAGGAATTGGGGTACAGCCAGTATGAAGACCTTTTCAAGGGCGAATTCCGGGAACGGGGAGAGTACGAAAGCATATTCTATCCAAAATCTCGAGCAAAGACCATGTCAGATAAAGAGCGCGGCCAGGTCGACGGCTGTGCCACGTTCTTCAAGGCATCCAAATTCCGTCTTCTCGATCAATATTTATTGGAATACAACCAAAAGGCGCTGCAGCGTGTCGATTTTAAAAAGAGTGAGGACATTTACAACCGTGTCATGCCCAAGGACAATATCGCGGTCATGACGATGCTCGAAAACAAGGACACCCTCGCGCGTGTCCTCGTCGCCAACTCACATATCCACTGGGATCCAGCCTTTGCCGACGTCAAACTCGTCCAGGTCGGCATGCTCATGGACGAACTCGACAAGTTTGCGTCACGGCATCTCGCATCAAGGTCCAGCGACAGCCCGTCCTATGCCTCGACAAACAAGCTCCCGACCATCATTGCAGGCGACTTCAACTCGACGCCCGACTCGGGTGTTTACGAATTCCTCTCCAAGGGAGCCGTGCGACAGGACCACGACGATTTTGGCGATCACACCTATGGCAGCTACACCACCGAGGGCTTGTCCCACAAGCTCAACCTCAAGAGCGCATACAGTCCCATCGGCGAGCTGCCCTTCACCAATTACACGCCCAATTATAAGGGTGTCCTCGATTATGTATGGCATTCGAGCAGTACCCTCGATGTCTTGTCCCTCCTCGGGCCCATTGATCGGGATTATCTTAGCAAAGTGGTCGGGTTCCCGAACGCGCATTTCCCCTCAGAGTAAGTAAATGCCGTGTGCAATTTTTTTGACACTCGGTGACTGACGCGTTGATTCTAGTCACATCCCCATCATGGCAGAATTCAAATTTAAATCACCCCGGACGGACAAGATCGAAACGCCCGACTTTGGATCCACTTCCAGTAGCAGTCGACGTCATATGAATAGCGACTCCAAGGATAATAGATCACCATAATCAGGAACACTCTCTGTCTGTCTGTGTGTGTGTGTGTGTGTGTGTATGTATGTGTCAAATGTGGGACCGCGTCATGGAGAGGCGGTGCAAATATTTAATGTGCGTGGGGGCCAAGGAAAAATTTGTGAAGGTTATTCATGCAAATGTGAGAGTAAGAAGAGAAAAGAAAAAAAAAGTTGAAAAAGAGCGGGAAAAAAGAGAGAAAAGAAAAAGCTTGGGGTAATGGGGAGATGCAGAAATTTACTGGACGTTTCGCACCACGTCGTCGACAGCCTTGGCAAAGTAGTCAATGTTGCCGGACGACAGGCCGGCCATGGAGACACGGCCATTGTCGGTCATGTAGATGTGGTATTTTTCCTTGAGCACCTTGACTTGGGAAGCTAAACATGAAAATCAAACGAGTCAGGACCCGAAAATACCCGTGTTTACCCTATGCTTACCCTTCAAGCCCGTGAAGGAGAACATGCCGATCTGGTTGGTGATGTGGTCCCAGTTGCCAGGCGTGCCGAGCTGAACCAGGCGATCCTTCAGGTCCTTGCGCATTCCAATGATACGGTTGGACATGTACTTCAGGTTCTCCTTCCATTCAGCATACAGGGCAGGGTCATTCAGGACAATGTTGACGATACGGGAACCGTACGCGGGCGGGTTAGAGATTTCGGAACGCTGAAGCTTTTCGATCTGAGACAGGACGCGCTGCGTGTCCGCCGGAGATTTGCAGACCAGTGTCAAATTACCAGCGCGTTCACCTATGAAAATGCGAGATGTGGAGATGAGTCACCTCGATTTGTTGTGGATGATCGGATGGGGTTACCATAGAGACCAAAGTTCTTGGCAAAGGACTGGGCGACGAACAATTCGAAGCCTTGCTCGACAAAGTAGCGGACGGCCCACGCGTCGCGGTCGAGGTCACCCGAGGCAAAGCCCTGGTAGGCACAGTCAAAGAAGGGGAAGTGGCCCTTTTGCGCCATGACCTGGGCGATACCCTTCCACTGGTCCTGGGTGGGGTCGACACCGGTAGGGTTGTGTGCGCAGGCGTGGATGACAAAGATACTGCCATTGGGAGCATCGCGCATGGTCTGGAGCATCTGCTCGTAGGCCAGGCCACGTGTGCTGGCGTCCCAGTAAGGGTACTCTTCGACCTCAAACCCAACAGAGGAGAAGATGTTGCGGTGGTTGGCTGTCCAGAAATGAGTCACCCCATCACTTGCTTCTATTTTTTCTTGTCTTACCCCAGGTGGGTTTCGAGATGTAGCACTTGGGGCTCTTTTTGTAGTACTGGGCAAGGAAAGCGGCGCCGGTGTGGTTGGCACCCGTGCCAGAGATCGTCTGCACAGCAGCCACGCGGCCGTCCTTGATAGCCTGGCTGTCTGCGCCCAGGATCAGTTTAGACGCAGCCTGGGTGTACGAGGCCGTGCCCGCAATGGGAAGGTATTCGTGATCGAGCGAGCCATCGTTGAAGAGGATCGCGTCCGCCTAACGAGGAGGGTGCTTGTGTGAATATGGAACGCATGACAGCACTAGTATCCTGAATGTAATACCTTCTTGACGACGGGAAGGACATAGGGCTTGAGCTCGTCAGTACGGAAGGCGCCGACACCGACGTTAATCTTTTGAGGGTGCGTGTCTTCCTTGTACTGCGCGGTCAGACTGAAGATAACGTCCGGAGGGGCCTGAGGCACGTTTTCAAAGACGGAGACTGGTGGGAGCCATTGAGTCGAGTGAGCAGGCTTGCATCGCTCATGACGAGAGGAGGGGCGCTTACCTGACATGGGGTGAAGGTGGCTCGAGATCTGGCCAAGGCGTTGCTGGGAAGAAGAATGGTCGGTGGGCGCCATGACGGTGAGGTTATTATTATTATTTTAGATAGATAAAATCTATTTTTGTGGAGTGATCGGGTCACGGCACCGACCATGTTGTTGGGTTACGGTGAGTTTACAACCCGAAAACAAACATGCATCCTTTTTTTTTTTTTCTTTTTTTTCTAACACACTAACTTGGCTTATTTCAGCGGCGATGGAGGAGATGAATAAGAAAGAGGTAAAAAGAGGTATCCTCCTTCCGCTCGCGGCCGCCACCGGTAATCATTCTCCCCATTTTTCATGTGAAAGATGATACGAATTTGGCATTCGTTTTGTCAGCGCACGCGCCTGGCGAGCTTTTTGTTCGTCGTGAGAATTTCTCCTCTCCATGGTTCCACAAATCCACATGCACACCCTTCTTATTTTCCGAGTGTCCTCACGTTTTGTTCAACCATCCCCCAAAACGATCGCCTTTGGACTAAAATAATCTTTCTCCTGCTTTAACTCGGTTGAACACAGAACTTTATATATGCGCTCTTACTTTGTGGGTAGTAAGGAACGATGCGTCCCATCAAAGAGTAAATAGGATCCCCTGCGGAAACTACAAAGGGGTTTTGAATAAAAACACAACAAATGAGGGTCGAGAGTTGTTTAGTATCGTATCGATAATCTAAACATTAACGTCAATATAAAAGAAGGCTAAAGCTGGTCCGGCAAATAGAAACTCAAATAAACAAATTTTCCGGGCATTATGCAAAGCGAATAATTTTTTTTTCTGCTCTCTGTGCAGAGACGAGCAGTTCCATGGAGAACTACATGATTGTTGACTTGCCCAGTTCTATGTGCGATGCACAGGTACGAAATGGCTCCATGACAACTTTTCAGTCGCGTCAGAGACGAAAACCAAAATGCCACATGTCAGATAACGCGTCAACGTAGGACATGTATATGGATAGTCCATCAAGCATGAGTAACGCCTATATGAAAGGCATGCGAAGCGCCGCGGATTAATGACCCGCTTTGAAGGTTATGCTTCCTCTACTACTTTTCTTTTTGTGGGGAGTGACGTATGTGCTTAAAACTACCTGGTTTCCGAGGGTGTTTTCCGAAAATGAAAGACTGGTTTCCAATTTAGGTAATGGAAACGATTTTTCAGATGCTTTTCGTATGAATGCTTCGTGCGCTGAATGCTTTTCCTGGCTACTGCTGTACGCGAAAGTGTGTAATGTCCTGAATGCCATTATGAAACAAGAGCATAGAAAGACAGGGTCGTCACAGGTAGTAACCTTGAGAAAAAATAAATGTTGAGTAGCAAGCATTCTGTCTCGCACGGTGGATAACGGCTTCGGACAGTTCTCGACTTTCAAATTACGCGTAATTAAAGACGACGCTGCACGTGATTCTTCATTCATCTAGTCCTTCACTGCTTACATGATATCGTTTAAGGCGATGCTCGCGTTTGTTTCCATCGTCCGGCCATTATATTGTACAACACATTAACTAACGCAGCAGGGAAGCTTTTCCAGGCTCTTCCGATTAACTTCGGACAGTATGGATATGTGAAGTATATATCCATAGGCAGAATCTGCTATACGTATCGACAGCAATTTGGAGAGCATAACATTGTACGCAAGACATTGAAACAAAAAACCATGATAAAGATAATAACTGTGGAGCTCAGGCATTGACTGCTGCGGCCAAAAAGACGTCTCTAGTATACGCCACATTGTCATTCTCCTAACATTGCCATTCATTTTAGAGCAGGTGTCACGCCCTGATGCAGCGGATAGACAATCGACAGTAGAATATAATTATAGTAGATTAGAATTTGGGGTCGAGCATAAAAATTCGAATGATCCATATTTAGCTATTTCCTGATATATGCTTCTAAACAATGTACACATGGGTGGCGTGTTCTGCGGTACAATGATGAAAATCCAGATAATGGGAACCTTCCGCAGCAACCAAGAAATTGCTGATAAGATTTTTCCATCCATTGAGCGGGGAATTGAAAGTGTCACTATGGTAACAAGCAAAATGCGCAGCATAAATCATATCAGAAGCAAAATAAAGTTTATTCTTCTATTAGATTCCTGATCATATGTGTTAGGAAAGGGTTTTTTAAAAATACAGCAAAACAAGTAGTAAAATGTTCATGTGGTAGGGGGGCATAAAGGAAAAAATAGCATAGGTATGAAAATTACAGAAAAATGTGCCAAGTGGTATAACTCATGGGCGAGTTTGATACATACAATTACAGAATGAAAGTGAGTGCGTGCGATCTAGTAGCAGTGACAAAGGATGGATGTAATAAAAAATGTTATGCAGGAAACGAAACAAATGTACAAAGATGCATTGTGTATGTATAAAAGAAGAAATCTAATGATCTTGGATTGGGTCTTGCTGACTAAATGGGTATAGAATGTGCATGTTGTGTGTTGGTGGGTATAGTGTAATAAATGGGCGAGATATAGTAGTAGCTGCATTCAGGTACCCGTACGTGCAATAGCCATGCGTGTCGAGAATTGCTGGATGTAGAGACCCGGACCGTTAACGAAGACCGGGCCACGAAGCGACGTAACATATAAATTGGCGACAGCGCCGGCACGCCACAGATTCTCGATGTTACGGTTCGTCTGCGCGTCGAAGGGGATCCAATTGGTCCCGGCTTGGTAAACCCACTGAAATGTCATGATGAATAAAGAGGTGCTGGATAGAGGACTAAGAGGAGTAGTAGATGTGTAAGTAGAACAGAGTGAAGGGAGATCAACCTATACACGCAACCTTTTTATACACGCGCTTCCAACGTTGCTGAGCTTTTTTTAATAAGATGAAATAGGTATCTACGACGGCGCATAGTCCCCGCTATTGTATCCGGCTCCATTAGGCGAGGAGTGGAATCACCCTTTTTGGCTCTGCTTTGCCACACCCCGTTTTGAAGAGACAGCTCAGTATCGGGATAAGATCCAACCTATCAACGGGTTGCACGAGAGTCATTGACACATATTTAATCGATCAGTGTTCCCTTGACGAGAGCTGGGGTCACGCCAATGTGCTTATTTGGGCGGTAATGTTGTCATCGGATGGGCACAGACCCCACATTTCGCCAATTGCGGTATCTGTTACGCAGCAGGTTCAGGCGGGGGGCACATAACGTGGCAGGGATGTATCGGGTCCAGCCGTCTTGTTTCTCCTTATCACCGCTCAGACTGTGTATACATAGCTATTCCTGAGTTACGGCTTTCCATTGACTATCGCCTCGTCATCTAACTGCTGCGGTTCAGGTTTCTGTTATATTTCATTGATGTTCTAGCCCATATACACTATTCACTGCTGAACGTTCAAGATTACAAAGTAGGATATTATATGGTTTTTCTTATATAGGACCTCAACAGTCGGCAGTCCGTCCATCCGAGAAAAAAAATAAAAAAAGGCTTATTTTTCATATTTGGTACGCGTTTCATATTCGGTGTTTTGGCTCCCCTGGTGGGAGTCGAGTACCGTGGAATGCATCAGTGGGAGCGCGTAAAGAGGCTATCGCAGCGGCTCCTGCTGCTCCTGCTGCGCACACTTTTTCGTCAGCTCGCCAAGCGAGGTTACACCGGCCAGGACGCGTCAGGCAAGTGGGCGCGCCACTCTTGAGGCTGAGACAATGAGACAAGCCGATCGGGTCTTTATGGCTATAACAAAATAAGCCTCAACTTTTATTCACCAATCACCGTACACTGTGTGGCACAGCAGCGAGATGTCTGACGCAGGCCGAGTCGACGCGACATCGACCGTATCTTCTCGATAACGATCTTGTTATAATTAGATATGAAGTGAGAGCGGTATGATAACTTACGGATCGAAATAATAATAAAAATTGGCCTGCGAGCGTAGTCCAACCTTATTGGCTGAGTTACACGTCATCTGCGCACACGTCTCAGCGAAAATGCTCAGGCGCAACGCAAAAGCTTATACGGCTTGTTTGCTCAGTTTTAGGTGCTGAACAGTGCTCAATCCAGGGCTACACAGTTGACCGCTGCAAATATTCCAAAAGTTATCCAGGACCGCTTTCCTTTGATTGGTCTTTTTTCTTCATTTCAAAAATAAACACACCCATTTTGTCGGCTTGACCATACGCAACAAAAGGTCATGTTTGTCTCTTCTCCGTCACACACACGTCGAAACTTTTTCCATTTACTGAGCGCTACTGCTCATTCTCGTTCACAAATGGAGGCTCTGGTTGCACTTTTTAGCATTCCCTTTCCGTCCAAGTCAAGAGCAGTTTATGAACGAGTGACTGAGAGAAAGGATGAAGGAGAAGGCGGTGTAGTGATCAGTATTGGCTGTCATGATACTTATGGTTGATCGCTGAGATAATAGTTCTAAGAAGATATAGTGTGGAAGACACCGCTGGTCGTTTACGTAAGACAGGCGCTGCAGTGTGTTGACGAAAGACCCCATTAATGATAATGGCACAAGACGACCGACGGAACGTGCATGATCACGCTCACTGATTGCTGAGTTCCTGGATTGAAATCCAAATCAGCTAAATTTTTATATTTTGACATCCTTTCCTGCCAATGCGAGCGCTTGTGCCCCTTGACGAGCCGTACACGCACAATGCGGTGGTGCAGGCCTTGCGCCGTAGCCAGACAGACTGGGCTATTGATCAAGATGTGACGGAAGCCAACGCAGAGAGCCAAGATCTGTCCAATGTCGCACTTCAGTGGCTCGAGTATGAACTCATCAACTGGTCCTATGTGGCGATGCACGAGCAGACAACCATCGTCAATGCGTACTGCATCCGCAAGGGCCTTATCCGCAAGGCACAGCTATCCTACAACATTGCGAAATATTTGACCAAACACCCTGACAGCATTCTCAAAAAGGCGATTCCAGAGACCTGGCAGTTTGAGCTGGATCACGTAGACTATTTCGACGAGGCCATGAACGAAGTGTACGAGGTGGAGCGCGACCTCAAGGCAAACGAAGAAGAAGGCACGCATCATATGTTTATCATCAAGCCCAGCATGGCCAACAAGGCGGCAGGCATCCATGTCTTTGATTCACTGGCATCCCTCTACACCATGTTCGAAGACGATGACGACCAGGACAGCGACAGCGATTCGGACGCAGAAGACCTGACCCAAGTGCGAGAATGGGTTATCCAGCGCTATATCGCCAACCCGCTGCTTGTCAACCAGCGCAAATTCCATGTGCGTGCCTATGTGCTGGCTGTCTCCAATATCAAGGTCTATCTTTACCGCGACATGCTGGCCCTGTTCGCTCTGAAACCCTACGACACTTCCAACCTCGACGACTCGCTCATCCACCTCTCCAACACCTGCATCCAAACCGACCACCCCGACTTTGTCGAGGAGGCCTCGGTCCAGCTCTTCTGGGACTTGCCCGTCGACAAGGCCAACCTCGACAAGGCCTTTACCAAGATGCAGCATACGCTCCGCGACGTGTTTGACGCCTGCACTGGTGAGATGACGACCTTCCAAGCCATTCCCAACGCCTTTGAGATCTTCGGGGTGGACTTCCTTGTGGACGATAACTTTGATGTCTATTTCCTCGAAGCCAACGCATTCCCGGATTTCAAACAGACCGGGTCCCAACTCCAGCACATCATCGACGAGCTCTTCCAGGCCACGGTCTCGGTGGCGATTGAGAAGCAAGAACCGACAGAGAACCTTGTACCCGTATTTGAAAAGCATTTACTCGCATTATAAATTGCCATCTGCATACACTTTAGTCAAATCCTCGACACCCCGCGCAGTCTTGACCCAGGTCACCGGACATCGGTTATGCTCTTCGACGTAGCGGTACGCACATGTGTAGCAAAAGACATAGCCAGAGGGAAGAGCGGTCGGGTTATTGATAGGATTGCTCAGGCAGAGCGGGCATGTGTTGGGGGTTGAGGGTAGCGCCGTGCCTCGCGGGTCAGGCTAAAGAAGGACAAGCACGCATATTAGATGATGTGTCCCCGTCCGGTATGCGGTAAGTTGAACTTGCACTGTATCCTTACCTTTGTCTTTTCTGGAGGAGGGATTGTTTCCGCTGCATTGTCCTCTTGTAATGCGTTGCCACGTGCGAACTCGGAAGAGTACCACCATTCCAAAAACTTGTAGAAAAAGATAGACATGGGCAAAAGCACCTTCAGGAACTCAATGACCTTGCCAAAAATGGATGAGGCAAACTGGAGTGGCGAACGTTTGCCTGGTGCGGCCGATGCGCCATCCACCTTGTCATAGTAGGCTCGCTAATGCGCGCACGATTTAGTGTTCTATCTTGGACCTTTCTCAAAGAACTTACATAATCGGCCATGCTCATGCGCTTGATTTCGAGACCAATGAGGTGTAGCCACGGCGTGTAGTAGCGGGTCTTGCCAAAGAGGTAGCCGATGTTATAGGCGAGGTTGGAGGCGTGGTAGATGGAATTAATGTAGGGGTAGATGAGACGGAATAAGCGGATGAGACGAATGGCCAGACGGCGACGCGTGGACGTGTCTGGATCTTGAAGCTCTTCTGTTTCGCGCTCTTCATGCTCGTTGGCACCGAGGATGGACGACCCGCCCGAGATCTGGTTGTAAAACAGGTCCAGCCTGCATTTGACATACGGAAGACCGACCAGAACCAGCAGAGAGCGGTTGATCTCGCGAGGCGTCAGCGGAGGTGCGGTCGACTTGCCACCCGTCGCGGCGAATTTGGCTGCGTTGCTGTTCAAGTACGTAGACGAAACTCGCTTCAGACCATAAAAGTTCTCGGCAAAGGATGCACCTATCCACCATTTCAGTTATAAGTAAACGAAGTATGACATAGATATATATATGTGTGTGTATATATCATAATATATCATATCGCAACGTACCCCACTCCTTAAGGTAATGCCGTTCGACAAAGAGCATGAGCAGTGCGTAGAATTCTTCGTGATTGTTGACGAATCGAATGAGGAAACGAGGGTATCGTTGCGCATAAATCTAACCCAGGTGCAGACATGGAGTCGAGCTTGGTGAGTTGGAAAACAGAAGTTAAAAAGAATAGGGTACTTACAGCGACAACATATTGAACTGCGGGTTGCAAGAGCTCCCTCAGCTTGTGTTGAGCGTCGAGCTCAAAGAGAGATGGCCGGTAAGCATCCTCTTGGGAGCCCAATGCGCTCATGAACTCCATGGTGGTAAAGTGTCGGACTGTGTAGGTAAAGGTAAGCTATGTACAAAAAGCGATTTGTCATTTCTTGCAGTTTTTGGGATGACAATTAGAATTTGCGGGGATACTGTATCCCAGTTCAGTTCTTGAAAGACACTTTCATGTGTTACTGAACGAAAATATACTTTTTATTTGTACATGAGTTGAATCAAATAGCTATATTACATGGTGAGATGAACTGAATAAATAAGATGGTGGAGGAGGGCGACTTGAGGAAAAAGAGAAAGGAGGATTAAGGATTACGAGGATTAAGAGGACGAGGTGGTGGGAGGAGGAATATGCATGTTCTTTTCAATCAAAAGGTTGCGCAGCCATTTGATCTCGAGCTCGAGCTCATTGACACGCGACTGCAGAGCTTCTGATTTGGCCGCCATTTCCTTGACCGTGTGTTCCATCGCTTGCTCGCGCATCTTCTTCTTGATACGGAACCGTGCACTCGCAGCCGTGTTGCGTCGTCGCTTGTCGTCTTCAGCCGACCCATCTTCCTCCTTCTTGTCTTCCAGTGCGCGCTTGACTCCCGCAGTGCTCTTTCTCGTACGTGTCTGTGTCTTTTCCTGCTGCTGTTGCAGCTGTTGTTGTTGCTGCTGCTGTTGTTGAAGGAATGCAGCGAGCTGGGTGGGGTCCATCACGGGGGGCTTGGGCAGAATCATGGGCTGCGAGCGCTGACTAACTGTGGGAGTAACGGGAGGATAAGATAAGGCGGCATTTGAAGAAGAAGAAGAAGAAGAAAGAGCAGGAGGAGCAGGAGGAACAGAAGGAGCAGACGCCGAGTGGGTCTCGAGATGCTGCTGGGGCAGTTCGTAATCAAGATACGCTGACAATCGCTCGTACGTGATGGGGTCGAGTCCACTGCTGTTGCTGCTCTCTGGCTTATGTCCTTTCTCGCTGTCGGCTGTTAGGGCTGAGACATCCGGTTTGCAATCAAAGGTGAATTGAGCATTGCTCTAAAAACGCCCGTCAGTATCAGTAAACAAAGACACCAAAGTTGGCAACCGCAGATGAGACCTACCCAAAGAGCCAATTCCTCTGCAGCATCCTGTTCATGCTGGGCAGTGTCTACTGACGAGCCAAAAACCAACGCATCCAGTGGCGAAATGTAACCCGAATTCGAGTACGACATGGTTTAACGTGCAAATAGAAAACGAAGAGAAAATATTCGAGATGGAGAATGCGAAAAAAAAAAAAAAAACAGGACGGAGTTTCAAGTGCTGGGGCCATCACTTGGTTCTTGGTCTCTTTTCAGCCTCAATTGGAGAGAAACGTGGAAAAAGGGGCAAAAAAAAATTCTTTTATCGTATTTTCCCGCTTCTGTTACTACTACAAAGAGAAGTGCCAGCAAGCTGTAAAGGAAGTGCTCAGGTAAAGCAAACGACGGACAAGACGACCCCATGCGTGCGGCACATGGATTGATTAATAATGCGGGTCCAGAATTCGCCCATGAATACGAAGCGGAGACCTGGATCCCCAGCCATGGTAACGACCGAGCTGAGTCACTGTCGGTTGACTCACATTTGAAAGTTCAAGACACGCTTTTAAGGAATACCATTTTAGGTGCCTTGACTGATAGGCCGCCACCTTACTTCATATCTTTCTTATCTGACTCACCCGAACATTGGAATTGCAGCAACATAGTAAGGTGGAAATATTCTCTATGGATATTCTACTGTGTTCGCCATCATGACTCATAATATATCTTTGAATGACTGACAACGCCAAACAGCTGTGCGCTTATATTTCAAAAATGAATCCAGCAACAAAAATACCTGCCCGGATTTAGTAGGTCTGGTCGATCCAGTCGAATTGCCTGACGACATGTGCCCATGACGTGTCCCGCGCTATTGTCATTCTTCATACGTAAATGCTATCGCTTAGCTATTCTTTCCTCCGTCCCATCCTATCCAGAATCGCCTGAATTGTTGAAAAAGTGGAAAAGAAGGTGTGGCGACATATTTTGATCGGAGGAGAACAAAAGAAAACACCACAGGAGTGACCCCGTGATTTATCAGTTCATGACCAATACGCAACACACACACAGAGGACACAATCCCTTTCAAAATGATGTAAGGCGGAGATTGCTGAGCGGAGTGCGTAATATTGTTAACCAAAAAGCAAAAAGATTTTTCAGACGCCATACATGACCGCCCACGCCCCCCCGATTTGACCCCCATCCACTGACTCCTTTTGAAAGTCCCACACTTTCACACACATACACACACACATATCTGTTTTTTTGTTCTTTCTCTTTTCTTTCTTCCTTTTTCTCGCTCTCACTTTATCCTTTTCCGTCCCGCGGATGTTTCTTTGCCTCCACCATGGATTTCAGTAGTCTCTCGCGCTACGACGACATGTTCAGCGACATATTCTTGGATGCCCTTCATCTTTGGTTTCGCACCGTCAAGATGAACGCCGACTATCGGAGGCCGCGGATACCCACGCACAAAGTTCTGGATATTATTCAGCGGAATGTCATGGAGAACCGGAGGCCCAACGATGCCATTCACGAACTGCTACAGTAAGTAAAACTGGGAAGGAGGAGAGGAGAAAGCAAAAGGGAAAGGCTGGAAGAGTATGCACACATACACACATGTGTATACACACACCTACGCACACACACATATATATACATATATACCATACGAATACGCCACCCCACAGCATGCCCCGATGTCTACTGGATCAATCCAGCCCATACTCGACATTCTCTTCCAACTACTTCCAACTATATGCCGATATGACATCCGACCGACATCGTAAAAAGTTGGCACCGGAAACGAAACGGAACGGGTCGACTGCGTTGTTACCGCTTCCGTGGTAATAGACCCGTATGACGACCGTGGGATTCGGAAAGTTAACCGGAAAAAAATCAGACAGGACCTGCGTAAATTATGTCAATGTGTGTGTATATATGTGTATATATATGTGTGTATGGCCTCTCCTTCGCGCGTGGAATGGGATTCATGATGGAAAAAAAAACTTTTTGGGATGCATGCAGTGTGCAGGTGGATCGGGGCTAATGATGTTTTTTGTTATTCTTTTTCTTTGATAGGGTGGACTACTTCAAACACCAACTCGCCATGATCCGTTCCGCAAAGGAACAGCAGGACTTTGTGCAACACATGAAACGTTACCTCTATATGTACGTCCTACTCACAGGTGTCGCACACATACACACATACACACGCACATGAGAAGAATTTTAAGCTGATACATTTTATCTTTAGGTACCTTCCGAATGCTGGATACGAAGTCGGTGATACGAGCCGGTACCGCGGCGAAGGAGCACAGGTCGAGGCGTGTCTGATTGCAACCAAAAAATGGCATCGGGGTGACGAGATACGACTGTGCACGGGTACAATTGCGTGCCTAGAGCCGGAAGACGATGCCCAGCTCGAGAAAAAGAACCGCGATTTCAGTATCATGTGGTCCACGCGGAAAGGCTGCAGCTGTCTTTTTCTCGGTCCTGCGCGTTTTGTGAACGTAAGTAAACAAACAATGGGGGAAAGGAGGCATTCTTGTTTTGCTGACGGGGTACTTCTTTATTTTTTTTTAAATCTGGTAGCACGACTGTGATTCAAACTGTAAAGTAAGTTGGCAAACATGAGGGACGGTGTTGAACCATTTGAGAAGAGAGAATGCCATGGAAAGGACATGTACTGACTTGTTTTATGGTAGTTCATCTCTTATGGCCACAATGCAGTGACGTTCAAGGTGCTCAAGGACATTGAGGTGGGCGAAGAACTCACCACATTCTATGGCGAGCATTACTTTGGTGAAAACAACTGTGAATGCCTTTGTGCGACCTGCGAACGACGGGGCGAAGGCAACTTTACGGTCGCACAGGATGACAAAGAAGCAACACATACCGGTCAGCGACGCAGCGCACGCAAGCGGAAGCGGATCGCGTCTGATATATGGGACACAGGAGCGGGCTGGGATGGTAAGTCAAAAGGAATTTACAGTGAGAAGCATGCCTCATGCGTGATGTCGTTAGACGAGCCTGTGGTGCAGCAACCCCAGCCACGACGCATCCGACGCGTCCAGAACCCTACGCCCGAATCGATTACGACACCCACGCTTCCGGAAAAGGCGCCGGATCGACGCAACTCTGCCACGGTGATGAGCATCGATTTCTTGTGCGGCAAACAACAGCCGGAAGCCGAAACCGGAACCGAACCTCCGAGCGCATTGAATTTGCTTTGCGACGCAGTTTTGGATGCTTCGTACCTACAAGTGAGACCGGAATCGCCCTCGACAGACGAAGGATCTAAAGCGGATTCGGCCATCAGCCTGTCGCCGCATAAGGTGGATGAGGAGCTGCTTAACAAGGCGGATGAGGATTACTTTGGTGACAATGAAAGCGAATGTCAAGAGGTAGGGGGTCCCTGCTGGCTAGACGATGCCGATTCGGATTTATCCTCGATCGACAGCGCCGAGCTGGCAGGGTGGTATAAAGAAGAGCCAGCCCTGACGTGCATTGCCTGTCACCGTGCGATGGATCGGGACGAGATTTTCCAGCGGGCGGGCGTGGCCGATGCTGGGCTTGTGACCTGGTCATGGACACCGAGTGCCGTCTTTACCGATTGGCGACCCAAGCGATGCCCACGATGCGAGCGCCACTATACCATCTTCCATCAAGAATGGCCGCTGCGTATCTTTAAGCGAAAGCCCATCGCCCAAAACTGCTCACCCTCACCCGCCAAGGAGGTCAAAGCGTCGTCACCTCAACCACCACAACAACAGCAAGAGCAACAGCAGAAGAAACCGTCTCAGACTATGAGGAGGAAGAAGCATTCCTTACAGATCACGATTGACGATAGCGACTCGCTTCTCAGGGACATTCTGAACGACAAACACGTTCCGTTGACGCCACTTTCAGAATACTCGGGTGATGAGCCCCTGGACCTGGATTTGGATCTGATTGTCCCATCCACATCCTCCTCAACAACCACCACCGTTACTACCGCTTCTACCTCGAGTACTATTACTGCTGCTGCTGATACTCCTGCCCCCTCCTCTTCGGCTGCTGTCGCTACCGTCCCCACTACGGTCTTGTAGATATTCCTTCCATCGTCCCCCCCCCCCAACTTCTCCAACGCTATTTTTGTCTCCTTATTCCTTGACTTCACTCATTGCACTCGCTCTTTGTACACACTACTTTTACACTGTTTTTTTTCCTAATTTTTACTTGATACCAGATCAAACATAAAAAAAGGCACTGCTTTTAATCTGTTACAGTATTTAAGCGCATCTATATGTACAATGAAAAAAAAAAAAGTGTGTGAATGCAGGTGTACGAGCGTTCTATTTGAGGACGGCCCAGCGCTGCACCGATTTGGTCACATAGTTCTTGATCTTGCAACTCTTCTGCTGGACCGTGACTTTATCGGGGAGCTTATTCTCCAAGGTCCTGTAGGCTGAATACTGCAGCACGAAAAAGTCGAGTTGGCAGCCGTCGAAGCTCCAGCCTTCGTCGTCGACACGTACACAGCCATTGTGGGTTTCGCCGTCGGGCAATTTGACGCCATCAAGTTCCTTAATGTAGAGCTTGGTGCCTTTCTTGATGTCATTCGACGCTACACTGACCCAGGGCACAAGACTGTTGTCATTCTCACCGAGGCCATAAGGAGACTTGTTCCGGTTGACCTTTTGAAATTTGTCCTTGCCGCTGTCGAGGTTAACCATGACGCCGTTTTCGAGCAGACCTGTGCCTTCCATTTGAAATTTCTGGATAAAGCATGCAAAGCATCAGTGTACTGAGGGCGAGGGTATACAATCGGTAAAGCTTACATCGTAAGTCACTTTAGACACCTTGGCAATGGTCTTGCCGTTGTCATCCTTGAGGGCCTTGTTTTTAGAGCCATTGAGGGTAACGACTTTGCCGTCATTGAGCATATCCTTGTCGCCTTGCTTTGGGATCCAGTACTGCGTGAGAGCGGCGTGCTTATAGCAGCTCGAGATGCGCTTCTCCAGCACCGGCGCAGCCGATGTGAGCGTCACCAGGAACGTAACGAGAGCAAAGAGAACAGTAACACGAGTTGGGAACATGATGAGAGAGAGAGAACCTGCTCAGTAGAAAATGCGATAAAGATGCGTGTGTATGTAAGGGGATGGGGCGTTCAACGCGCTGTTGGGTTTGTAAAGAGAGGAAGTGAGGAGAGAAGATGTATTGGGTTAATGAGGATGTAGTCAGTGCGTGGATTGCGTCTTTTATATGAATGATGATCGGACTTGCCTCCGTATTGTGTGCCTGGCGTGTGGTCAATAGCGCCGAATAAAATATCTCGCTCACTGCCTCTAGAATATTTCTTCGCCCTGATTTTTTCGATGCGGGGACAAGGCGCGCCATCCCGCTCGCGATCCCGCAGGCAATAAAGGAACCTTGCCGGCTTTGGACACCATGATTGGTGCTAATATAGGGCAAGCATTGACAACGACATAACACAGCAAACCATGTGGCGGAGAGCCACTGCTGATGTGCTTCTTGGAAAAGGAAATTTGCTTTAATTTCCAAGGGCCCAGCGTAGCACAACAAATTGGTATGCAGATAGAGTGTGGTTACATCAACCATTTCAAAGCTTGTCATCGTGACCCTTTACATGCACCTAATAGGGTTGCCTCGCCTTCACCTTTTCTTTCTTTGTGGCGGAGTAATTTGATAGGGCCATGGATATTGTGTACGTGGAGATCACATGAGGGGTAACATTGATCTTTCTACGGGAAAAGTTTCTGCATCGAAAGAGACCTTCCTCCAATTAAAGTGATTTTTCTATCACGAAGACTAGATATCCGAGGTTGTCGAAACGCATACGCGCAGACAAACACACATTGCGCCACTCTGTCATACTGTATTATCAATTCTGCAGCCGTGGGTGTGACGGTAGACCAGAGTTACTTCGGGTACAGAGCACATACATACCATGCAGGCAACAGGGTTTCGCCATAGCGGTCCCCGCCCAGTACTTTGTGTAAATTTTCTGTCTGTCCATTGTGAAACCAAACGCAAAAATGAGGAGGTCATCTGTTTGAGTCCCGACAGGCACACCGTGGCGCGACTGACCGTAGAAAAGGCTATCAACGGCCTGAATTATAGTCTATAATTTCATGATACTTGTACTAATTTCAAGGCAGTAATACGTCTAGTAACAGAAAACGATGCTTGAATGAAGCACAACACACGTATTCCTCTAATGACGGTATCTTGTAGGAAATCGACCAGTTGCGCGCGCGCATCGGACGTCAGCGTATGCCCTCGGAGATGACCCGAGAGATGGTTGCTCAAGAAAAATCTATACCACGCATGTTGGCGCCGTGATCTGGGGCAGTTCCTTGTACGCACTTGCGGTGGTATTAAGTAGACTTAACCAGACCTCCATTGCTATGAGGGCGCGTGATGCCTTTGACGTTTGCTTGACAACGGAAGACAAAGACAAGCATAATGCCCCATTCCTTTTCTATACAAGGCTAAACATGACTACCATGGAAGCCTACCATTGTGTGTTCAATCACGCTAGCACCTGCGTGCACTAGTGTTGTAAGTGTTATAGTGCTAAAAACACTCCCCGTCGCATAGTCCCAGCTCTGTTCACCTACTATAAGAAGTAAGTGGTAGAGTTCTTTTGTGGAACCAGCATAATGGTAAGAAACATACATATCCGAACGCCTGCTGGCGGTCTGCATGTTATGTGGTGCCATATTATCTTTGTGCATGGTCACACCAACCAGAACCAGCAAGTCACCGGCGCATCATTATATCATCAGAAGAGACTATTAGTTAAATTTTCCTTTTTTATTTAAACAACTTTGTTAGAGATAAGATCAGCAAATGAACGACGGCAAAGTATCAATACCGCGCGCACAAATAAAACAGCCATAGTACTCCAACCTTACTCTTGGCACACGACACTTGTGTAATAAACAGGGCTGTCAAAAACCGTAATCCCGGAAATGAGCTGAGTTCTGATTCTCAACAAATGATATGACTGTGGTCATTGTTGTGCGGGTCAGGGTCAAGAAACGATGCTTGAGCGGGGATGGACACTTATATTATAAACAGACGCTCTCCGAGAACAAAATCGATGGAAAACGACTTCTATGTCTAGACATGATTTGCTCATTTAAAGATTTCTCATCTATATCTCGTGTAAATGGAAAATATCAGTGCTTGCAAAAGCATAAATTGCTTCGACAAAAAAGAAATTTCGGGTGTGCCTATTGGTCGTCTTATTATTAAATTGATGACCAGGGAGCGCTATTACCATCCACATATGTTCAGCGAATTAGCTAACTCCTTCTGTTTCCTGCGAGTCGTGGTCCGCTCAGCACAGACTTCCTGAACACTGGTCCCTTGAATTGCAAATGACCTGTCAGCCCATTATGACCTGTGAAGCTGCAAAACGTCAGCCAATCAATCATTCGTAGGATTGGACGTAGTTAGTTTTCTTTGCCCGCCATACCATATTCGAACAATGTTGTGAGCCAAAGCCAGTGGTACTATGTGTAGATCAATATACAACAAACAGGTAGTCAGCAAATGCTTTTCTGGGGGTCGTAGTCACAATTGCCCCAGGCTGGCCACGCTTTGATAATATGAGCCTGAGCGATCAACATCACTGATATGTTCCCATTTTCTGACGACTGATCGTCTCACATTATGAAGAAGGGAGCGAAGGTATTGACGGTATCAATCATGGAAAGTGCTTATGGTTCTAAGTTGAAGTCAAGGATACTTGTCGTACTCATGTATAAGGAAGACAGGTGACGATTATTGAAGAAACTATGATCAAATCTAATAGTTAAAAAACATTTGTTCAATTGATTTACACAATCTCCTGCGACAGACAAGTCGTGATACAGAAAAATCAAAGGAATGACTGGAAAGCACGTCGAATGCTTACATAACGCAATCAGTACTTGGTGATAAACTTGTACATGTCACTGGGGAGCAGTGGGATGCTCCCATATGGGTGAGCGAGCTGCGGCGTAGGTTCTGAATATACTATGAGAATGATTTTTAATGCCCATAAACCTGTGATATCGTAGATGATGGAATTTGGATGATAAAGATACAATACAATCGCTCCAGGCCACGTCAGCGCCTTTCCTCCTCAACTTGACCAGCACGTTGCCAGGCCGCAAGGGAGTGCCTCACAAACTGCTTAAAAGCCAACGTTGGCCAAATGAAAGCTGGCAGATGAATTGGACCAGAGTTCTTCTGTGATTTGTGTCCTCACTTGTCGTTCATCCAAGCGCTTTTGCGCGGGTTTTCAACGATTTCCTACCTACAGTGTGGCCAATACATATGTCATTTTTTGATAGCTAAAAGATGGTAAAGAATTTGCATAACGTAGTGGTTTCAATTATGTATGTATTATCCTCGAAGACGCTCAGAATTTCTTTTCCTAGAAAGGAAAAACCGACGTTGACCTCAAACTCTGACGAGTCAAAGACTCTACCCTGCTGATGGGCCGATGTGTCCAAGGCAGTGGTATGCTTGGGTAGAGGAATAGCGTGATACTTGTATATAAATGCAGCAGAAGGCTGGCAAAAAGCACATGCCTTCTTTCTCTTACAAGAGAAGAAAGTTCATGCCTTCACACACTCGCATGGAAATGCAATCCAAATACGTAACCTGATTTTTGCTTGCTGCGGACTACTTTTTCCCAACTCTTTCGCTCTTGACACAGTACAATGATCAAAAGAGACAGCAGCGACAACAAAGGTTTCACTACACTGCGAAAAAACATAAAGGTATGTGGAGCAAAGTAGAATTGTTGTTGGACATGGTGAGGATGCGCATCCTGCTCAGGTATACTGATGCATCATACATATTGCTGTCAACATTACTGTACTATTGGTAAAGCGTGGCAAGCTCAATTGTTTCCGCAAGATCGTCAAGGCTAAAGAAAAACGGAATGCTTGTTTGCGTCGCAAACTTCATTTGACTAAGCTCATGCTGCGTCTGTGCCAGCTCCGGATGCAAATCATCCGACGCAAGCAGGAACTGAACGAAATCATTGCTAGGGACGAGCACTTGCCCGTGCATTGGTGACACGTCCCAAGCCCAACAGCACTTGCGCAGCATCAGGCTCGTCCTGCTCTCAACTTTCTCATCTGTATACATAACTCTGGGCACTGTTGGATGGCCGCATGCCCACAATTTATCTCCATTTTCTTTTCTATCAGAACCTCGCCTGTATATCTTGCATAAAAAAGTGTTTTTGCGCGTCTTTACAACTTCATCTCTGTGTAAGCATGTATGGGCAGCTGTAGATTGAACAGGACACTACAGTTTCTTAGAACTATATGTCTGTCAGACTATACGTGACAGAAGTAACACGTCAGTAAAAATAATAGTAGCGCAGCTACAAAGCGAGTATATCGAGTTATGTTCTCAAAGGAGAAATTACCCTAACAAAAGGATATGGCGTGTACATATGGAGTGTACAGAACCTACTCCCTTTCACGAAACCACGTTAGATATACGTCTAACTGCATCGATGGCGATGGCGGAGAGATGCCACAAAAGACAGTAAATAGTGACGGCTATACGCTTCTTTGCCTCTTTATCTATCTTATCATTGTCCTTGCAAGCTGTACCATCACATGCTGCATATTTTCACGTGCAAGGACGTATGTATGTGGTGTTACGCTCTCTTTCAGCACATTAGGTTGACTTATTCATTGAGTATACGTCTCTTTCCTTTTTATCTCTCGCTCTTTTCGACCAAAATGCAGCTATGTATGTACAAATGCGTCAGTGCCGTATAACCTGTGATAGATGTACGCTGACGGACTGTATTTTTGTTGCGGAAATTCTAGTGCAATCTTATCAGCGGCGCTGCATATAGCGTCTATCTTCACGCTATCGCAGATGAAGTCAATAATACTCCTGCTATTGGCATGGGCGAAATCTCTTTTTCTCCTCTTTTCTTTTTCATCCTTGTGGAGATGTGCGAGAAGTATGCTGGAAAGCACTTTGGCTATTCAGAGCCTGAGAATGAATACTGTATGTATGTACTGTAGGTCAATCTGTCTGAATGTGCTGGGCCGATGAAAATCAACGGTGTGTCACGTCAAACGAGCACGAAGTGGAAGCACAAATTTTTTTTTTCGAGGACGCATAAAGTCCATTTCTTTTCGACGTTTGACATGTCAGCATTTGAGGCCTTCATTACTGTCCACCAGTACCAGCTCGCTGCCATTCCCGAGGATCTCTGGCTGGTACTCGAACTGTACTTTCTCATCTTCTGCAGCTCACATTTTTTTTTAGCCATTATTCCAAAAACTCGGTGAAGATTACCTCGATGCAGGTAAGGCGCACGACAACATTACACCAAAGCTCGCACTCAACCCAACACTCGAGCATAGGTACTGCGGTTGAGCTTCACTATGGCGATCCATTGGATGGATACTCTTTGCACGTCAAGGGCGACTCGTCCTTGAAAAAGCACGGGTAAGAAATGGAATACCGAGACGCGTCAAGGAAGTTGCATGACTGACAGGTATCTTTGATAAAAAGTGATATCTTCCTGATCGATCACGCCTGGACCACCAAACCCGAAGACGCAAAGAAAGAGTTGCTTGAGGCACCAGGTCTTCTGGATCGTCTTGAGAATTTGATGGATATCGAGAAACCTGATCTGGAAGAGTCCGAAGATGAGGACGAAGACCCCGAGATCGACGATGAAGCCATCCGCCTTGTTTCCGAACAAGCCAACGTGAGCCACGGCCAGGCCAAGGAAGCGTTGGCCGCCGAGAAATATGAAGTTGTGAATGCAATCATGGTACTGATATTGACAAAACCGATTTTGTTTTCACTGACTGAATGTCCGGCCTAGCGTCTGACAATGGATGAGGATTTCAAAAAAGAGACCGAGAGATTGCAAGAGCAAGTGATGGGTCAATTGATTGGTATGAATATATACATGCCCTGGTTAATGGAGTAATTACTAAATGTTTTTATTTCTAGCGAGCGGCAAAGCACAGGAGAAGGAAGACAAAGTCGCACAGGAGAAGGAGGAGCGCAGAAAGAAACGCCAAGCCGATTGGATGGCTGCCCGTGTCCATCAAGTCACCGAGGCCATGTGGGGTTACTTGCAAACTTATTCCTTCTCCGTTCTTCAACAAAATGGACAGCCGGCTACCCAAACTGCCTGGTGTAAGTGAAAACTGCATTTCCTCTTAATAGACAGAGGAGACTAACGAAATTCTCTAGATATCAACGACGAGGTACATCCAAATTTCATGCCATTTATCTCGCAAGTGATACTGAATAGGTGCATATTAGGTTGGATCTGCCTTGGCTCACTCGTCGGACCCCAACATGGTTTGCTTGCCCTTCATCTTTTCGCGCGGCGCAAGTGGCATGATGCCCTACAGCGTCATGTTTCCCATCAAAGACATTGCCGCGGGCGAGATACTGACGATCGACATGGTGCCCAAGAAAATCGAGCGTGCTGCCGACAAAGCTGCTTACTTGCTTGCCTTTGAGCATCGTCTGGTTACCCCTCTGAGTGACGAGGAGAAAAAGTCCATCGTGGAGAGCTTCAAGCAGCACCAAGCTGCCCTCAACCAACGCTCGCTGCCTGAGCCGAGTGCATCTGCGAAACTTGAAGCCTTCAAAGAAGATGGTAAAGCAGCATTGGATGTCGTACGCGTGTACACGACCACCGAGTTTGTCAAGCGCTTCCTGACGC
The DNA here is from genome assembly GCA_000697355.1 of Syncephalastrum monosporum B8922. Classification (NCBI taxonomy): domain Eukaryota; kingdom Fungi; phylum Mucoromycota; class Mucoromycetes; order Mucorales; family Syncephalastraceae; genus Syncephalastrum; species Syncephalastrum monosporum. The sequence continues at coordinate 249,292 of JNEN01001262.1, forward strand.
TGCCCAAGGTCAAGTTTGTGGAGGCGAAGGAGAATGCCAACATTATCTGGAGCAGCCAAGATGTCATGGATTGGGACAAGCTCACAAATGAACAAACCATCAACCAGCTCCGCTATGAAGAGTGCATGACTTATAAACAACGACTGGCTCAACTGATTCAAGAAACTTACGGCGCACCTTTTTGGTTCCCCACCACGTATGACATCACACGTCAATTGGGCGAGTTTGTGGGCGACTATCTCGAGGTAGGTTCAAGGAACTCAAAGTGCGATGATGTATCCTAATGCATGCCTGTGTCTAGACGGATGACGATAAGACCAAAGAGCACAATCTGTGGATTGCCAAGCCGTGGAATTTTGCACGTGGTTTGGAGATCTCGGTTAGCGGCTCGCTTCCGTATTTGATCCGGCAACACGATGCGCCGACACCCAAGATTGTGCAGCGTTATCTCACGGAACCCTGCTTGTACAACCAGAAAAAGTTTGACTTGCGTTATATTGTCCTCGTCAGACGCACCAAGCCGGATCTGGTCGCCTGCGTGTACAATATGTTCTGGATTCGACTTGCCAACAAGAAGTTCAACCTGGGTATGTGTCATGCCACGGTAATTCAACAGATATGGCGCCAAAAATACTTACAATACATATAGAGGATCTGGATGACTATGAGAGACAGTTCACTGTCATGAACTACTCCAATTACCAGATGACCCAGTTGGATTACAAGAGCTTCATTCACAATATGGAGAAGCAGCACTCGATCCAGTGGGATAGTGTACAAAAGGATATCAACCGTGCGATGAAAGGTAGGTTGCTCTTGGGTAGTTACACATACGGTATTGACGGAGCTCGGCTATATAGATGTCTTGACGGCTGCTGCTACACAACCCGAGCCACTGGGTCTTGTATCTAAGGATGAACCTTCTTATGATGCATTCTCTATATATGGCTTCGATGTTATGCTCACACACGACTACAAGCCTGTCATTCTCGAGGTTAACTTCTCTCCTGACTGCACCCGTGCATGCGAGGTATGTTTCGAAAATCTTGAGTTTGTTGAGACTTACAGTGTCACTTCTAGTACGACTCGAACTTTGTGAACAACATCTTTTCTGTGGTGGATAGCCGATTTGACAACGTGGAGAAGGGTTTGGAAGCTTTCACTGTCTTGTAATACTAGTTAGAGCAAAAAATAAAAAAAGTTCGGAGAAAAATAGAGCTTTCGCTTTTCTTGGTTGACCACACTTGTATGGCAGACAGATTGCAAGGACTCATTGGTACGTTAAGATACCAGAGAAAGAGATAATGAAACTTGCCATAAACTGATCTGTCACAATCTTGGATTGAACAGAGGGCGCTTGCAGTCCTGCTAATGCCGCACCTGATCTAGCGCTCAATCTCGAGATATGTGATCTCATCAATAAGAAGCAAGGCACCTTGTAAGCATCGCACTTTGCCTAGCTCTATGGAGCACTCACGAGCTTCATTCCTTTTAGCCCGCGAGTGGCGGCATTGACGATTGTCAAGTTCGTTAATAGCCGGTACCCCAACCAGGCTATGTTGGCTCTTTCGGTAGGTATAATTCCCACGAAATCGACCAGTGACAAGTGCTCATCAAATCATAGCTGTTGGATCAATGTGTCAAAAATTGCGGTTATGCTTTCCATCTCCAAATGGGCACTAAAGAGTTCTTGAATATCCTCGTCCGCAAGTTTCCTTCGCACCCGATGCATGTTGCTTCGATACGCGATTCGCCCAACCCTTATAATCATTTCGATATCTCGCCACATGGTTCTTCCGCTCCTCATGCTGTTCTAAAACGTATTCTCTATATGCTCAAGGAGTGGAAAGTGGGCTTGGTCGACCGCTTACCCTATCGAGAAGACATTATCAATATTAAAAATATGTATCGTCTGCTACGCCTTCGCGGTAAGTCATGACCATCGTTTCACCGTCAGCTTGTCTTATTCTCGGTACTAGGATACCGTTTTCCCGAGTTGCACGAATCTTCACTTGCAGCCTTAACCGCGACTCCGGTAAAAATGAATTGTATTGATGCAAACACCTTACTAAGTATTACCGCAGACACTTCAGACACCAGAAGAACTAGAGCAACAGGATAATGACCGACTCTCAGCTGTATGTTACCAGAAACAATAGCTATTTGATGGTCACTAACTGTCCAATAGAAATTACAAGAACACATTCGTCGAGGAGGACCACAGGATCTCGTCGTAGCAGATGCGCTCATGAAAGCTCTCACCGGGCATGAAATTGTAAGTTAGCTCGTGCCATAAGAATCTATAACTTATTCCAATGGTAGGCGCAGCGATACAGACCGGACTATAAAAAGAAGTTTTTAGAACAATTGCGCGGTATCCGGAGTAAAGCCATTGTCCTCTATGAACTTTTGGAAAACATGCAGTCTAGCGAGAAACCCGACGCTGTTATGCAGAATCTCAAAACACTATGTGCTAGCTCCAACACCAAACTGAAGCGTATGCTCGAGAAAGGCGAGGTGGAAGAAGAACATGAGTCTCTCCAGACCCTGAGCGTGCTTCTTGAAAAAGTACTCCAGAAATATGCAGACATAGAGAAGGGTGTCTATGACACACATTACAACATTCTCGAGAACACACCCGTCTCTCAGTCGCAGCCAACCTCATCAGCGCAGCCCCCTCAAAAAATAAGCAACGAATCTGTATCATTGATTGATCTAGACGACGACGTCGACGATAGCCCCAATGTCAGTGACGGATCAGATCGTCAAAAAGCCATGGACGACCTCTGCGAACTCTTTGGCCAAAGCACCAGCGTTTCACCCGCCTCATCTCCCTCCATCTTGGAGCTTGGTTCTCCCGCCTCTTCATCCCCCTCCATGTATTCCCCCTCGCCTCGTGCCGGCCATGAGACAGTACTTGACAATGGCAACACGTCAAACAGCGATAGTAAGCCAAAATCGAAATATCTATACCACTGAGGCTTATATAATCTCTTAATAGACGTCCAGATGTTAAACAAGAATGGGCTCCAAATCGATCTGTGCGTACGCAGGTCCGAGACAGAATGGAACTTACAAGCCTTTTTCACAAACCAATCGACTGCTCCTATGGATGACATGAATCTGCAGCTGGCAGCCCCCAAGGTGAGTGCAGTGTTGTGATGTATGCAACCGATTACTAACAGTTTTCAATGTTATTAGTCCATGCAACTTCAAATGGGCCCTATATCGTCCGGCACGGTACCTCCCAAGTCGTCGCGTGCTGTGAGTCAGCCAATCATGGTGAAAGGTCCTCAGGGGGTAAGTTTCTCATGCTGAGGCGTTTTGAAGATCGAAGCTGATTTGAATAATATCAGGAACCGCTTCGGTTGCGATTCAAGGTGACCTATTATCAACTTGGCGTATCCATGGAGCAGAGCGGCGAGTATCACCATGGCCTTTGAACAGCTTATATACAAATCTTGTACCAGTACACTGTAAAAGTTAATTATATCCGTGAAAATGTTGTTCTTTTATTTACTATAAAAAGTATGTCATTGCATATATTGGGAATAGACTGATGTTCGCAAAGGTCTCTAGGATTTGCGGTGCAGTCGTCGGGTAGACTTTGGCAAAAGCAAAAAGAAAGTGTGAAAAGAAACCAGATACTGTTGTTTAAGGTTGAGCATCCGGATACAAACTACTGATCAAAGGATAGCTGAGAGTCTGCTGCTGAGAAATGAACTCGTATGACATTGACCGAGCCTGTGCACGGCAGAGGCGCAGAACATGACAGACAGAGGATACTCCCGTGTGCATGACAGACAACGAGGCAATATGAAGCTGCAAAACATGTCATGAGCATTGACGGGACACACATAAATATAATATAGCGTAGATGTCAAAGCTGGATGATATCCATGCGAGGTATCTTGTGCACTCTGTTTTTCCTTCCCAAACTGATGGTTGAAAACAGACATGTATGTGTATGAGAAATTATCAATTGTATGTTAAGTGCAGTCAAGTGCATGTAGGTGAAATACGACATACGACTCTCGTCTTTGAACAGATAAATGACCTGTAAATTATATTAGGTGAACAAAACTGCCCCAAGAGAAGACTAGCTAGTTATAGGAAGGACAACCCCATGTCGTCCTTTTCTAAGAGTTGGCTTAAGCTTCATTTAAGTAGGGTAAGTCATGCTGCCTAAGACCTATTTACCACACACACACACACACACACACACACACACACACACACACACACACACACGACATCACCAGACCATTCAGCGTACACATGCTACTCTCTGTACTTGCATTGTCTCCACAGAAAACGCAAACAAATGCTATATGTTAATATGCTGCTCATCCATCAATGCGTCCTTAATAAGATGTGTGATTTTTACATTCACTTCGTCGTATATTTTCGTGTTTATTTATATAGCAGCCCTTGCATTCGCATAAGGACATGATTGCCAAAGAAAGCAAGAAAAGGAATAAATTTTACATGGTTTTCTTGTCAGACAGTAGACTTCTCCCTTCATCGTCGTGGTCACCCGCATAGCCTTCATCCTCGAGTTTCCGCTTCGGCTCGTCCTCATCCTCGATCTGAAACTTTGTCCGCTGTCGCGGCTTCTGCAAGCTCGTCATGCCGTCGAGCCGGATCCCGTCGAGCATAACCATGCTGGCACCGTTGCTCGAATGCTGACTGCGGCGCGAGGGTGTGGAGCCCTCTGACTCGGACCCGCTCCGGCTCCTGCCAAAGATGTGGACATCATCTGCATCGGATTCCTCCGCGCGGCCCCAGTTGAACAGGTTCTTGTCGTCGAGGCCCATGCGCGCCGCCTGCTGGAAAAAGCCGCTCGCGATTTTGGGTATCTTGGCAGGCGCGACAGAGAAGTAGCCGAAACTTCCGGAGCTCAGCGTGCGCGCCAGCGACGGTGTCGAGGGAGCAGTCGAGGGTGTGGTGGTGCGTGAGATGTAATCGGCTATGTATCGGAAAGTGAGTATGAGACAGACGCGAGAAATCGTCCTTCTGCTTACCGTCAAAGTCGGGGAATACCTTGGGTCCAAATTCATTGATCACATCGGTCAAATCGTGCGAAAGCTTGTCGCGGCACTGACGCAGGCTCTCTGCTGCGTCTGGGTCCATAAAAGAGATGAGGAGGGGCTTTAACGAGCTATGGATATAAAAATGAGATAGGTGCTCCAATTTGCACGTCCGATACTTACTTCATGATATCCACGCCGATCTCTGCAAAGCGCAGGCTGGCATAGGAGACAAACGGCAGGAGCACCCAAGTAGCCGCGGGCAGTGCAACCTTCCAGCGGAAGCTCAGGTCGGTTTGTAGCACCGCGGCTAGCATGACTAGGGTATAGAAGCCGTATAAAGTCGGCAGCAAGACAAGACCGACGAGGATCTTCCAGGTAGCGAGGATGTCGCGTCCAGCTATTTTCACAGTGGAGCCCTTGACAGCAGCTGCGTGTATCACCGATTAAATTAGAGTTTCTCTTTTTTTCTTTTCGTCGTTGAAGACGTACCTGTGGCCTTTCTATGGCTGATGATTTTGGCAATTATGACTACGGGCAGATTCAAGACACCTCTAAAGACTGTATCAACTCCCACTAGCCCAGCCTTGTCACATATTCTGACTTACCCTGGGAATGCCCACAGCGCGAGCAGGGTCAGGATACAGAGTCGCTTCGCCAAAAGCGCCAGGGTGCGCTTTCCACCGAGACTGGTCTTGTAGACTTGGTGGTCCTTGATGCCATGGTATTTGAGAAGTTGATTGTAGGCCAGCACGCGTTGCTGGAGGTCAACGACCTTGGGCTCGTCTTTGAAGACATTGTAACCAATCAAAAAGCGGCGATTGAGGTCGACGACCTGAGAAATATGCAGTTTGCGATGGGCGGGCTTATACAGACGGCGCGCGGCTTGGATGAGCTGCAAGGCACGAGGGCTTAGCAAAATGTGAGAGATTCTCAGCCTGATAATTACCATGAGTGTTTCAAAACTTCCAGCGTTCACAGTAACAGCTTTCAAGGCGCCGTAGATGGTATCCAAGAGTTTCCCACATGCATCACGTTTCTCGCTCCCGCCCTGTTTGAACTTTTCCACGAGTTCAGGAGAGATAGTGATGGGATTGCCAAATTCAATAACGGCGCGCGACCGGAAGCGATGGGCATGGAAGTAATTGAGACCTATGGAGAAGACGCGTTCAGGTCAGACTGACGGGTATCCACTGGGTGAGTACATACCACAAGGGACAATTTTGACATCCAAGCCTGGGTACTTTGCCATGGCACCCAGCGCCATGAGAGTGACGCCCGCTGTTGAAAACATAAATAAACATGACACGACCGACTGCGTATATGATTATCATCTCATACCTTTGAGGGGCAGCATCTCATGCCGGTCGTGGCTGCCGCCCTCGGGAAAGATGGTGATGCACTGGCCGCGATTCAGTTCGTCGTGGACGCAGCGGTAGACGGAGTCTTGCTCGACGTGCGGCATGCATTTGAAGGTGGCGCCTTCGGCGAGCAAGTCGATGGCCTTCGGATCCTTGAACTCCTTTTTGATGATGAGCTCGGTATCCGAGATGATCTCGACCACTTCGGCCGAGCCGAGTTGCTTTGGCAGAGAAATGGCATCGCGGACGTTCAGTTGGGAGCGGAATTGGGTATCGATCCCGGTAATACGCAGCGGGTCCGATTTTCGGTTCAGCAGCTGGATCCGGCCTTTCCCCGCAAAAGCCAAATCCTGCGGTCGGATCACTGGAACTGCACACAAAAAAATCATTAGTTCGGTTTCATTCACCCAAAAAAAATACCATGTCAGCGCGCTTACTGGCATGGATCATGCGCGCGAAAAATCCAATGGCCTTCTGATGCATAGACTTTTCGGCAATGAGAAATGACGCCCGTCGACCACATTCGCGCATGAGGATAATGGGATCCACAAACTAGACAAAGCCGTGTTACTATTGTTACTACTCGTCCTGCTCTTGTCATTTTTGTTATTGTTATAATTATGCGTCATGTTGTACCTGGCTGGCGTGCGGGGCGACAACAAAGATAACCGGGCCTTCTTTGGGTATACGGTGGGAACCACGCGGACGGACTTCTCGGAAGAAAATGTCAATCATGAGGTTGAACAACCAGAGGGCGAGATCATAGGTCCAGCATTGGACCCAAGACGAGGCTTGGGTTTTCATGATCTCGGTAATGGAGAGAATGCCACTGGACAAGAGAGACGAGTAGAAAACAACAAAGGAAGTCGAAGAAAACTAGAGAAAGCGCAGGTACAAGAAGTGAATTGTCCCCTCTTTTCGTCCCCAGTTGCGAGAATTTGTTTCGATTCGTGGTTTGTTGGGGCTTGCTCTTTTTCCAAGCACCTGACCTGCACTGTCTGGATCGAGGCGAGCTATTCTATATGTATATCATTTGATAATGTGGAAGCCCATCTCATGTACTGAAATGCATTGACATACATATTACTGCCAAGTCATCACTTGCATGCGGCATGTCTCTGTATCTCCTTATTTTTATTTTCCACGGTCGTCTACTATAATAATAGACCCACTATAAATTTATGTATATCATAAGGGTCCACGTTCTACAAGGATCGAGCCTGACGTATTTCCCCCATCCAACTCGAGTACTATGACAAACAAGTAACTCCCTCGATATAGTATCTATTACACCTGTAAAACCTGTCAAGCGATGCACGCCGCAGCGCACAGACATGCCTTGCCGTCTCTGGCATGAACAAAAACACATCAAAAATGACAGATACCGTACCTACATGTTGTACACTGTGCATGTTTCATGTTGGGGTCGTTGGGTTGAATTTTATAAAAGAAAAAAAATGGAAAAAAAAGGTTAGATATCAAGGGTGGTGAATGCATTTGCTGATAGAAGTTAGGGTATGCAAGTCTGTTGTATGGAAGGGGAGGGCCGGGAGGGAGGGTGCTAAGGGGATGGGATAAGGGGGGGGGGGGAATGCCCTTCAACCTGCGTTGACGGTGCTGTTATTGTTATTGTTGCTCGTGTGATTCTCCTTTTTGTGGCCGAGGTCCATTTCTTGGAGGACGCGCAACCACTCGGTGCCGGCTTCACGCCGCATGGATTCGATCTTGCGTCGAAAGGTATCTGATGCGGGTGAATGCGACCGACGCTGCTCCTTCTTTTCGTCCTCGCGCTCGCGCCGGCCTTTGGAACGCGACCGTCGCCTTGAGGACGACGATGCTTTGCGCGTCACGCCGTCCCCATTGTTCCTTTGCACCGCTTCCTCCAAACCGGCCACACGGTGCATGCGTCCGCGCTGCTCCTCGGCGGGCGAGGGATCGTCCTGGATGGGGGCTGCTTGGGCTTGTTTTCCCAGCCGCACCACGCGTTTGTTCTTTTTGGACTTGGCTCGACTCATGGCCGGCGCGGGTTCCTTGACGTCGTTGTCGGCTACGGAGGGCTCGGGCCACTTGGCGACGGCAATGGCCGCCTCGGGTTCGCGGTAATCGGTTGGGGCAGTCTGGGACTGGACCTTGTGGCGCTCGGCAAAGGAAGGCGGTGCGCCATCGAGCTTGATATCGAGGTCATTGGATTTGAAGGCGACAAACAGCTGGACCCGGTACTCTGGCTGAAGCACCGTGAATGGGTTGCCCTGGACCCAGACGTCTTCCAGGTCGGGAAGGGCGGTGAGACGGCCCACCTCGGCCGCGTCCTCGATACGGTTATCACGCAGATCGACCCGCTTCAGGGCCCAGAGGCGGTCGAGACCGGCCAGCACGGTGAGCCGGTTGCCTCGGAGATCGAGCTCTTCAATGTTGCCTAGCACTGTGTTGATGCCGGTGATGAACGATATCATGTTGTACGACAGATTGAGGGACTGGAGGTTGTAAAGATTGGAGAGCGCGGAGGGAACATCGATCAAGAGGTTGGAGGATAGGTTGAGATGGGTCAGCTCGCGCACGACCAAGAGAGGTTCTGCCTCGATGGTGGTCAGGTTATTGTCTGCGAGAGAGAGCATGCGCAGCTGGGGCCAGTCTTTGGCTGGCTCGAGGATCTCGTGGGCGTCTTCGATGGAAGCAGCTTTGCAGACGAGGCTCATGAGGCGTGGACGCAAGGAGTCCCAGTCTTGGAATGTGCGCGGGTGGAGGCCGGAGAGTTCGAGGAAGGCGAGGTTTTCAAAGACGGGGGTCAGCGAGAGACGGACAGACGGGTCGAGGGGCTTTTCGTAGTGCGCAATGACGCGTTGGCTGCTGCGTGCGCCTGTTTCGTCGACCATGACGTTCATATGCAGCTTCAGGGCGGAGACACGGGCCAGCTGCTTGTGGACGTGCACGATCTCTTCGTTCATGGGCCGTTTGGTGGGCTGCTGCTGCTGGCTGTGGCTGGACTTGCGCTGCCAGAAGTTCCAGCCGGAGGTGAGCGAGAGGTTGGACATGGTGGACGCAATGGATCCGACGGACATGATGGACGGCGTATCGTCGTTTTCGGCGTCGGTTCCGGTATCCACGACGCCGTCGTCTGGGATATCGCCCAGCCCGGCAGGATCGCCCATAGCCAGGCCGAGGTGCTCGAACTGGACCCACAGGAAATACAGGTGGTGGACGTCCAGGGTGAGCGTGCTTCGGATGGGCATGTACGGCGTCTGGGCGATCTGCGCGGAGGAGGCCGGCGTCGCGGCAGCCAAGAGGGACATGTACGGGATGGGGATGCCGTACAGCGAGGCGGGAGTGCCGTTGCTCGTCCGTGATGACGCCGTGCTCCTGAGGCTGTGTGTGGGCGTCGTGCTTGCTAAGCGACCTTCGTTGGCATCGAGGTAGTGTGAAAAGGTGCGGATGAACTTGTCTCCAGGAATCGGGGCTGTCATGCTGCCCAAGGTTTGCGGAAAATGCAAGATATGGATGAAACACGGGCGGTCTTTTTCTGTTTTATACGTCTATTCTATTTTGCCCACTTTGGTAAGGCTTTCCCTTCTTCTTTGTTGAAAATAACAGGGCAAGAGAGAGAGAGAGAGAGAGAAAGAGAGACAGAAGTATGGCATCCCGTACATACACACGCATTCATACGCGGGATTTCAATGGGGCCCAGGCAAAGCACCATTGCAAGATAACAAAATAAATAAAACAACCTTCTGTTCGGTTAAGTTGGCCCATCATGAAATGAAAAAAAAAAAAAAAAAAAAAAAAGGAAATACCTAAAACCTGGATGCTTCCATCAGACCTCCACGAACGTGTCACACGAGGCACACATACCATACCATACACACATACACATACACATACGCATACACAGACGGATATGCGCAGTATACGCGATTGAGTTCTATGGGGTGCTATAAACTCACACTCGTCCATTCGCACACGCACATACATATACACATATACACACACACATACTTTCACCGTCCAGTGTTTAAGCTCGCATCATAACGACAAAGCGTAAGCCTATAGGATAGATAGGCTTTGTTTTATTGAGATGGTAGCTGTTTAGCGCAGACGGCGGGCCTCGCGCTCGGATTCCAACAGGCACAGGATATCGTTCTCGCGGACGGGACCCTTGACGTTACGGATGATGCTACGGTTGGTGTCGTCCATGAATTCAACGCGGACCTGGGTGACACCACCACGGGAGCCGGTGCGGCCGAGAACCTTGATGACACGGGCGAGCTTAACGGGCTGCTTTTGAGCGTCCTATCATAGAGTAGATCATATGCCATGTCAGTCATCCATCCCATACCAATCAAGCCCTTTTCCGCTCCCTGCTTCTCTCTCTCTCTCTCTCTCTATCTGGTTCTCCTTTTCTGCCGGCGGTGCTATCGACTCGGTCGTCCCATTCAGTTGTGTGGCTGAAATGGTCGATTGCCATGGTTGCATGTTGGACATGGAGTACTTTTCGTCGTTGTGTATGTATCTTTCTCTTTCTCTTTTCGTCGATCCAATCCTGGTGTGCATTCATCCATCCATCCATCCACGTCCTGATGCATCCATCCTCTGGCTCTCTTTCTCTCTCTTGACACCGCAGTGTAGGGTACGTACCATCTTAATTCAGTTAAGGAAGAGGGAGTTTGTAAGCTTCGCCTTCCACTGACCTTTTCGACCCTGCCACCCCAATTTCTAGCTCCGAATTTCTTGCAATTGGGTTGCCTACTTTTTTGCTGCCACATTACATCTTTACTTTTGCAAGCTTTCGATTCAACGATACTGCCTGCCTTGGAGCATACTTGTATGCTACAAATGTACCAATAAACTAGAATGAAAAGAGTTCAGGTTGACTATGTCATATTTGTATGTCATACGGGAATCCGTTTACGGTACGATAGTGTTCTCATAGTGTTCTATATACAATAAAGGTGTGTGCACACCACTTCTATTGAATTAGAAGACGCACCAATTGTATGGGGTACTTACTACTGGCGTAGGAAAAAATACACACAATAAAAGAATGAAGTACTAGTTTACAAGGCGTGTATTTTGTGGAGGGAAAGAGTGGAAGTGATTACGTCTTTACAGCATGATACAATTCACAAATTCAAAATACATAACATAGATAAAACCCAATGGAACTACAAAAAAGGGATTGGACCATCTCAATGATGATACAGCAATGGTTGTCGCTCATCATCGTCGGACCATAACTTTTGGCGTGTCTGGTTACGCCGCAGGCAGGTGCATGTGGCAAGATACTTGGCCTGTTGCCAGATCCACTTGAATGCAGCAGCGATATCCCTCCAAAAGAATCCTTTGAGCTTGATAATGCGATCAGCACGCAGCCGATGATGACTATCAATCATGACATGCATTGCAACCTGTGGAATCAGAATGACGTCAATCTCTGTTTGAAATGCGTATTAGGATTGAAAGAAACTCACAGCAATCACGGACAGCACGGCCAGGCCGGAAGCGGCGGATATCATGAAGGAAATGATCATCTGGTATCGCGCCGCGTTCATGATGGGCGCGCCACTCAAGATCTGACCGGTCATGGTGCCCGGAATCGTGATGAGACCAACGATAGACATGCGGTTGATGGTGGGCAGCATAGCGAGTCGCACGGCCTCGATGGCCACGGTGCGGCTGGCTTCGAACCGGGTGGCACCATATGCAAGATAGGTCTCGATCCTGCCCTGGTTGGTACCGACCTCTGTCAAAAATGAGTCGAGCGCGACCGCCATGGAGCCGGTTGTGATGCCGAGAAGGAGGCCGATGGTGGGGATGAAGACCTCGGCTTGCCAAAACGGCTTTTGGAGCATGGCCCAGCGGGTGCCGAGGATGCCAATCAGCAGAGTGGAGAAAGTAGTGGAGATAAAAACAGACATGAACTAAAAGAGCGTGTTCAGCCATGCGGACTATCGTATCGGGTCTATGTATGCATTACCATGCCATGCCAGGACCGTTCAGATTTGTCAAAGACGGTCTCCATGGTGCTCAGCATTATAAGAACAACTACGTAATATGAATGTCAGATCCGTCATGAGATGATGGACCTGCATACATGTCAAGAAGGCCACGTAGTATGGGCTGTGCATGCTGAAGATGTATTGGAGAATATAGCCCTACGCGATGAATTTGAGCACGCGGCGATCCGGCAACGATCGAGAATATACCATGATGACGAGTTGGACGAGGCAACGAAACGAACTCACAAACAGGGGCCGTTCGAGTTTGAGTCCCATGAAGCCGGATATCGCGACTGGAACGAATTGAGGCGGACAGAGCGGGTTGTGTGCATGAGTGTGTCGCGACTCGAAACGGGATCCAGCAGCACTTACTGTTGACAAGGATAAAAGCGGAAGCGACAGCGACGTTGGCCCAGGTAAACTTGGCCTGGATACGGCCACCATCTTCACTGAGTTGCTCCATACCAGGGAATGGACCAAGAGAGAGAGGGAGAGAGAGAGAGAGCGATAAAAAGGGCGGGCAGAGAAGAAGACGAAGAAGAAGAAAAATAGAACGAGAGATTGCCTGCTTTGCCGAAAAAGAACTGGAAACGCGAGGCGGCTATTGCGTAGGGCAGGGATCGGGGATATTTCTGTGCGTGTCTGAAACCTGCTTATTGTCTTTTGGTCAAACGACGCGTCTCGTTCGGTTGAGCCTGCGGAATATTCAGCTGCTCTTTCAAGGCGGTAATGACGGCTTCGTCGCTTTGGATGCCGTCGTCAGCTTCTGCCTCAAAGAGTCGCCATTGTAAGGAACCGACAGGACCCCGATGGACGAGCGTGATCGGGCGGTTGTCAATGTTAATGACGAGATCGTCTTGGAGATCAGTGCGCAATAAGTACTGTTTGGGCATTTGAGACAGTAAAGGGCAGAAAATGAAAATACAAGGCAAAAATAAATGGACAACAATGAATCATATGGAAATGAAGGTGGTACAGACGACGGGAGAGAGTGTCCGAATGCCCTGCTGTGTGCTGTCATCCAATATATCCCACACTCACCTCACATACCCACCCACCCACATACAGACATACATACATACATACATACATACATAGAACATACGCACATCCTGCCCATTGACTGTACCACGCCCCCACCCTTACTCAATCCAGCACTGATAGCCTCGCCTTCTTATTTTTACTTTCCTCTTTTTTCTTCTCTTTGTTTCTCTTCCCACTTTTCCACTCTCTCCCACACCCTCTTCTCTCATCTCTTCCATCGACCACGGTCTTCTGACATTGCACGGTATGCTAATCTCGTGCAAAGTCTATTTCATATTAAATATTTCGTCCTGATAGAAATGAGCCAGCAGCCAACCCGACAGCCGCGCACCCTCGCTGTCCTGACTGCGAGCGCAGCTGAGCAAAAGGATGATATCAAACAGCTCATCAAGGACGCTGGTTTGCGCCTTGTGCATGAAAAGAAGATCAACCTCGCGACCGACTTGTCTCTGATCAAGGAGCTCCAGCTGGATCACATGTAAGTTGGCTCGTTGCTAAGATATCCTAGGTATTCACAGCCCCATCATTTCTTTTCTTTCTCAGGAATCAGACAGAACCTGGCGTCCTGTTTGTTTTGGAGTCCAAGCAAGCCGTGCGCGATTGGTTGGCCATCGTGAAAAGGTATGCGATATGTTCAATAAAATAAATAAAAAAAAAGAAGGAACCAAGAAAGGGAGGGGGAGTTGGAGCCTAACCTTACCGTCTATTTTTCATGGGCAGCTTGAGAGAATCGTACGGCAAAGATGCAGTGCACGGAAGCGCTTCCGAGGCGGCAGCGAAACGAGAACTGGGTGTCCTCCAGCAACGCGCGGCTGCCCGAAAACGTGCGGCTGGCTCGGCCATCCCCAAGCCAGGCGCGTCTCCTCCCGCCAGCACCACCACCACAGCCGCCTCGGCCCATTCTACCACCAAGGCTTCTACTACCGCCACGACGAAAACCAGAACCACAGCAGCAAAACAGGCCACTCGCAACACCGCCGCTCCTCCGAGTGCGCGCACACCTAATGCCCGCCGCGCACCTAAATTAGTCCGCAAGCCCCAGCCTGCAAAGGAGAAACCGACTCCACCCGCGCCGTCCAGCAACTCGTCTTCGTCTGCATCGCAGCCTCTTGTTCAGCCGTCGGAGGAGGTCTCAGACAAGGAGAGTGAACACGATGCAGAAGTGGCGGCAGCAACCCATTATACGCACAGCACAGCGTCGTCGTCGAGGGCAGCCACACCGCCCTCTACGCGTGCCTCGTTCTCTCCCAACAGCGTTGCTTCGCTGCCACGTCCAGAGACACCCGAGGTCGATCAGCTGCGTCACCGTTTCGAGAGCATGTCCGCTATGTCGAATGCAGCCATAGCGACACCTACGTCGTCGCCCCGACCACCGTTGACCGAGATCAAAACCAAGCCGCCGGCTGGTTCCCGAGTGAAGAGCATGGTTGAGTTCTTCATGGACGAGAACCTGCACAAATGGGAGTTCTAACCTACACAACGTACACGACTTCCAATCAATCACACCTACTCGCTCTTTCTCCCTCCCACCCATACACATACACACACGCACACACACACACACATACACACACAAAATTACAAAACTACAAAATCACACACATACCGTACATACCTTCATTGATCTCCCCGACCCGCTCCTTCTTTACCTCGTATCTCCTTTTCTCCCTTTGCTTTTTTTTTTCGCTATATTTTATTATGCGTCATTTTCTCTATTATGCCATATCGCTTTTTTATATTCTTCCCCATCACACATCATATACATATATACACACACACACACACACAAACAGATAAAAAAAATAAAAAAATAAAGTAAAAAAAAATGCAGCAGTCGGACGTCATGTTTACTGAGATGAAGAAGAGACTTGCTTGATGCGCTTGACGAGGGACTGCAGCTGATCCTGACAGTCGGCGACGGTTGTCGTGAGTTTAGATTCCATATCAAGATGGTCTTGTAACCGGGTCTCGAGTGTCTTGAGCTCCCCCACCCATTGCGACTCGTTGGGCTGATCCGCCTTCAAGGCCTCAAGACTCTGCATGCGGTCTTGCTTAATTTGGTGGAGTGCACGGTCGAGTGCGTCTGTCTTTTGCTGGCACTGCTCCATCAGGTGCGTCGCGGTTTGCTGGAGCACTTCGAGGAGGGATTGATAAAGTTTCATTTGCTGCGCGTGCTGACGGTCGAGTGAGTCTCGGGTCGCCTTGAGTGCCTCTGTCTGGGCCCGGCTCTGTTCTGCGCGTGCCTCGGCCCGCTCGACTTCTTTTCGCAGCTCGCTCCGTTCCATCATGTCTTTGGCTTTTTTGCCCTGCTCCGCTGCCGCCTCCTTCTGCACCTTGACCTGCGCCTCTGCATCCACGTTGGCTTTCTTCAACGCCTCCACGAGGGCCACCTTGCGGTCAATCTCCGCAAGGATCTCGGTGAGATCTTTGCGAAGGCCGTCATTGGCTTGTCGCATCGTGTCGAGTTCCTGAAGGTGAGTCTCCCGTGATTTTCGCACAATGTCGAGTTCTTGCGTTAATGCTGCCTTTTGTCGATCGAGAGCGTCGAGCTTCGCTTGCAGGCTCGGGAGCAGGTCGCGGCTGGCGCTCGGCTGAAGCGGTACATTCGGCTGGTCATCGAATCGAAACAAGTGGCCATAGTTGATTCGTGAGACGAGTTCTTCGTGGCTAGGCATGGTATATTAACGATGGGTATTCGTGTGTTTGTTTATGTAACGTGTCTGTGCTGAGAAGAATAGAAACAGAAATGTAAAAAAAAAGGTAAAAAGGTCGAAACGCAAAAGGAAAGGGAAGACAACTTTTTTTCGGTGAAGTGGCAAGTTCAGAACCGCCTACAGACAGGTCCCACGTGGTTGGCAAATCATGCAAACTTTCCAAATTGCTGAAGCGAGATCTATGTCCAAATATGACTCCAATATCTTCATTTCAACCACCTCCTTCTCTTTCGTCTCTCTTTTTGCATAGGGGCTTCAATTCAGATCCATTATGAAACACTCAAGTATGATAAAACACAGTGTACCTAACATTGTCGTTCGTATGATCAAAAAGAAGAAATTTATCCGTTCTTTCCACACTAGATCTTACTTTCGTGCTTTTTACCATAGTATATAAGCAGCAAACTTCTCCTTTCTCATGTTTCAGTTCATGAAGGATGCGACAATATCAGTAGCAGAAAATATGAATTGTACCTTATAAGCATCCATCTGATTTGGTATACTATAGTAGATATTCAATATAGAAGAAAGTGTAAAAACTGGTTATGTGAATAGACATCAGGTAACTTGTTGTATACATAGTAAGGGCGACAGGCATGAACAAATCTAGGGAGCGTGCCTTGATGAATAAAGCGGTGCGTAAGACCGTACCTCACTTGAGGATATGAAACATCTAGGACTGTCAGTCAAGTCAAAAAAGGGAGCTAGCTTTTATTTGCCTTATTACAGATTGCTTGTGCATACATATTACAAGCAAACGGAGGATATAACCCGTCCCACTTAAGCTTTGAAGCGTTCAGTTGTATTAAAGCCAAGTGTGCACGCATGCATATTTGACAGGAAATGGAAGAAACATATACTACATCTATCTGAAAATACTTTACAAATGATTTGATGGTGTCAATTTTGCTTCATGTCTACAGTAAGTTATTTCCGTTGCGACTTTTCGGCCGGCGGGGAGGGTTGTACATGTACAATCCAGTCCAGTCTTGATTGATTCTTTTTGAGGGGAAGTTTATCCGAGCTGATCTGCTTTCT
This sequence comes from Syncephalastrum monosporum B8922, assembly GCA_000697355.1. NCBI lineage: Eukaryota > Fungi > Mucoromycota > Mucoromycetes > Mucorales > Syncephalastraceae > Syncephalastrum > Syncephalastrum monosporum. Next base: position 266,469 of record JNEN01001262.1, read on the forward strand.
TCCTCTTTATACCATGATGCACCCGTACCATCTCACCCCAAGATGTTTCCCGATTTAAGATCAAGAGGAACTATCCACTTTTCCAGCCCCTTCATGCAATTAGTTGCTGTCGAAGCTTAAAATACAAATGTCTCCTATGCTTTTGAAGGCACGTCTCCAGGTTCCTTCAGTAATAAGCTTTTCTACTGCTTCTGGCCAGTCAACTGAAACCCATATTGCAACGGATATTCGTACCTTTCGCCAAGTAGTAGATAGGTCAGGTTATGTGGCCTCGATGACGATACGGAGAAGGCGATGGAGTCGCAAATAGATTGCGTGCCAGGCGTCTGTATGAGTCGTCATTAATAAGGCCCAAATTGTATTGCTACGTGCATTACGACAATTAAGATCGAGAAAGACTTTATTGGGGCCAGATATGACAACTGAAAGTATTTTTCAATGGCTAGGCAAGGAGATCGATGGCAGTTGACCCATGGCCCTCCGACTCCAAAAAGAGACTTTTTCGCCATGCTGCCGCAACGATGGAACCAAGCACTGTCACCGGCCAACCTAAATACTGAACGACATAAGATTTACATACACTGTTTCCAATATATACGGAATATCACTATGTGTACGCGCAGTTAAAAACATTTTATGATTCTGCTGAATTTTTGGCTCAACATGCTAGTTCGAGTTGAGACATTCGATTCAGATAACCGTATTTCTTGGTTTTGTGCAGTATCCTCAAAAGACCAGGGATTATGGTAAAGATAGCTAGGGCTGAGCATTGATTTATGTCATCAGGTTCCCTGTTTTGGCACCAGGACTTGCCGCCTTTTTACAGTATTTGCTTGCTGAGGCCACATGGGGCTGCTGAATCCCACGCAGCAAATAAACCCCTGTTCGCCAAACGTGACATGTATATATAGGTACGAGCCAAAAGTATGTCGAGGCAGTAGTACTCAGCGACTCATCCTTGATTTACTCAACATGATGCTAAAGACTGTTCTCCTTCTACTCCTCGTTTGCACCGTCGCCATGGTCAGTGCCGATGACGTCTGGTGCAGCTCCCGCAGATCATGCAGCCTGCCTGGCAACGGCCGGACTCGCGAATGCGGTCGCCGCGCCGGTTTCAGAGACCGCGACTACTCCTACAACAGGCGCTACTGGAGTCTTCACCGCCTTTCGTCGGGCGATTACAGCCGTTTCAGCAGATGCTGCAACAATGGCCGCCACCAGAAAGCATGCCGCCGTCGCTGAGCTTCTTTCGTGCCCTCCTTGGCCATCCTACGCGACACGCTGTAAATTAGAAAGATTTTTCTAGATGTATCATTTAAAATATGACATATGACATGAACATTAAAATAGAAATGTGAACTGGGCGGGCGTTGTTGAGGGTGAAGAGAAAAGGGCAGGGAAGAAGGCAGAAAAGGTGGACCCAATCTCGGATCTCTCCACCGAAACCGCAGAAAAACCCCGCTCTCTGAAGCACAAAAGACAGGCAGGCAGCTCACAGAAATGCGTACTTGGAATAGAGAGAGGACCCGAGCGCGAGATGCCGCGTCCTTCTTTTCTCGACTCAGCTTTTTCTTTCCTTTTTTTTTTCTTTTTTCTTTTCTGTTTTCCTCCCTTCTTCAAACTTCCTCATTAACCTCAATGAGTGCTCAGCGTGCCCCCATCACCGTCCCATGCAAATACAAGACCGGCAAGGTCCTCGGCAATGGCACTTATGCTACCGTTAAAGGTACATTCCGTACGTTTTGAACTCTGAAAAATCTAACCTTTGCTGCCTGTTCGTCCTCTCCCGGTAACAGAGGCCCTGCATGTATGTTAATGGCTATAGTCTCAAAGACCACTTTTACTTTTTTGTGCTGACCATTTTATTTTCTGCGTAGATCGAGACCAACAAGTTCTACGCGTGCAAAATTATCAACAAAAAGCTCATGGAGGGCCGTGAGCATATGATTCGTAACGAGATCAATATTTTGCGCAAGGTGTCTCAGGGACACAAGAATATCCTGAGTCTGGTAGACTACTTTGAGACCTTGAACAATCGTACGTATCGTTTGTGCTGGCGACTTTTCGGCTCGATCGAACTCACTCTCCGCTTTTCAAGTGTACCTTGTGACGGATCTTGCGATGGGCGGTGAGCTTTTTGATCGTATTTGGCAAAAGGGCAACTACTTTGAGCGTGATGCTGCAAACATTGTTCGCACTGTCTGTGATGCGGCTGCCTATCTCCATGACAACGGTATCGTCCACCGTGGTAAGAAAGATAATACATGACCCGGCAGCGGCAAGATGAATTCACCATGCTTTTCTTTGTTTCTTTTTTTTTTTTCATCTACTTCTGTAGACTTGAAGCCTGAGAACCTTCTGTTCCGGACGCCCGACGAGGATGCTGATTTGCTTATTGCTGACTTTGGTCTGTCGCGTATTATTGATACGGACAAATTTCACATGCTCACCACCACCTGTGGCACGCCCGGTTACATGGTATGATACCTTTCTCATGGACTGACGCGGGAAAAAAAAGGCCGGGAGTAACTCTGACATCGGATATTAGGCACCCGAAATTTTCAAGAAAATTGGCCACGGCAAGCCAGTGTAAGTCGTAAGAGACAGAAAATGGAAAATGGAGAAAGGGAAAGCAAAGGACATGTATTGACCCTTCTACAATTTTTTTAAAAAGTGACATGTGGGCCATTGGTGTGATCACTTATTTTTTGCTGTGTGGCTATACACCCTTTGAGCGCGAGAGCAATATCGACGAGACAAACGCGATTATGAACGCAGATTATACCTTTGATGAGCAATACTGGGTCGGGATCAGCGAAGAATGTAAGTGAAAAAAGACGGAAGTGCGTGGCTCTCTCAGTTACTAAACTTCTAATGCTGAATTGTTCACAGCCAAGGACTTTATCCGTCGCTGCCTGACGATTGACCCTGCAAAACGCATGACGGCGCACGAGGCATTGGAACACCCGTGGTTGACGTCTGTGCACACCCAACCCACATCTCCGACAGACAACGCGCAAGATCTGTTGCCGTCCGTACGAGACAACTTCAATGCGCGCAAAACGTTCAAGCGAGCCGTCGACCTCATCCGCCTCTCCCAGCATCTGGGCCACAAGCATTCGACCCACACGGTGGCGGACGTCAAGCCCGTCAGCGAGGGTATCGAAGAAGTCTTGCAGAAAGATAGCGATTAATGCCCTTATGTTTCTCCTTATATCTATTATTTGCTTCATGCATATCTTTTTTCTTTTCTTTTTCTTTTTTTTTTTTTTTTTTGCTCAATACAGCAATGGTTGTCATGAACTTTTTTTCTTTCTACCATTGCAGTGGTTTTCATCATCATGCATTAATAACCCCTGCTTTGAGGTCAAGGTGACAGAGAAGAAAAGTTTTACACACGCGGCAATACCCCTTGTCTGGAGCTTTTTTTTTTTCTTTTTCTGGTTTCCTCTCTTTATCCACATATTACTCACAGCCATGTCTGCCAGTGCAGCTCTTAAATCACGCGTGCGTCGCCCGCAGTTTTACAATAAAGTCATGAAGGCCGAAGACACGCTCAAGTTCTTCCAGGCAGGACAGTATATGGGCTGGTCTGGGTTTACCGGCGTCGGCTACCCTAAAATGATTCCCACTGCACTCGCCGATCATGTTGAGAAAAATAACCTGCAGGGCAAGATGAAGTTCAACCTCTTTGTCGGCGCATCCACCGGCGCAGAGGCCGAAGATCGATGGGCAACGCTCGACATGATCGACCGACGGTACCCACACCAAGTCGGAAAAAATATCAAGAAGGGCATCAACGAGGGCCGCATCCGCTTTGCGGATAAGCATCTTTCAATGTTTCCTCAGGACCTCGTCTACGGGTTCTACACAAAGGACAAGCCTGACAACAAGCTGGATGTTGTTATTGTTGAAGCAACTGCCATCCGGGAAGATGGCAGTATTGTACCCGGCGCATCGGTCGGTGCAACACCAGAACTGATTCAGATGGCCGACAAGGTTATCATTGAAGTCAACACAAGCATCCCGTCTTTCGAGGGCCTGCACGATATCAACATGTCACGTAAACCGCCCAGTCGCTTGCCTTACCTCATTTTGGGTCCAGAAGATCGTATTGGCTCCGTAAGTGAAGGCGCTGTAAAACCCACGCTTCAACTCACAATCAAAATTTAGGCGGCTATTCCTGTAGACCCTGACCGTGTCATTGCTATCATCGAGAGCAACCGCCCGGACAATACAGGCCCAAATGCGCCTGCCGACGCCACATCCCAGGCGATCGCGGACCACCTTATTGAATTTTTGGGCCACGAGGTGAAGATGGGTCGCATGCCGAAGAACCTGCTGCCTATCCAATCGGGTATCGGCAACATTGCTAATGCTGTGGTGGGCGGGTTAGCCACAGGGCCCTTCGAGGACGTCACTGTGTAAGAGCGCACCCTTACTTGAATATATATGGTATCGCTAACCGTTTAGTGTTTAGGTTCACTGAAGTGCTGCAAGACACGTTCTTGGATTTCTTTGAATCTGAGAAGCTCAAGTATGCCAGTGCAACCTCCATCCGCTTCTCTCCGGAAGGATTCAAGCGTTTCTACGACAACTGGGAGTACTACCGTCAGATGCTGGTTTTGCGCTCGCAGCAAGTCTCCAACTCTCCCGAGATCATTCGCCGCCTTGGTAGCATTGCCATGAATACGCCCGTCGAAGTCGATATATACGCCCATGCCAACTCGACCATGGTCTGCGGTTCGGGTATGCTGAACGGGCTCGGTGGTTCGGCTGACTTTTTACGTAACGGCGCCTACTCCATCATGCACACGCCTTCGACGCGTCCCACTAAATCGGACCCCACCGGCATATCATGCGTCGTTCCATTCGCGACCCATGTCGATCAGACTGAGCACGATTTGGACGTGATCGTGACTGAGCAGGGCTTGGCCGACCTCCGTGGACTGTGCCCGCGCGATCGTGCCCAGGTTGTCATCGACAAGTGCGCCCACCCGGACTATAAACCCATGCTTCAGGATTACTTTGACTATGCCACCAAAAAGTGCATGGCCATCGGTCGTGGCCACGAGCCCCACATGCTCGACAAGGCCTTCAAGATGCACACGAACCTGATGGAGAACGGTACCATGAAGATAGACTCTTGGTAGACCAAATCGTCTTCTTAAAGTACGCTAATAAACGCAAAATCGAGTTGTATGATTCGTTTATATCTCAGAAGGGATGCACCGGGTGGTTAGGGATAGAGAATAGAGAGATAGAGAGAGAGAAACAAAGAAAGAAGAAAGGAAGGAAGGAAGGAAGAGGAAGAGGAAGAGGAAGAGAAAATGGAATAAGAGGACAATGCTGTAGAGTATCCCTTTCCTTCTCAAGAATTCGTTTGGCTGTCAGGTTTCGATGTCGGATGAGACCCCTTTAGGCTGTGCCTTGGATCTGCTTCCCGCCATTATTAGCACGAGGGTTACGGCCACGGTAACCACTTCCGGGTGCGGCGGTGCTGCTGCCGTTCACCGAGTTACGGTTTCGATTGTTGCGACCACGACCTCCACGCTGGCGAGAGCTGTCGACGGACGAGGCACCAAACGTCTCCAAATCGCGTTTCTTCTCATCGTGCAACTTTTTGCGGTATTCACTAACAAGACATATGAGTAAACAGTGAAGCGCATCAGCATGCATGTACGTGTCCGACTTACCCGCCACGCTTTCCTTCGGCGCGTTCCTTGGCATCGCACGAGATGTCATCAAAGAAGCTCTTTTGCTTATCGTAAAAGGTATCTGGTTCGGGAATATGAATTTCCTCTTCCTCCACCACGGGCGACGCCACCGAAGGTGCCGATGCAGCCAGGGCAGACTCGACATCGACGCCGCCCTCGACCTTCTTGAAGAGATTACGCAGCACCTCTTCCTTGTTGAATTTGGCATTGGCAGATTCAAAATCAAACTCCTTCAGTGGCACAGAAGACGCGCTGACGTGAGCACTTGTGCGCTTCCCGCCGCGGCTGCCTCGGCGGCTGGTCTTGTCTGCTGTCTTAGTGCCGTTGCGCAAGGGCATCGGAGGCATCGACGCGCGCTTATCTAGTAAACGTGATATCATGTTATTATTTTTCCTAGTAAAGAGAGATATGCGAAAGAACAGTAAGGCAAGACTTACCACCGCGTTGGCCTGAGCGTTCCTTGCCGATACCAAGCTCGCTCACGGTCTTGGCTAGCTGTTCCACCGAGGACGCCATGTCCATTTTGTTGGCCTCATGCTGCTGCTGCTGCTTCTGGACGACTGCTGCTGGTGCTGGTGGCGGGGGGGAATGGTCCTTCAAGTCAGGTTTGGGCGCAGAAGGAGGTAGCGGAGGAGGATGCCCCTGGGCTTGAGCATGGGCATGGGCTTGGGCTTGGGCTTGGGCTTGTGGAGGGACAGGGGCAGGGGAAATTTCGTTGGGAACTTGGTCGGACGTGGCAGAAGCACGAGCAGCCTGTGTGGTAAGCGGAACGGGCATCTCGGTGGGAAGAGGCGCATGCTGGGACTGGACTGCGTTCAGCTCGGGCTTCTGGACGATGTGCTGTTCAGGCTGGCTCTGGTGGTTCAAGCTCGGGTGTTGAAGGTGGGGAGGGAAAGGGGCCATGGCTGGTGCACTGGGCTGGTACAACGACGACGGCTGCTCGGGCGGAGGAGCATAGAACCCACCGACACCGATACCCGGGAGTCCCGGTTGCTGCTGCTGTTGCTGTGGCTGCGGCTGACTGCCATAAGGCTCCACGCCGCTGTGATAGGGGTAACCCATCACTGGATAGGGCATCTGCTGTTGCTGCTGTTGCTGCTGTTGCTGCTGCTGAGGATAAGGAGGATGAGGATGAGGAGGCGGAGGAGGAGCCATCATGTACGGGTAGACAGGAGAATAGTTGGCCATTGCCTATAGCATCGCCCACGTCAGCACTCGCACTTCATAACCCCCCAAAAATTCCCCCGGTCTTACATCTTGCGGTGCCTGTTGCTGTTGTTGCTGCTGATGCTGTTGTGAAGCTGAGGGCGGTTGCTGTGGAAGCGGGATAGCTGGGATGGAAGGGTTGTTCTGCTGGTCTGGATAAGAAGCTTGCTGTTGTTGCTGCTGCTGCTGCTGCTGCTGCTGCTGCTGCTGCTGCTGCTGCTGCTGCTGAGGGCGAAGAGGAGGAGGCGCTTCAAAGACCTGAAGGTCCTTTACGTCCGAGCCGCGAAAGACAATGTACTTGAAGATGTTGTCGGCAGGAGGAATCTCTTCGGCAGGGTTGCCACCGCGTCGGCCCTCTGTGCCGTAGGAAACAACTGGTACGCGCGCGTGCGTGTGTATATGAGCAAGGGGTGCAAGCTCTTTGAAAGGAGTAAGGAAAAAGGCTAACCTTGTTCGAGCGCAATCGTTGCATTTTGTGGGTCAATGTCGTGGAGGATGCCGACGTAACGAATATCGCTCTTGGAAATCAGCTACAAGCGAGTGAAACACGATAAGCAAACGAGCACATGTTGTCCAATGGAGAGATGGTACCGAGATCTTTGACCCCAAGTAGCTCAAGCCCGTCATTGTCTGCACCTTAATAAGGTCGCACGCGGGACCAAGAACCGCCGCGGGCTGCAGCCCTTTTTGAAGCTCATTGATTTGAGACGGTGTCGTCACCACTCGACATACGTTATTGCAATTTCAATTCCAATTGGCCTGGGCCTCGATTTCCCCCATTGGATTTGGATTGTAGTGCCACTTCAAAAGCACCTTTTTTCGGCTCACTCATGATAAAAATGGCCCCCCTTTTCAATAGAACACTGTCGTGGACAGTGCACACTGCCTCCCCGTGTCGCAATGATGTGCTAGCATTATCGATATACTTTATGGCTGACAAGGTGTTTCGTACATTAGCAAATCTCACGCTCCTGCGAACTGCTCAGCATATATTCATACTTGCCTGACCAACGGACGCTTACGCATATCCATATATACACGCATACGAAATTTTTTTAGAAGGACTCCTGTCAAACAGAAAGGGATAATATGCTCTCAAATGGATGAGACCTTTTTTAAGGTCTCCCTGCTTCCCCGTTTGAGCACCATATTTCCAGTTTCTTTTTTTTTTTTCTCTCTCTCATTTTTTTCCCCTGCAGGAAGAAAAAAGATAGTCAGAGAAGGATGTATCCGAGGATAAACGTGTGTGTCTTTGTTTGTGTGTGTGCACAAGCGCGGTGCGTGGTTGATGTTTATGAAAAGTGACTGAAATGATTGACTGAATGGGTGAAAGTGCGTGTATGTGTATATGCGTGTGTGGTTTTTTTCCCTGCCGATCCGCCCTCAAAGCAAACCCCTATTTTGCTCCTCTTTTTTTTTCTTCTTTTTTATTGAACTCTTTTGCTGCTGTTCGCTTCTTGCTTCCCTCTCTCCCTTTCTCTCCTTCTCTTCCTCTTCCCTTCTTTTATTTTTTATTTCTTATTTTTCTATATCTTCATGGATTCGACAGAGAAACAGCGGCTGGCACAACGGCCTTCCTTGTACGATCAACCCAATCCTCTTTACAGTGTCCATCCTCTCAACGATGCTGCTGCTACTTCTTCCTCTACTACTACTACTACTACCTCTTCCACTACTACCACTTCTACTATTACGACTACAGCCTCTCACCGCCAAGCACAACAACAACAACAACAGCAGCACTCTCCATCCCTTCACTCCTCGGACTCTCAGGAATCCAACTCTATGCCTGGCTCGCGTCGCAACTCCCATGATAACAACAATGTCGAAGAGTCCGGTCTCTGCTCCATGTTTGACAAGCTGAAGGCAGACGATGTGATTGAACGAAGGTAACTAGCTGCCTGGGCCCCATCACCTGACGTCATTCCCACCCATATTAATTCGTCGTCGTCTTCCTCGCATGACAGAAACTCATCCCCCGCAGCCAAACACGAGGACGACTTCTCAAAGCCGTCCTATCGATCCATGAGCGTTGACGTCGGAGCTCACCATCCTCATCACCCCCACTCGTCCTCTTCTTCCAACAACAACAAACACCCCAATTCTAACAACAGGCTGGATAATCACCCTCACTTTCAAGACCTTATCTCCAAAAGTCTTTTCTTTGACGACGAAAAGCAAGGTAAATTTGTAGGCTCGTTTTCCGTGTACCTGTGCATTAATGGTTTCCCAAAAGACGTGCACCCTTTTCAAACTGCGCCACGCAACGACCAATATCTCCGGCGGTACGCCGGATCCACTGAGAAGCTCTCCTCCCTCGTCAACAAGGATACCTATAATGATTTGGTAAGTCTATCATGCAATATGTTTGCCGTTGTTCTGATAAAGCAAATGCAAATCTATATTTTGCAGTTCCCTTCTTCGTCTGCACTCGACCTGACGTCCTCCCTGCGTCGCAGTTCAGGTCGACACAACAAGAGCGTCGAATCGTTAAGAAGCAAATCATGGGCGCAATACGTCGAAGGCGCAGAGAGTCACTCACCCTTCACGACGTCCGTCTCTTCTGCAGCACACGAAGATGCGCGTGCTCAGGCGGCCTTTTATGGTCAGCCTCGACGCTTCTCCTATGGTTGGCCTGAACCCGGAAGCGCCAAAGGCAACTACGTCTCGCCCAATATGATAAAAAGCCGCCTCACCACCTCGCATTCCTATTCCGATCTTCACGACGCTGCTCTGCGCTCGTACTATGCCGGCACGACTGCAAATGCGACGAATGCACCTGCGACTTCAAGCCCGTCCATGCACCATGATGCCATGGTGGCTGCAGCCGCAGCTGCAGCTGCGGCCGCCGCAAACGACGTCAACGGTAAGGACATGTCGACCGTGCACTGCCCGCAGTTCCAGCAGTATGGCTTCTGTGTTCTCGACGAACAGTGTCCGTTCGCACACAACCCGTCCATGGCCAACAATGGCGCAAACCCCAATGGTCTTGGTTCACCTTTTATGCCCATGGATCAGCCCCCTGCAGCGACGGCCGCTGCTGCTGCTGCTGCGGCCGCCGCTGGCGCCGATCTCACCCTGCCCTTCTACGCATCCTCAATGTATCAGCAATACTCCATGCTCAATAATCTAGCCACCAGTACGGCTCCAGCCTACGGAAAGCCAGGCGCTGGGAATTTGACGTCGTCCATGCTTCAATACCAACGATACCCCAACAACATGGTTGATCCTCGTACCAATAGTAATATCAATCCTCCGCGCCGTGCCCCCATGTCAGCTAGCAGCAGCAGCACGACCAACAATGAAGAACCCAACAGATTTGCGGGCGCCAAGCTCGAAGATTTCATTGGCAAGATCTATGATCTGTGCAAGGATCAAAATGGTTGCCGTTTCCTGCAAAAGAAGCTTGAAGAGCCTAATCGCCAGAATCTGCAGCTATGTTTTGAAGAAGTCCAGCCCAACTTCGCCGAGCTCATGACAGGTAACATAAAGAGGGAGATATGAGGTTTTCATGAAAGCGCGTCATAACCGAACGATTTCCATCGGAATGTATCTATTTTTGTTCTGTACAGAGCCCTTTGGTAATTATTTGTGCCAGAAGCTCATAGAGCACTGTGATGATGCACAGAGAGACATTCTTGTCGAGACAGTAGCACCCGACCTGCTCAAAATCTCACTCAACATGCACGGCACACGCGCAGTCCAAAAGTTTATTGAGTTTCTATCGACGCCTCAGCAGGTATGGACTTTTCCGAATGAAATTGTGGACGAGAAATTGGGAAGAGAGGAAAGGGAGGAAGGAGAAAGAGAATAAGGAGATCGAGTTATGCTGACCAATACAATTTCTTTTCCCTTTTCCCCTCGTGTAGATCCATGCTGTTACAGCCGCCCTGAATCCCAACGTCGTGGCTCTCATTAAGGATTTGAACGGAAATCACGTCATCCAGAAGTGTCTCCACCGGCTCTCTGCAGAACACAAGCAATTTATTTATGATGCGGTGAGCGAAAACTGCATTCAGGTGGCCACACACCGCCATGGCTGCTGTGTGCTGCAGCGTTGTATTGACTTTGCATCAGAGGCGCAAAAGGTAAAGTATATCTTTCATAGAACCACTGAACAGGTCATACATGAGATGGCTGACATACGCATTTCATAGACGCAACTGGTCAAGGTGATCACCTGGCAGGCTCTCCCGCTCGTGCAAGACCCGTTCGGCAATTACGTCGTACAGTATGTTCTGGATCTCGGCGATATCACCTACACCGATACCCTTGTTCGTTGCTTCCTCGAGCATGTGTGTGATCTGAGCGTGCAGAAATTTAGCTCCAATGTCATTGAAAAGGTAAGAGCAAGGCATTGATAAGTTCGATTCTATTTTTTTCCATATTGTGCTAAACCATATTCGCTAGTGCATCCGGGTGGCAGAACCAGAAACACGCCGATTACTTGTTGCAGAGCTCATGAACGAAGCCAATATCGAAAAGCTACTCCGCGATTCCTTTGCCAATTATGTCATTCAAACCTGCCTCGAATATGCAGATCAGGACCAGCGCGTGCAGGTAAAACACCAGATAGACAGGAAATTATGGATATTCAATGTGCTCCTGAATACTCAATTTTTATGTCTCCAATGATCTTTTCCCAGCTCGTGGAATCCATTCGCCCTTTGCTGCCGTCGATTCGAAGCACGCCGTACGGCAAGCGCATTCACAGCAAAATCCAGCGCGAACAACATTCGCAAGGACGCACGTCCCACCGTGGCCCGCGTCACCACCAGAGCATGTCATCTCTGCGTCTCGGCGGTGGCGGTGGAAACGCGAGCAGCGGCAATGGCTATGGTCATGGCTCTGCGGGCGGTCTGTCGCAGGCCGGCGGATCCCCCCTCGCTTTTGGCCTACCCTTTGACATGATGGGCAGCAACAACACGCTCTACCCTTATTAACTTGTTGTAAAAAGTTCTCCTCCTTTCTTCCAGAGAACCTGCATATTTCCTTTTCTCTCCCTTAACCCATAGTTCGTTTTTTCCTTTTCTTCCTTAATTTTTTTCTCTTTCCGTTCTGTTGTTGTTCTTGTTTCCTCCATCTACCTATATTCAGCAATGTAGCCTGCGACCATTAAAAAGGATACTGTATTTAACAAAGACAAATTCAATATGATACCTTCCTACATCCGTTCTACATCTTACTCGGTGTTCTCCTTCCAATATTATTATTATTGCATACATGCATTGAAGTCGCTAGGCTACATGCATCCCCTATTCTATTACAGGAGCGAAGGCTCACGGATATTAAAGACACATCATTAGTCTGGATAGAAAAGGGGCCTGTACATCATCACGCCGAGCATAATGTAAAATACGCACATAGTATTAATATGAAAGGTGACAAGCATCCGCGTCTCCGGGATAGTGGAATTTCAAGTAGGTCCCCCCTAAAAGACGCCCGCTAGAGAAATTACTGCTTCTGTAGTGTCGGCATTTGGGGTTGAATATGTGTAATGATATCTTATCACGCGCAGCATACATATAATGCCCAGTGGGCTAGCATATCTCAAAAAATTGACTCAAAGTGTATGTAAGGAGTAGCATTCTTTCCCACGAGCAAGCGGATGCCATAGCCCGGGTTGATTTTGAGGACAACAGTAGCCGACCTAAGCTGAAGATCCCTTTTCGCGAATCTGTACTAAAAAGGAATATTTTTGGTACGAAAAAAAGCAGAAACCGTTTCTTTATTTACTTTATCATTTCTATATAGGAGCCTGCACATGGTGGAGCGTGCCCAATGTGTGGCGCCACGGGCTCATCAGTTCACGTTACCGGCGCATGGTAGTTGCATGCATCCTGTTGGCTACACGTGGAACGTCCTTGTCAGGCAATGGAAACACTTCTCCCGCGTGCAGAAGACGACATCTCAGATCAGATATTCTAGCTCTTTGCCTTTCGACAGAAAGGCGGGTTACCCTATAGTACGCGGAGACGCGTAGGAATGTGTAAAACACACAGACGATATGTTCATTGATTGAGAGCCGACTTTTGCATATATGAATATTGATATTATTGAGAATTACAGCGCACTGGCCATAAAGGATCTGCGTAGCTGATCATCCACCGGATTTAACACTCTGACCTGTTGGTCTCGCAAGCCATGGTCTTTCAGAGTTTCGGCGTGTCATCATACGGTCGCAATGATATCGGTATGCTCGTGTGTTCATTTGAGCATACGAGATATTATGCATATTTGCTGACTTACCGGAGGGCTTCCGTTATATAAAGCCAGAACAAACACCACACACCACAGTACAACATAATCGCTTGTAGTAGCATGTGGGTTCGTAGTAGGTGTGACCTTCACAGCTGTAGGTATCTTGTGTCATCTCTATGTGGCCTGCTGTGAATTAAAGTATAGCTTGTCCAATGTTGGCTATATCATGGAAGAGGTGGCATTGGAAGAACCAGTCACGAAGGGGAACGGTGGACGCGTGCATTACCGCAATTTCATAATGTGATGACAGAATGCCGTTGTACCGCCAATCATTCCCTGCCAGCACCCCGTCTCTCTACAATTATCTTTCTCTGATATATAGCACGTACTTAAACATACATACATATATAGTATATACTACTATCCGCGTTAGATAAGGGTCATGCCATCTCCCATCGAGACATGGTACACTGAGATTCCTCCCATCACCCGCATCTACATTACAGCCTCTTGCTTGACTAGTCTTGCCGTCGTGAGTCTATATCATTGAAGTTATTCTGTGTGTTATTTATTCTATTTATGTGGACAAAAGCAACTCGGCTTCGTGCATCCTCTCCAGCTCTGGCTTAATTATGACCGTGTCATTTATGGCTACCAGGTAAATATCAGTAAGATACCTATCGTCGTCAATTCATTGATAGCCGTATTCATCTTATCCATGTCATATTATCTCGATGCAAGTGGTGGCGATTGATCACCAACTTCCTCTACTTTGGCCCGCTGTCCATTGACTTCCTGTTCCATATATTCTTCCTGTATGTACCTGATTATCTCATTGGATCACGTCTAATGCTTCTGATGCGTCGACAGAGCTCGATACTCCCGCATGATGGAAGAGGGGTTCTTTCGAAACAAGCCTGCTGACTATCTTTGGCTGCTTCTATTCTCCGGTATCGCGCTCATCGCCTGTTCTGTGAGTATATCTCGCTAAAAGAGAAACCAGAGAAAGAAAAAGCAGGGGCTTTTCTTCTCATGCTATAATCTTAGACCCTGGTACCATACGCTTACATGCCGTTTTTGGGCTCGCCGCTTGCTTTCACCATGGTGTATATCTGGGCCCGGCGCAACCCATATGTGCGATTGAACTTCATGGGCCTCTTAACTTTCCATGCACCTCACCTTCCCTGGGTGCTTTTGGTCTTCTCATTTGTTCTCAGTGGTCAAATTCCTATCGGTGACATACTCGGTATCGCGGTCGGCCATATCTATTACTTTTTCGAGGATGTGTGGCCCCGCGAACCAGCCAGTGGCGGGCGACGCTGGCTCCAGACCCCTCGGTTACTGTAAGTGCACTTATGCCCCTGAATCACGTCATGCCTTGATATTGACCCTTATGATTAGGATATGGCTGGTGGGCGGTCGGACAACAGAAGAAGGCAATGTAGAGATCGATCAATGAAATAAAAGACTTGCGAAAAAAAAAAACCGACGTTGCACAAAATTGGGGACAAAAGGGAGGCGGAGATGTTTTGCATGCACGCTGTTTTTGACTTTTTCTCGCTTTCTGTGTTGCTCGGTGTACAAAATTGCTGTAGGGCTTTCCTTTTCCTTCTACTCTCCTTTTCCTTCCTCTCTTTTCTCATTATTTAAAATTTTTCTCTCTCTCTCTCTTTCACACTACATATGCTGTGACAATAACCCACCATGGGGAACATCCTCTCAAACAAATCAGCAAACGAAATCGAAGGCGACCATAGCTGCCCCACGTGGTTGCACTTTGGTAGCCATAACGAACAGATACCCAAACACCTAAGACCTATTCGCGCTTCTCGGAAGATGCAGAAAAAATATGAACAAGAACGTATGGCCCGAAGCGAACCCACCAAAGTCATTCACGAGGGCGATCAGAAAGAGCGAATGCAACGGATCATGCATCTTGCTCGCTTCGGCGGCGATACGAACGAAGAGCAACAAGAGCAACAAGAGCAAAAAAAGAGCAATAAGAGCAGCGAGCCTGTAAACTGTCCAACCGAGCTTGCCCTCGCTGGGCCTGGTCCCAAAGGCGCCTTTCGCTGGTATCGTGGTCGCCGCTACACTCAACTCACTGTATGTCCCTTTATCTCTCTCACGCACTCACGCGCACGGCCCTCCAATTAACATCACGAAAACGAACAGGACAAATTATACCCCCTTCCCAATGACCAAACTGAGCAAGACCGACTCCGCGTACTTCACTACATTTTCCGCTGGGCTTTTGAAAGGTACACTTAAAAGGTCTGACACGAAATTTGATCTCAACCCATTTTGCAATTGGCTCCTTGTTTGGGTATAGTATGGTGCTCGCACCTGTCACAGCAGATTTGTTGAAAGGCATACATGTGCTATGTGTGGGGTAAGCTTTTTCCAGCTCAAGCTGATAGAACGAATAGGCTAATATAAAGTTTCGTGCCTGTGTTTCTTAAAATCATCTCCCTATGGTATAGAAATGGTCCTGGATTATGGGTATGTTGATCAAAAGCCGAAATTTGGGTCTTGTACTCATTAAATTGTTTCTTTTTTTTTTCTTTTTCATCAAGATTGGTCATCCGATCGTCGACCTTGCATTAGACTATCCGGCATCCCAGTTCGCGGCTATCGATACTGCTGATCTGTTACCACCCGACCCGATGCAACAAGTGCAACACAAACTCACGACTGACCTGCACAATACCACCTTTACACCTGTTCATCCTGCGCTAGAGCCCGTCTCTCCGCTCGATGGCACTTCTTCATGCTCTCTTACCGTTTCTACGACGGACGACGATGACAGCAAAACCATCTCCCCACAAACACCTTCTTCTCTCTCCCCTGGTTCACCTCGGCGCGTATTTGAGAACCTGCACGGACATTTCCTTGATGTACAGCAGCAGCGTCTTCCGTTCCCCGACAACTCTTTCGATTTTACAATGCAGCACATGGCTTCCTTTTCCTACCGCCGTGATCGATGGCCTCAAATCCTCGACGAACTCGTCCGTGTAACGAAACCAGGTGGTTATATTCAACTTTTTGAGATCGACTATCAATCGCGCAAGCTTGGCCCTGAGGGCAAAGCCTGGCTGTTTGAACGTGAGTGACAGAACAGGATGGATTTTTTTTTCGGTGTTTCATTCGCAGAGATGACTGACATGCATTCCTTTGTAGTGATCAAGCATGTGCGCTCCAAACTCAACATCGAACCCACCATTGCCCGGTATTTAGATAAGATGTTAGCCGCTGCCGGTTTGGTAGAAGTGGAAACCCGGCAAATTTCGATTCCTATTGGGGAGTGGGGCATGGATATGGGTGCGCTCTGGCAGCAAAACGTTGAGGAATTTTTGCGGGCTTCCGGTCCTGTCATCAGTAGTACCATGGCCATTTCCATGGAGGACTACACCCGGCGATGCAACAGGCTTCTCAAGGAGCTACAATATACCAAGGCGTTTACCAATATCCACGCCGCTTGGGCCCGCAAGCCGTTGGACGGGCACGTGGAGACATCTTGGGACGAATGTCCGCCCTTTCAGCACGATAAGCAGCAGCATTGAGCAATCATATTATATACCACATCCTTGGCACCTCCCTAATAACTTTGGTAATCAACTTCGTAGATATCATTTTCTCACATGCAAACATATGATGCTCCCCCATCTTTTTTCTTCCTTCTTTCGTTCTTTTTAAAAGGGCAGCCGTTGATAGTCGGCTACGCTATATATTCGTTACCAATTTCTTAGATGGTATCGCGGCTAATTATTTCTGACCCCGATCAAGGACAATTTTTACGCCCTTTACCCGGTGCAATATACACCATTGACAGTCCATGAACATGACGTCAAATGTAGTAAAGCATACAATATTTATTTATAAAATGAGGGCGTCAGCTACACATGTACGTTAATGAGGAGGTAAACAAGTCATTGACGCGCTTGAATGCGCTTGTATGTATAACTAGTCGATGCTAATTCGCTTCGATTGGCCAGTAATTACACCTGCCGAGCCTCGTCGCCACGATGGCTAATATGCCATAATGAAAGGGTTCTGGACCCGGCTTTTTTGATATGTACTATATACTGGTGCACAGCATCCCATTTGTTGTTCGTACATACGCACATACTCCTATGCTTTTGTATATAGGTGCAAGCATAGTACATACATGGGTATGTCGACGGTAGCATGCGTGTAGTCGCATTCACTGTTTGTCGTATGAAAATAAGGGAGGAAGTGGAGACCCAAAAATGGAGAAGTCGGCATGAACACTGACGGCCAGATGACCATCAATGTTATACCTTACGTGCCCTAGATGTCAGGTGCGCAGAAATCATACGATCCCGCGTACAAAGTCTCTTTTCTCGGGCAAATACAAATAATTTTCCTTCGTCAGATAAAGTCCAACTGGTCTTAGAACTTCGCCATGCATCAATAGATGAGGCACCGAACAAGGGTTTCCTGTAGCCGCATATCTCGCAGATGAGATTTGGTGGTTGGGTAGAAGGCACATACATTTTCGTAGTCGCGGATAGCATCTAGTCAAGTAGTCCCTTTTTTCTCAGTGATACTACGCGGACTTGGTCTTCGTCTCCACAGACGGTGTTAGCCTTTATTTAACGATCTTATTTGAGATACTGTCTAGGATAGATAAAGGGTTCATGAGCACGTCGATCTCTATCGCGGACATTCATATATCTGCTAGCACAAAATCGAAAGCCGATGTATGTGGTGCATGTACCACGATGGGGGGCGGTGCTGTGTATACGTTCTCGAGTAGAAAAATAGAACAAGACGAGGCATGATTATTGTAGCTACACAGGTAATTTGTCACCGTCTCTGGTTTGATATATCGTTATGTGCCTTTATATTCATGTGCTAGGCAATTATTGCTGCTATACGCATCTACAATAGACGCGTGCAAACAGAGCGGTATTGTGCCATGATACAGAAAAATGTGCATGAGACGAAGCAGAAGCGGAGCGGGGGCAAAAAGCGACATTCCGAGAAGCACCTTCCGTGTAACCGGCAATGTCGTCTATTCTGGTGAGCTCGTTTTTCCCTGTCCGCTGGGTAGGCCATAAGACAGGACACAGACGAAAGGCTGGGCTGTGTCCCCTTACGTAGCTTCCATTCCCCCCTTTCCCTTTCTTATCTCCAATATGCTGTCGGGGTCGTCACCCGGAACCCGCAGCGACAGCAGCAGCCGAAAGCACCGCGACAACAACAGAAAGGTCGTTCAAAATAAATCTGAAAACGACGATGGTGTCACACCACCGACCCAAACTGAACTCGATCTCGTAAGGACAAGCTGGGAGCGTGTCTCCCAGATCCGACGCGTTGAAGACGACGTTGCCATTTCCCCTTCGCATGCCTTCGGATTGGCCTTTTACGACGCCCTGTTTGAGGCGCACCCGGAACTCAGGGCGCTGTTTAGCAACATCTTCCAACAGGCACGGGCATTAACGGGCATGATCTCCTACATTGCACGGGCACCCGCGCTCACAGCAGACAAGCAGAATAATCAAAAGGTGCCAACCCTTCGTGAGCTGAACCAGTTGCGGCGCGAGGGACAGGCCGAAGAAGAGAGCGCCGACCCGGAGTGGCTCGTCGATAAACTGAGAGAACTGGGGGCGCGTCATTATTTTTACAACGTGAAGCCAGAACAGCTTGCCTACGTGGGCCCTGCATTTGTAACTGCTCTTCAGGTCCGCCTTGGCGACGAGTATGAGCCCCGCCTGGGTGACGCCTGGCTGAGTGTAAGTCTATTTGTTTCCTCTGGATGAAACATAACAGACATTCTTATTGTTGTTGTTGTCCCGTTCGTTAGCCTATAATAATTAATCTTACACTTTAATCTTATCATCTTGAATAGGCACACGCATATGCAGCTTATCACATGCGTGTTGGACTGGAATCCCAGCTGGCCTGGCAAACAAGCGCAGCGTCTCAACAACGGCGGCACAAGGCCAACTGCGTCCTGCAATGAGTGCGGGTTTCTATAGCGGAGTTGCTTTTTTTTTTTTTTTTGTTGCGCAGCAATTGGCACTCTGCGAAACCCCCACTTAATCATAGTACAGAGCATTCTTCACTATTCGCACACATTCGCACACACACATATCATCGTACATAGTACCATAACATTTTACATACATACATACTTCTTTAAAATGCATTCATCACCCAACACCAAGTTACAGCATTCTCCATTCCGACCTATTGCTCCGTCTGCTTCCACTCCTTCCAAATCCATTCTTCCCGCTCTCATTCGGCCATCCACCGAAAATGAGCTGGGTCATGCTAGTAAGCGGATAATAGCGTTTTCTCCTAGGAGTCACCCTGCTAACTCTTTGAAAGACAGCACACTCTCAGGTAGGCTAAAGTGCGCTTATTCAAGGGGTTCTAAAGTGTAACCGTCCCAGCAGCAAACCGGAAGCGAAGCATTTCACCATCAGATACCCTCAAGGACCAGGTACGATAAGACATACGAGCACGTTTGGCTGCATGACGACACAGAGTCTCACGCCAAGGAGAGAAAAAGAAAAAAGAAGCGCCCCGATCTCTAACTCCCCCGCGTGCACAATCTTTAGGCCCTCACGTCGGAACAAAGACAACGACGTAAAGACCAGAACAGAGCAGCTCAGCGAGCATTTCGAGAACGCAAAGAACGTTACGTCAAAGAACTCGAAACGAAGATGAAGGAGATGGAAGAAGCGCACGCTCTTGCCCTGCAAGACGTACAACAGGAAAACCAGCGTCTACGCGACGCTATGGCAAAGATGCAGGCTGAAATGAAGACTATGCGGAAGAGACGCACAGAAGACGACGACGATAAACTCGGTGCGTCTCACTCGGACGAGAGTACAGACGAGGATGAGCATACGGTCAAAGTCGAGCCAGAAGAGCGAGCCGTGAAGAAGATGATGCGTGTGCCATCTTCTGCTGTGGCATGCATACGTGACAAGGATGGCGTATCATTCTGTGAGCGACTCAAAGAGGAGGTGTGTTCGTCTGCATATGCACAACTTTTGTCAGAGCCGCTCTTTGACGCATCTGGGGTCCTGAATTCCTCGGTAACACAACGACCAGTACCCATCGTAACAGACCATGTCCCTGCTGAGGATGACGGGAAAGACAAACGGCATGACTTTGACTGGTTTATGGAGGCCTTTGCGGATGAGCCTTTGCAGCCCGCCGTCCACCACGAGATAAAACTAGTGCCGTGCTCGCAGGTCTGGGCCCGTGTTTCGGAACATCCTCGGTTCGATGAATTTGACCTAGACGCTCTCTGTGACGAGCTCAAAAAGAAAGCAAAGTGCTCAAATGACGGACCGGTGCTCGAGGAAGACGAACTTGAGGAGGTGCTTCGAAAGATGGAAGCTGCAACCATGCGGTGACAATAAAAGAAGTTTCATATATAAACAATGCAATCCCTATACGGATCCGCTTGGATTGCCTAAAAAAAAGGATAGGCCCTTTGCATGCGGTGTTTTCTTTCGTCTTGCATGCGTCACACTCACACCACCCGTTGTGTACATATATAAAGCACACAAGAGTCTTACCCGCATTCCAAAAAAAAAGAAAAAAGAAAAAAGACTTTGTCCTCCCCACTGCGTCGTATCCCGCCCTTACCCTCATTATTACCATTCACACGCATTTGCGCTAAACGAACACATGAGCGCTACGGCTTCGTCTCCACATGTACCGGCCAAGAAACGATATGCAGACAAGGTGTCGCAGACAGCGACAGCCAGAGGCCGACGGTCAGCGTCACCAGGAACCACTCCATCGACTCCTCGCACACCACCGTTACAGCCGGCTTGGTATATGACACAGCAGCAGCAGCAGCAGCAGCAGCAAGCTTATTATCCTTGGTTCTTCTATTCCCCGCCGCCTCCGCCATTGGCGCCATATCACAATCAGCCGCCGCA
Organism: Syncephalastrum monosporum B8922; assembly: GCA_000697355.1. NCBI lineage: Eukaryota > Fungi > Mucoromycota > Mucoromycetes > Mucorales > Syncephalastraceae > Syncephalastrum > Syncephalastrum monosporum. The sequence goes on from JNEN01001262.1 coordinate 287,524, forward strand.
ATACCCGCAACACCTGCCACATTATCCTCAACCGATGATGATGTGGACGCCCCCTAGCTTGCCACACCGACAATCCAGCCGTCCTGCTCCTGCTCCTTCTTCTCCTCCGCCGCTCTCCACCTCGTGTTTTCCGGCACCCCCGCCTTCACCGCCAGCTTCCTCTGGCAGGCGGTCACCAAGGCAAAAGTTGCATATGGACCTTACTGAAAATGACCAGGACGACACGATCCCGCTCGCCATGCTTGCACACAAACTACACAGTCCGCCGCCCTCACCGGCGGCTTCTGTCCCCCACGCTAAACAAAGCCATCGCCGTCGGCCAGGCCCTGGTAGCGTCAGTAGCCATGGGAGCCGTCCTGCGAGTCGAAATAAGATGATGCCTTCGCCAGGAGGTAGCCGACCCTCCTCCCCTTCTCATTCGTATGGTGCCCGTTCGCATGCATACGGTCGTGCGCACCCTCCATCCGCACCACCACCACCTATACCACCGCCCAATCTCACACCTGTTGCTCGATCGGCCTCGGTCCCGACTCGAGAAACGAAACATACATCCTGCAGCTCCGACACGTCAGAAAAAGGCTCTGAGAAAAAGCCGTCTAGTATCATGTCCAAAGCAAAACGCTTCTTTGGCATTCGTAGACGGACATCTGCTCCGACCTGAAAAAAACTTGTGTTGTATCCTTCTACTTTTCTGTCTTTTTTAGCCTCTTTTGTTCGGGATCGTCAAATATAGCATTAAAACATCCATATTCGGTTGACACTTCACATGGTGGGGGAGAGGAATTGATGGTACCATCAAAAAATTGATATATAAATAAAATCAGGGAGGACCCAAGTGGTGTTGGGGGGTGGAGTCAGTTTCTGATTTAGCTTGATGTTTTAGCGCAGCTTGGCAAGTCATTAAGGTGTCACCAAAGCTGATGAATTTTTCCCAATAAGGCTTCCTTTCATATATCTGCTCTTGAGAAGAATAAAAAAATGCCCGCGCTATTGCACACAACGGCATACTCATATACGGGACGTAGATCATTAAAACAAACTTTCTGCTTTAAAAATATTGCTAGCTAAGTAGCTTCATCTTACTTCCTTTCTTTTTTCTTTTCTTTCAACCACCCACCCTCACGCTCTCTCTCTCTCTCTCCTCCATCCCTTCCTCACACTTCTCCACCCTTCCCTTTCCTTTTCGCTTTTTCCCCCCTTGTACACGTAAAGAATGATGCTACCACTCACCAAAACAATGGTCGCAGCTGCGGCGGCTTTGCTGCTGGGAGGCAATGCCGTCATGAGTGCGCCTACCAACACCGCCTTCCCGACCGGTGCCCCTGCGGCTGCTGCCTCGGCGAGCGGTAGCGCTTCTGCTGGTGCCTCTGCTGCTGCCAAACCATCAAAGGCTGCAGGAAACAGTGATGCTGCCTTCACCAACTCGACCACGCCTCAGGTTCAGATCTCGAGCGACACCGACTTCTGCTTGTTCATGACCCCTCAGCCTGGACTCGAGGTGGCGACCAACGAAGAGAACGGCATTCCTTTCTGTACGAACGCCAACAGCGTGCCCAATGCCAAATCTTTCCCCGAGGGCTTCATCACAACCGCTCACTACGAGCAGAGCACTACCTATGTGCAAGTGACGGGTTTCTTTGACCATACAAAGTACGGCTACGCTGATGATGATGGCGGCGGTCAGTACGACAGCCATGGCAACGGCAAGCCCATTGCGGCCTCCTGTGTTGGTTATCCTTACTTTGTAAGTATCTATCGTAACGCTTTTGACAACAATGGATTTAATTTAACTCATACTTTTTTCATTTCATTTTTCAAATATAGGTGTCCCTGCTCGAACCCGCCAATAACCGTTTCTGTATCCGCTGTTGCCAGCAAGAGGACGATTGTCCCGCTGGTCGCTCGCAGTACGGTTGCTTGCGCGTCATTCCTGGCGACTATACCCAGGGCCCAAGCTCGTTCGACAATGATCAGGCCGCGGGTGTCCTCAACAAGGTCATGCAGGACTTCCCCACCTACGGCCAATCGATTCAGCAACAGGGCGAGCTGGACGAGCTTCAGCAGGCCGTTGCTGCCAACACGTCGGCGGTCCAGGTCCAGCGCGGTTTCTCCAACTTCAACCGGGGCTTGGCTGATCAGAACCCCAACGCTCAGCAGGACTTGACCCAGCTCACCGACTTCACTGGCAACTTCTCGTCTGTGGCTCAGTGGACTCAGTTTGTGCAACTTCTTAAAGATACGATCAACGGTGGCTCTGCCACCAATGACCAGCCCAGCGCTGGTGCTGGTGGTGCCCAGTCTTCCGCTGCCGCTCCCTCTGACGCCCAGTCTTCCGATGCCACTCCCTCTGATGCCCAGCCCTCCGACGCTGCTGCTTCTGACGCTGCTCCCTCTGACGCTGCTGCTTCTGATGCCCAACCTTCTGACGCTCAGGCTTCTGATGCTCAACCTTCTGACGCTCAGGCTTCTGATGCCCAGCCTTCTGATGCTGCTGCTTCTGATGCCCAACCTTCTGACGCTCAGGCTTCGAATGCTGCTCCTTCTGCGGACCCTGCTGGTGGTGCGCCTGCCGCCTCGTCGCCTGCCCCTGGCGCTCAGGATCCTGCCACGCAACAACAGCCGCAACAGCAACAGCAACAGCCGCAACAACAGCAGCCGCAGCCGCAGCAGCAGCAACAGCAGCAACAGCAGCAACAGCCGGCTGCACCTGCACCCGCTGCTGGTGCCGCCGCCGCTCCTCCCCAATAACCTTGTTCACTCCTTATATTAATGTTGTAATCCCATATATAAAATAAAATACGCTCTGTTTGATGTTCCATAAGGAGGGTAACCTTTTTTTCGTTTAATTAGGAGTAAAATATGGTGTGTAAGAGTGACAAAAGTGTGGAAGTGTGTTGTAATATGCATGCGTTACATGTGTGTAATGTTTGTGGTGTGAGAGTGCGCGAGTGCGAAGGTCTCGTTAAAACAGGCAAGTAATGTGGAATGGGATGGGAGGTTTTTAGCCGTAATAAGAGATGTCTATGACTTGATACAGGAGCCAGGAGGAGGCGCAACGGCGGCCGTTGCGCGGTTGTGCGCCATATGCGCCTTGACAAGGTGGCCAGCCGCCAATGCGGCACACAACGACAGCTCGCCCGCCATGACGGCAGCACAGATGATACGTGCCAGACGACGTGCATTATCACCTGGCGCGGTCGGATGAGGGCCGCGTACGCCGAGCATATCCAGCATGGCCTGCTGTGGAGGCAAAATCGTGCCACCACCGACCGTGCCGACTTCAATGCTGGGCATTGTGCATGATATATGGAGGTCGTCGCCGATTTGTTTCATCAACGTAATACAGTTAGAGCTCTCGACATTCTGGGCCGGATCCTGACCCGTCGCCAGATAGACAGCTGTCAAAATATTGGCGGCATGCGCATTGAAACCGCCCACAGACCCTGCCATGGCAGAGCCGATGAGGTTCTTGCTGGTATTAAGTTCGACGAGTGCAGCCACAGTGGTCTTGAGCACCTTTTCAACGATCTTGCATGGAATCACTGCTTCGGCCACGACAGACTTGCCGCGTCCTTCGATCCAGTTGATTGCCGCAGGCTTCTTGTCAGTGCAGTAGTTACCGGACAAGGACACAATCTGCATATCCGGGAACATTTGGGAGATGGCAGCCAGGGCTTTCTCACAGCCCTTCGAAATCATGTTCATGCCCATAGCATCGCCCGTAGTCGTCGAGAAACGAATAAATACAAGCTTGCCGGCCAGGGCCACCTTGATCTTGCGCACACGTGCGAACCGCGAAGTTGAATTGAAGGCTTCGGTGACCACCTTGTTGCCTGCATGCTCAATCCATTCCTTGCATGCCGCAGCTTGGGTGATGTTGGGGAACTCAACACAAGGACCGCGGGTCATACCGTCAGCTGTCACAATCGTCACCGCGCCTCCACCAGCATTGATGGCCTTGCAGCCACGCGCCGTCGATGCAACCAAGCAGCCTTCTGTGGTCGCCATGGGAATATGGATATCGACGCCATCGATATTCATCGGACCCGCGATGCCCACCGGAAGCGGCATGTAACCAATCACGTTTTCACAGCAGGCTCCCATGACCTTGTCGTAGTGGAAGTTCTCCAATGGCAATAGACTGTTTTCCAACGTTTTCGTGATCGACGCCCGCGAGATAAGTGCACGTCGGACTCTCACAGCACGTGTAAGATCCCCAAGTGCTTTCTCCAGAGCGTACGGCGCCAATTTTCCAGATTGCACGAGCGATAGGACCTCCTCATCATTGAGGGCTTCCGGAGTGTGGATCAGCGCAAAACACTCATCGATAGGACGAACCAGATCCGTCGACGGAGCAGAAGGGGCCACGGTATTAACAGTGCTGACGGGCACATGTGCGGTCGCAGGAGGAGTCGTCGCTGATTTTTTGTCGCGAACTGCGAAGCCATCATCCTTGGGTTGACGTACCACCTTGAAAAGGTAGGTGTTCAGGAACAGTGACACAAAGAGCGCCAGCGTGAGCCATTTGCTAATTAGTGGGTGTTGCAGATAGACCGCACCAGCACTAAAAAGCGCGCCTAGCGGTTGCGAAACGACTTCGGGGATCAAGCTGCCTTTGGGGGACGCAATATGGAAAGGAAGCGGCGGGAAGACTTCGACGAGTAGGGGAAGATCACTTGCACTCGAGGCCCGGTGATGATTGAGGAGCTGCTGTAGCACATTGGCCACGCTAGGCTCGGTAATATTGACTTGAGGTTCTCCTGAGCGGAAGGTCGTACACATCTTGAGGATATGCATCGCGACGAAGCCAATAATCTAAGTAAGGCATGCCGCCAAAAATAATAAGCACTCAGATACTATTACGTACATGCGCTGTGTGCGCGTGTGTGTGTGTGCAAAAGAGGGATCGACGCTAGTCGAGCCGATTTTCTACTCAGACAACTTACCATCAACAGTTTAACCCGGCCGATGATGGAACCGTCGGGCTTTTGGTCGGTCGTCGAAGGCTCGGTTGCATCAGCCTCACTGAACAAACGCACGAGGGTGCGCCGCACATAGCCCGTGCGAGCAGGTGGTTTGACCACGCCCTTCTTGATACCAGCAGCTGAGGAAGAATCGCTAATCGCGCGGATCCTTGTGAGCTAGAGCGTTGTACAGGTTAATCGCTGTACGACCCAACTAATCAAAAGATTTTTTTTTTCGTTTCTTACCTCCAGTTTCAAGGTCAACACAGCGGTGTACCAAGTAAACATAAGAATGAAGTCATACGCCAAGAGGATAGCGCTCAAGAAGCAGAATTCACGGAGGCCAGAGATACCCGACTTGGCACCCAAGGTCAAAACGATGACTTCCATGAAGCAGTCGCGCGCAATAGGCAGCGCAATGGAGTCGACCGCGCGCACAATAGTCTTGTTCACGTTTTGACGCACGATCGGCGTTTCCTTGCTGTAGTGGATCACTCGCTTGGTGAGCTTGAACGCTCTCTCAAAGCCGATGGTCACAGCCAGGAATGGGATAGCCTCACTATGTAGAGAAAGGGGGTCATGTGAGCTTTCCAACTATTTTTCACAGATTTCGGAACACGTACGCAAGGACCACCGGGTAAACATCTACGTTCAATGCATGCACTGTCAACAGGGCAAGCATGAAAGAAAAAAACCCGTTGAAGACAATGGCAGTAGCTATGGAGACGCGTCTTGTTTAGACATATGTTTTTTGCTATTTTGCTTTTTCTTTCTTCTTTTGTTTATCAGTATTGCATTGCTTACCAAGAGTGTATCGGGAACCCATGGCGCGCATGTTCAGATAAAGCGACACGAAGGTGGCAATCATCATTATGTAGCCGGCCAGGATGACTACAATATCAACATTGTCGGCCAACTAGAAGTACCATGGTTAACAGTGTTCTTAAGAAATTCATATGAAAGTACTTACGTCGATCAATTCCTTGACACGGATAACGACGTTCCGGGCGATGATAAAGAGCCAAGAAAAGACGTTCTCCTGGCTACCGGTGTTGGAGATGGAGACGAGGTCGCCTGGAGCCAGTGTAGCAACCTTATGTTCCCAAAGATCGGCAAGATGCTGTCGATAGGTGCTGGAAGCGTTGAAAGCATAAGAAATGACGATCGATCGGGCATACTGCTTGTCCAGGTTCAGATCACCAAATACAGCCTGCGAGCGTTCATCGTTGATGGACGGCATAGCTGCATCGCCCTGATGAGCAATATCCAAAGGTGACTGGCGGAAGCATTGGTCGTCCTTGACCTTGTAGCACAGATCGTCGTTGTAAGCGTAACGGTTGGAGGCGGTATCGGGGACAAAGATATCGTTCTCGACGGTGTGCTGCAGTTGCAGGGTGGAGACAAGCGTGGCATGGTCAAGGACATTCTTGGACGGGTCGTCCTTGTTGCTTCCAGTAGCAGACACCATGAGCTGCTTCAAGTAGACCTTGACCGCTTCGTTAGGCACGGCAGCAGCGCGGTCGAGCTGGGTAAAGTGGGCTGCGTCGGCGGAGGCATAAGCCGACGTGGGGTACAAGCGGGTGACGGTGCCGGTGAAGATATCGGAGGTACGTGCCAGGTTGAACAGGTAGAAATAACAGAACGAGGCCAGAATGAGGACGGCAACCACCATTTCAATGGGGCTGCGAGAAGACAGTTTGGCTGCACGGCGGATCGCCCCGCCAAAGATGGCCGAGAACGATCGGAATGCCGATGTGCCCGAGTTAAACGTCTGCATCGAGGACAAGTAGGACCGTGTTGTGTAGCGGCCTTATTCTCTTGCTGGATTAAAAGTCGTTGCCGGGAACAGGTCGAGGCAGAAGAGACGGAGGAGTTGAATTCTCGTAGGAGGGAAAGGGAAGAAAAAAAAGGTGGATGTGATATATAAAAAAAGTGAAACCACAGATATTTTTTTTTTTTTGGGTCGCTTCGGCTGTTCAAATGACAGTGGAGGCCTCGGCTGTGCGACCGTTCTTCGACTCGAGAAACCCCCGGTCAACCCATCCACTTGGCCCTTGACATGCCCGTCTACTTACTCCTTCCACGTGCCAAGTCACCAGACATTCATACTTTGTATGCTACCTTGGTAGAGGTGTATCTTGAACAGGCAAGAGCAAGAGAGCCCTCCTTCTCTTCTTCTGTCTGTGCATGAAATCGAGATATTACCTTTTAATGGTTACACCAGAGCTGTCGTACCCTGCCTTTTCCTTGACTTCATGCTCTCGCAGGCTATCTCTCGCGTGCCATACCATAATCATTTTCCCACATATGCTACTATAACTTCTCAACATGACATCAAAAGATCATTTACTTTTAGATAGCTCTGCTTCTACTAATGCATCTTGTCATTTAGCGAGTGAACCTTTATCTAACAGGAAAAATACACATTACTCATCGACGTATTCCCTTGAGTATAAAATATACTTTTTTTTGGTTATTTCCGTTTAAAACTTCATCACCGCTATACAGCATAGATGCGTCATTTTGTACTGTAGATGATACATAGATATAAGGTTACGGATGGTTTCCCCGCCGATGCCAAGCAGTAGTACTGCATGTCGACTGTGTATCCGCCCTTCAGCCGCGTCATAATTTACCATCTGCTGACATATACATGGATACTGTACCGTTCGGCCCGATAGAGCGAAGACTCCTGTATCTAAGCATGTCTGGTTTTGCTTTGCAAGTCATTTGCCTCGCTCAGCCTCAGCAACTATTGGAAAAGACAAAAGCTACGTTTTCTTTATTTGAAAGGACGTGTCATCCATTACATGTTCCTTAAATGTTACAAATGTGTCGCTGCAACCAATGGGTGTCAAACTACATTCTGCTGAAATTTATATGTATGTGTAACACAAAACGCCTTTCGTTCGTGGTGGCGGATATAAATTGGATCAGAAGAATTCCCTGTTTGTGGGATCGGGACGGATTATCGAACTTTTTTTTTTATTCCTGAATTGCCGCCAATGGGAGTCCAGATGGTGGATATGTTTGCGCTCCTCACTAGACAGTGTCGCTTCCATAGAAAACGCTATATTTTTGCAAGCGTACCGTGCAAACCGCGACGAATACATGTTTGTGGCTATAGTTTTTATGCTACATGCAACATGGCATACATGACTGGCGACAGTTTCATGGTTTCAAATAGACTTGTAGCAAGTCGACACATGTCTTGGCGTCTTCAAAAGAGTCGTGACCATCTGCGCGTTCCTGTATAAATCGTTTGAGATGCTTGTTTGCAAGCACGCGCAAACCGTAACGAAATGGCAGTCCTTTCGGATGGGGAAACAACTAATGCAAAAGAAACTTGAGTGTCAAATTCATGCGACAGGAGCGCATCAATCTTACAGCAGCTGTATCAATAATGCGCTCATGAATAAGCTAGAGTCCTAGGTCAGAATAACTTCCTCTCATTTTATCATCAAGCGGATCCTACCCGTAGTGCGTTCATATCATTTTCCTACAGAGTTCGAAGTTATTAAGCGAACATCATGTTGATGCTAACTTACAAGACCGTGACCGAGTAAAATTGTGTCGCTGTCAACATATTTGAAAAATTCCTTGCGAACCGTTGCAAGATCCATTTTAGCACCTTCCAATGTTTTAATACCACTGAAGCGGCTATTGAGATCAATGATCATATGTGAAGGAAACACGAGTTCGTCCAAAAGAGTTTTGTTGTGTTCGTCCACCGCCGTGATGCGCACAAGCTCCATGCCAGCCGTTGTGTAAGCCTAGGACGCATGTCAGCAGCGCCTCGACAAGTGCGCTCCCACGCTTACCATCTCGCAATCTAATGCCACAATGGCACGCCAGGTCTCGGGCTTCTCTTTGGGTCCAGAAGGTGTCGGAACATACGGTATTTTGGCGTTCATAGAAGGTGCATCTTTATCTATTCAAAACAGCGGACGTCCAATGAGTGTTCCTCTGACTTCAGTAAGTGTAAAATGCATACCTTTATATACATGTGCACCTTTACAACACCCTGCACTTCCTATCCCCTCGTTACAGCAGGAGTACTGTCGCTCCTTATCGCCTGTAGAAATAAAATGAGCCGGATTGCATTTCCAACCTTTTTCTCGGCGTTACCAAACTGCATGGTTCTGGCACCCAATCGGCCGGGGTGGTAGGTACATGCGATCGGGTCTTTGTCATCGTCTAGTATATCCTTCACGGTATACTGCTTCTTGCATCGGTCACACATTCGGACGGCCCCCACCGTCATGGATGCATTTTCAGGTGGGTCATCCAGCGGCAGAACGGCGTATCCCATCTCTTTAAGCTTCTCTTTCGATAGAACAGCATCAAGAGCGGCTTCGGCTAAGCTTTTCTCGGGCCCCTTGAGGGCGGGATCGATCCACTCGCCTTCAATGCCGACGTCTCTGTCGTTGACGGACACGGGACGTCGCTTCAAGGCCATCAAGACACTGGTCGCCATGGTCTTATACCCAGTTGAATTGGTGGTCTTCTCCAAGATATGTTTTTCTTGTCTCTGCGCATCGACTGTTGCTCTGTCGGGAGATTGAGCTAGAATGGGTGCATAGATACGCTTGAATTGCTCGTAGACTTTTCCGGCAATCAGCTAGGTCATCATAGGTTGGTTATTCAGAATCATTCCATGAGATTCAAAGTTACCTGACGCGTCTTGATGGGTGTATGGGCACGCAGATCGGGCTTTATTGTGGGTGGACCGGCGTTGGCAACGGGAAACTAGAGACATACTCCGTTAATGACAGTGAGAGTTGATGGAATAAAGGACAACTTACGACGGCTGTATGGGCGAGGCGCCGTGGTACCTGTGAGGAAGAAGAGGAAGAAACTGCTTGTTTTGCAGGTGGCTGTTTAGGAGTGAGCTGACTCGACGCTGCCTGCTTTGCAAGAGGTTGCTTTGGCAGTGATTGCTTGGGTATGGACGGATGCTGTGGCACAGTGGCACGCTTGCCCACGGAAGCGGATACTTTCGACGGAACAAGAGTCGCAGACGGAGGTTGTTCAAGTCGCCGTTTCACTACTGCTTGTTCTGTCAGATGTCAACGTTTTTGCACGGTCTGCCGCTGTACCTGGCCTATCCTGGGCAGCCGTGCTTGGTTGAGGACGCTTAAGACCGGTCGATTCACTTGTAGGCTGTGCTGCACGCGATTGCGTTACTTTGACAGTCGTCTTCTTGGTCCGTGCTTCAAGATCTGCCCTGCGCATTCGAAGGAGCCTGTCATCGTGGGAGTAGAAGCATGGATCGTGGGTGCATTGTGGGTAGAGAGGGCAAGCAATGTGCTTGAAGAGGCCCTTGGGTGCAAACATCAGTGAAAAAGGGCCATTTGATAGGCCGCGCATAAGTTCGTGTCTCGTTCTTCATTTTCGTCCTACCCTATTTGCCATGGACGAAAACGACCCATTCAGAAATGTACCTGCACGAAAGCCTCTCAACACCATCACACGCTCGTCATCCCTGCCTACACCGAATGCAAAACCTAGACACGGCAACAAACCTTCCCCTCTTCGTAATAACAACACCTTCAATGTCCTCGATTCCCCTTCAACCAAGAAACGACGAAAGCGCAAGTCCAAGTCATCTACACCGTCATCGCCTCTGACGCCTACCCTTCCTATGACGCCCACTGAGGATGAAAGTGGACACCCTGATAAAGAGAAAGAAGATCAAAGCGAACACGTAACACCACAACCACCACTACTAACGCAAACAACAACAGCAACAACAGAAGACGAAAGACGGTCGTTCTCCTTTTGGGATTACTTGCGCGACGAGGTTACCGTTTCTGACTTTGACACAGCTCAAGAGATCAAACGTGAGCGAGTCACCAACTTTCTGGGTGTTCCTGCAGCAGTTGAGAAGGTACTTTAAAAAACCAGGTCCGTGCGCCTCTGGAGCAAGAATTGATCTCTTTGTTTATTTCTGCTCTAGCTGATGATGTTTGGCTTTGTCGTCTGCTTGGACTCCTTCTTGTATACCTTCACCATTCTACCTCTACGCTTCTGTTTGGCTTTATACCATTATGGCAATCACCTGTATGACAACATGCGCGCAGTGGCCAAGGGCCGAGAAAGCAGGTAAAAATGAGAGGGCTTTCGGATATCATGTGCTCACGGCGTCCCAAGATTCGTGCGATTGAAGCCGTCCCAAAAATGTGATCTCCTCAAAGGCTTCCTCATCATTATCACATGCTGCGTGATGTGGACCTTGGACCCTTCAAGGATCTACCATACCATTCGTGGCCAGGCGGTCCTCAAGCTCTATGTCGTTTTCAACGTCCTCGAGATCTTTGACAAACTGTGCTGCTCCGTCGGTCAAGACATCCTCGATGCCCTCTTCTCAAAGTCGACCCTCGGTAACCCTGCGCAAGCGCTGGGTGGTGCCGCCTATGCCAAACGCCAGCTCAGGCCCATCACGCTATTCTTACTAGCCACCATTTATATGTCCATCCACACCAGTGTGCTTTTCTTGCAAATGATCACGCTCAACGTCGCTATCAATTTCTACTCGAATGCCCTCCTGTCGCTTCTTATCTCAAATCAATTTGTTGAAATCAAGCAGGCCGTCTTCAAGAAATTTGAAAAGGAGAACCTTTTCCAGTTGAGTTGTAGCGGTAAGTCCAACTCTCCTCCACCGCGTAGCGGCCCGACTCATGTGAAGATGTGGATGATAGACGTGGTGGAACGCTTTCAACAATTTGCATTTCTGCTTATCATTTCGCTGCGCAACGTCATTGAACTCTCCGAATCCTCCCCATCATCGATTCTGCCGTCGACTTTTGTGCCTATTTTTAAATTGCCCGCCACAACGACCCTCAATGCGCTCATGACCCCCGTGCTGATGGTCGTCGCTTCTGAGTTACTCGTGGACTGGCTCAAGCACGCGTTTATCACCAAATTCAACCAGATCCGACCCTCTATCTACGAGAAATACATTGACGTCCTCTGTAAAGATCTGGTGATCGGAAGCCCAGGCCGCACGAGTGGCCGTCGAAATGTACAAAAAGAAAAAAATCTAAATCCGATAAGAAATGCCTAGGGAAGCTGACTTATTTTTCTTTGTTGTAGGCGTTCGTGGACCAATCGCCCGTGGTATCGCGTCGGATTGGCTTTCCGGCCTTACCACTTGCATGTCTGGTGAGCATGAGGAGAATGAATCGAGATAGAAGAGGGAAAGGCGGCTGGAGAACGCGAGGAACAGAGAGAAAAAGAGAGACAAAAGAGGGCCCCGTCTTGTTTGTTTTGAACCCTAATTTTTCTTTGTTTGTAATTTAAGCACGTTCGCATGGTGCAACAGCTTTTACCAATGATGTTTGCCCCGCATAGCAGCCAGTCGTCCTCCTCGGGCGATATCACGGCCTTGACGGGTTTCCTCCTCGGTGTCATTGGATCCGTTTTTCCAAATCAGGCAACCTCGGAATGGCTAGAACAGGGCCTTGACCAAGGCGTAAGGCTGCTCTCTCGATTCATCGTCTTGGCAATCTTGATGATTTGGTAAGTGAATGTTCTAAAGTAGGAGCATACCAAAAGAAATGTCGTGGGTGGTACAGACTCTAACCGAGAATGGGTCATCTAGTCTGCTTGCGCTTAAGGTTCTTGTGGGGATCAACTTGCTTGGCCACGCATATAAACGATACGCCAGCATGACAGAGCGTGACACGGCGGAAACTGAAAAGGATAAGCAGATGAAGGAACTGAGTAAAGACGAAGAGGTAAGAAAAAAAAAATTGTGTGTGAGAGAAAGCCGTACACGCACGCCTTTGCTATGACACAACGTGGAAAGCTTACGTATTCTTCATTTCTACCTGGATAACTTTCACATAGCAATACAACAAGAGCGTGCGGAACTATTTGCGAGATCCGGCTGATAGCATGATGGGTGCCGCACCCGTCAAATACACGTTGGATAACGTGGATCGCTTCTCTATGGTCAGGAGCCGCATACCGTGATCCAAGCCGCTCGGACGCCGCTCCATATTCGGATGGGGCTTTTCGGGCGATCTCTTTCCTTCCTTTGTGTTTCCCCAGCAAAAAGCAAAACAAACTTTTTTCCAGGGCAACCCGTATGACAATCTCACGCACGAGAAGTGGGACATACTCAATTTGTTCTAGATGAAATGATATAATAAACATAATACTGTACATACGCAAGTAAGTTTACTGATAAATAACAACTGTAGAACATGGGTGAACAAAGAAAGGGATATGAAGGATTATAAGGAATGGGGGGTATTTAGCGATAATAAGAGGTAGATATTAATGCCATGGCGACCAAATCCAAGGGATACGGGAGGAGGACGTAGTAGGACCGTCTTTCGGAGGTACAGGTGGCGGCGAAGACGTCGGGTACATTTCTATTTCTTCTTGAACTTCTTCTAAATCGTCGTCTTCGAGGATCTCAATCCGCTGCTCTTCAGGCTCTCTAAAGCCCGGTGCTTCTTTGTAGGCAACGGCAGCCTTCAGGCCGGCCGCAACAAACATGTACATGGCTTCAGAGGCAAACTCGTGCAGGCGGTACTGTTCGTCCGCGCGTAATAAAAGTTTGACGCATTCGATACCGAAGTCTTGGGCTTTTTGCGCAATATGATACTGGCCGTCCACCCACAGCAGCATCTGCACGAGATAGCCAAATAGGAAATAAACAATGTCTACATGAAGAAGATAAAAAATTACGTTTATACATGAACAAACAAAGAAAATGAGGCGCTCCGTCTGTTTTCTTTTGTTTACCTGGGAGTGGCGATTGCTTGATAAGGATGGCGCAGGTGACCGTAGTATTGATGACGATCTGTGCAAAGCGCTTAAAGCGGTAAATGGGATCACGTAGCGAAGGGGAGGAAGCATCCGGGACAGGCTGGGGCTGACTGTAAACTCTGCTGGTGGCAATGGTTGTTATGGTGCTTATTGTCGTTGTGATTCGCGAGAGACCGAGATTCCGCATGAGCGATGAGGAAGGTGCAGAAGCCTCGTCAAAGTCGTCTTCGTCGCCTTCTTGCTGGAGTCGCCTCTGCCTGCTGGCCATGGTAAGGATACCCACTCGTTCTTCGACACTATTGTCATCCCACAAGAGCCGCCAGTCAGTTTGTTGAGTTTGTAAAAAAAAAAATCCACCCCCAACGATTTATCGTACCTGGTTAGCTTCTCACGCAAGGCAAACTTTGTACGCGGATCGGTTTTATCTATATGTTTATAGCATTAGATACGTATATCGATATGGATGACAAGCGAAGCATTATTTTTTTTTTTTTTTTTCATGTATTTTTCCATACGTACTCGGTAGAGCCATTAGGATTTTATCGATGCCGGAGAGATAGATATCGAGCGCAACTGTCTTGTTGCCATCGTCATATTCGTCGGCGGCGATCGCAACAAGCTTCATTCCCTGTGATATGCTGCGGCGGTCTAGGTTATGATCGATACCGGAGCCGTCTGACAACGCAGCTGCGTCGTCTCGGATCTTGTCGGCGAGCATACTCATCTCGGATGTCCATGACGTGCTCGGTGTAGGTGTGGGGCTATGCGGTACCATCAAGTCGTATGGCGGCGGAGCCATTACACCCTGCATGCTGCTCCCGCTTCCCGTCCGATGGTGATAGCCTGTACTTCGGTTTACGCGAGGTTGGATAAGGACATTGCCAGGGTTACTGGCGCTGCTTGTGGATGTGCCTGTGCTGTTACTGGAAAAGTACACCGCAGGCGTAGACGCATTTAGCGGCAGACGGGATAAGAGGCGCGAGGTCTGCTGTTGTTGCTGTTGTTGTTGCTGCTGCCGCTGCTGCTGCTGTGTACTGGTTGTCGGCGTATGTGACCGCCTCTGGCGGTTGGCAGATTTTAATAAAGGCATAGGCAAGAAAGGAAAAAAAAAAAAGAAGAGAATCAGCAAAGAAACGCAGACAGCTTTAAATAGACAAAATCATTATGTGCCAGGCCACTTCATCTTAACTTTTTTCATGTGATCTTCAAAATACAACCCAGATTCAAAGAGCCTCACTTTTGCCACCGTAACACCACATTGTCGGCCGCCAATCATTATCAATGCTACTCATTGCTGATGGTCTGTTATACTATCAACGGGACATGGTAAGATTGTAGTAATGTAGGGCAGGATAAACCAGAAAGAAAAAGGCTGTCCATCCATATTATACATAGATGAAAACCACGGTGATAGCTGAATAAATAATGTGCAGAATAACAAGCTTCTTTTTTCTGCTTATGTTTATTTTTTAGAAAATTGCATACCACATCGGGTGGCCCGGTCCAACATCATACCATGGCACTTGATCTAGAAATGGAAGGGTGGCCCTATGATATATTATGATTTATCGTACATATATATAAATAACAGGTATAGTCTGCCCCCATCAGTGCTTTGCTTCTTAGTAGTTTATCCTATCAGGTTTTAGCCATCTTATTGCTAAGCATAAATGCTTGTATGCTCATCCGACGCAAGACGGGCTTCGACTTTTTTGTCGTCGTCGCTGTCATCGTATCATTACTCTTGTCCGCCTGACACTCTGATAGGGGCCGGCGACGTCGTTGTTGGCTCGGGTGCGCTCTTTTATCAGCAGCCGCTTCGTCACTTTGGGTCTTGTGCACAGTTCCACTCTTCACTAGCGCGGCTGGTGAGCGCTCCGACATTTGCTTTTTGCGATGAAAGAGCGTATCCAGTGCGTGTTGAGATTTGGAGCGCGAGACAACCGGCTCGTCATGTCTCTTGCGAGGCTGTTGTTTCTCGCGCTGGATGACAGGCCCTGTCGACTGTGTTGAATGGACTGTCAGCGGATGCTGACGTGGTTGGGGTGGCGGACTGCTATATTTAGGTGGTGGTGTGATGGTGGTCGCGTGCGACATGAAAGCAGAGAGAGGGGAGGACACTGGAAGATCTGGCGAGCTAGGACACGGTGGAGGCATCGACTGAGAACAAAGCATCGGCATATCCTGGATGCTGCTGGTAGATGACCTTCCTTCCTTGGAGTTCCTTCTCTGGTCGAGCTCATGAATCTCAAGATCGATTTCACGTATCACATCCTGTTGGGCATGTGTTGTTAGAAAGCATCATGTAGACGATCGTGTGTTTGTTTTTTTTTTTTTTTTTGCGCGTTTAGCCAAACATACCTCGACACTGCGTAGCAGCGATTGGCGTGCTACGGTCTGTTCTACCCAAAGACAGTCCGAGTCCATACGGCCGGTTTTGCGATAGATAGGTCTAATACCGTTATTGGGCTCACTGGCTGGACGCGTACGGTTATCGTCACTTGGATGTTGAAAGGAAACCAAGTCCACTTTGCATCTCTGGCATTGTTGCGTAAGTCGATAGATCTTTTCATTGGCGCGGTCCAAGTTTTCCACGTAGGTAACCATCATGGCGTCTAATTCTGTTCGAAGTTCGTGCTCGTGGGCTATACACAAGATGCACGTTTATATCCTTGAGTCATGCATCCGTGCTTTGATATTATATGCTGGGGTTGATACCTTTCAATAAATCGTAATCCTCTTCCCAGGCTTTGTTTGCGGCCCTGCATTGGCTGAGAGCATATTCCAGTTCCATGATTTGCGACTAACGTAGAATGTTGCAATGTTTGTCGACTGCAGCTCTATTTTGTGATGTTATGTAATACCTCTCGCTCGGCTAAAATAGCCTGAAGGCCCTGTTCTCGTTGTGTCAATAAAGGCCGGACTGGAGCTACGACGTGATGTGATGCTGAGCGAGATACGTGTTTAGTAGGTTCATATATCATCATGGCCAGAGTGGATCGGATAGAGAAAAAAAAAAGGAGGGATTAAAATGAAAGTACAACAACTGAAGAAGCTGTCGATGATGGGATGTTTTTGTTTTGTTTGAATATAGAAATTGTGCTATTTTGAACTTTCATCGCAGTTTTGCTTGACAACTCCCTCAATTTTCCAATGCTATTCGAGCGCAGCGTGGTCGTAATCATTGTTGTTGTTTTTACGCTCTGTAACTCGACCACAGTTAATCTCATTTTCAGACCAGTGCAGGAGCGACTCAAGAATAGATAGGCACAAGTAATACATTAACGTTAAAAGGTATACAGGATGAAAATCGGATATTCATTCATTCAATGTTCAGGTGGTATTTGCTAGCTTCATGCCGAGATCGGCATCGTATTCACATATGTTTGTAATGATGGTGATGATGCGACCTGACAACTCGTCCAGTTTATCCTCATTCTCCTGATACGCGACTTGAGACACTTCCGCATACTCCTCCACCATCTTTCGGCTCTCGTCCGTGTCCGCCTCGAGGTTTGTCACTTTCTCCCTGAGACTGTCAAGATCGTCTTTAAGTTCCTTTTGACGCAAGGCCTCGTATCGACTTTGCTCTTCTTTGAGCTTTTCCTCTCGTTGCATCGTGATTTCCCGCTCGCGATCCAACTCGGCACGTTGCTTATTCCGTTTCTCGAACAATAGCCGGTATTTTGCTCGCCGTGCAATCTTCTTTTCGTGCGACAGTGCGAGCGAAGGTGATTTGGGCTGGTTATGCAGTTGTGATTGTGATTGTGATTGGTGCTGTTGTTGTTGTTGGGGTTGCGGTTGCTGCTGTTTTGAAGGCGCTGGTCTCAGAGGGTCGAGCGCCAGGACGCGCCTCTGAGAAGGCGTGGAGGGTTGTGTGGGTGTATCTCGAAAGACATCGTCACGCGGTCGTTCCGGAAAGACTGTTTTGGTTTGATACCGTGGCTCGGGCCTGCGTTCGTTTAAAGGACTGCGAACGGGTGTCTGGCGCTCGACCAGGGATTTGACAGATGCGTCCGAACCCTGAAATGGAGCGTGAGTTAGGGTTAAATTGGGATCTTTCTCGACAGTACCTTTCCCTCAGGCTCATTGAGCTATGAATCGTGCAAACAACGTGTGAGTCGTAAGTGGGAGGTGACATAGAAAGTGGAATGTACCTTTTTAGAGTTTGTTATCCCAGAAAGGGGAGAAGTGTTGGGCGAGTTCTCGCTGAAGGGGGAGATCCGTCGTAGAGATTTAGTCTACAAACAGAGGATCAGACAGAGTGTAACTAGCAAGTAGGCCTAATCGCATACAGGTGTCCTTGGCGGTGACTGGTGAACTGGCGATTCGTTTTCCATGAATGACGGAGAAGAAAGTGAAGATTATGATAAAAGTCGCGCCGCGGTAGTGACTAGAAAATCAGCTGCCGCATACAACAAATAGAAAATGTCCGAATTTTTCTGGAAGAGGCATATCAAACACCTGATCTAATTCATAATGACAAGTATACGAGCTCCCAAACAAGATGACATATGCGAATAACTATGCACAAAGTAGATACCAGCTACGTGCAGATGATATAGATACTCCTGACAGCTATACTCAACTTCTTCCTGCGCCCCAAGTGCTTTGGAAACATGGCTTTTAGGTTTCCGACTGCTTTCATGTTGTGAAAATAGCTGCGACAATAGTGCAGCAAAGTAAGTAGCAGGAACCCTCTGCAAAACCTCAGAAGTCATATATTGCGAGCTTATTGTACGGTGCGCTTATGTGTCCCACGATTCATAATGAGATTTCTCAAGCCCTGCAACCATTTTTAGTTGATATAACCGTAGCAGTAGCTCTTCTAGACTACAGTATGTCGTATTTTTTTCATACACATGCTCTGTTCTTCACAACATCAAGTCATCCATAAGGTCAAAAACTTGCAAAGTCAGTGCATATCTACATCCATGATCCCCGAAACCAAAAAACGATTTACTTCTGTGCTCTGGACAAATGTGCATCAAAATTTGCCCCCTCGAGGGCTAACAACGCTCTCTGGACAGAAAAAGGGTCATAACGCTTGATACTTTCGACATGGATCCAAGTGGTACCATTTCATCAACAGCGGTAAAATCTCCCAAAACTCAAATGATTGAGTAGCTTGCTTGGATAGGTTTTCCATCTAATCTTTCGAATTAAGACAGCTATATCATTGCACTTGTCTTTTGATCACTCTACTGATGCAAAGGATGATGCGGTGGGACACGTTGCTGATATCAAGTGCCTAGCTGTGTACAATCAAAAGGCATACTAATTGCGACAAATACAGATAGAAGATATACTTCGTATGAGTGCCTTGGTTAAAGAATAATAACTTCGTGCAGCAGACGGTAGTTTCTTCGGGAGCTCAAATACCATTCATTTGGGCAGCACAGCATCGGGCAGTTCGGACGATAACGTTTTTCCCACGTTTGCATAGCGATATTATGGTACAGGCAAACTACGCTAGTCGCAACGAGAAAAAAGGTTGGCTGTCTTACAGAATGCGCACGCGTGTTTTTAAGGTACGGCGGCATGTTTTCCCGAGTCATAGAGATAGGGACGGCTGTCCTACTTAGTGATAGAGCTAGATATCCAAAGGCACCTAAATCACTTTGTAACTTTTGCGACAAAGCGTCTGTTTCTTCGGAGACTGTCTCATATTCACTCTAAGAATTAGTTTTCTTGCCTCATTCATATATGCCTTAGGGTCGGTTCCTGGACGTATACTGGAGTAAATTCAGGTGAGAAGCTCATATCTCCATACGTGATACTTCTTTTGGTGATAGTCTATTAAATCACCCCCGCGTCATTAGTTCCGAAACTTTATTACGGACTCACCTGGCTTAAAAAGTTATCCCCTCTTGTAACGTTCACTGTAGAGCTCACTCCACTTTTTCTTATCGGACGATGCCAGGCAAGAACCAATTGACCATTTGCATCGATCGCGGTGGTACATTTACCGACTGCATTGGCTTTCTCGGCAAACCCGGGCAGCCCGATACCCAGGAGTTCGTCGTCAAGCTCTTGTCCGAAGACCCGGCCAACTATAAAGACGCTCCCACGGAGGGCATTCGTCGCATTGTCGAGATGGCCACCGGTCAGTCCATTCCTCGTCAGCAGCCCGTTCCGACGGACACAATTGGTAAGTATACGATGATAACGCCAAACGCGTAGCCCTTGACTTCATGCATGAATCATAGATAGCGTGCGCATGGGAACGACTGTCGCCACGAACGCCCTGCTCGAACGCAAAGGTGAACGCTGCGCTCTCTTGATTACAAAGGGCTTCAAGGATCTTTTGACTATTGGTAAGCCTGGCGTGTAATGGGGGAAAAAAAAGGGTCTGGCCTGACACTGCCCAAAAAGGTAACCAGTCGCGTCCGCGTATTTTTGATCTGTCCATCCAGAAGCCGGATGTGTTGCAGCAGTCAGTCGTCGAGGTCGACGAAAGGTAAATACTGAGTCTTGTACAAGGGCGACATATGTCCGTGACATTAATGATATATCTGTAGAGTGATTCTGCTCAACTCGGCTGCTTCCGTTGAACGTGAAGAGGAAAAGGAGGGTGAAGACATAAAGGAGGGTATTTCGGGCGAGTGGATCCGCATCCTGCGACGTCCAGGTAGGGCTCAAATGGAGAGTGGGAGAGGAAGAACAAAGGCGACTGACTATTTTTAAAAGACATGGATATCGTCAAAAAGCAGCTGCAGGGCCTGTATGACGACGGCTACCGTAGTATCGCAGTGTGCCTGATGCACTCTTATACTTTCCCTGGTGAGTCTATCTACCGGTCCGTATGGTGCAACGTATTTATTAAACAAACCAAACGTCTAGAACATGAAAACATGATCGGAAAGCTCGCCAAGTCGATCGGGTTTACGCATATCTCGCTCTCAAACAACGTCATGCCGATGGTCAAGATCGTTCCGCGTGGTACCTCCGCCACGGCAGATGCGTATCTCACGCCTTGCATTCAAAAGTACATTAAGGGTTTCGTAAGCGGCTTCGATGACGGCTTTGAAAAGGGTACCACAAAGCTCCAATTCATGCAGAGCGACGGTGGCCTCGTACCCGTCAGCAATTTTTCGGGCTTCAAAGCGATTCTTTCCGGTCCTGCCGGTGGTGTGGTTGGCTATAGTGCCACCTCCTTTGATGAAGGTCAGGATCCTGTCATTGGATTTGATATGGGTGGTACGAGCACAGGTAAGTAGCGCATGCGTAAACATCCAAACACACACATACGACGCGGAGAACTCAGTATATCGGGTTAGATGTATCGCGCTTTGGTGGCCATTATGAGCATGTCTTCGAGACGACAACAGCCGGTGTAACGATTCAAGCACCTCAGCTGGACATCAACACTGTCGCTGCTGGCGGTGGTTCGATGTTATTCTTCAAGAATGGCATGTTTGTTGTTGGTCCCGAGAGCGCTGGCGCGCACCCAGGACCGGCATGTTACAGGCAAGTTAATCAGGCGTCTGTTATAGCAAATCTAAATAACGCGTTACCCTTTTATGTGCATACAGAAAAGGCGGCCCTCTTGCTGTATCCGATGCTAACCTGTATTTGGGACGTCTGCTTCCTGATTACTTCCCGAAGATTTTTGGACCTTCAGAAGATCAGCCGCTCGACGTCGAAGTTGTGAAGCAAAAGTTTGCTGCGCTCGCCGACGAAATCAATGCGGCCAACCCGAATGAAGCCAAGTCAGTAGACGAAGTAGTCTATGGCTTCATCAAGGTTGCCAATGAGACCATGTGCCGACCCATTCGTTCTCTAACGGAGGCAAAAGGTCACGATACGAGCCATCACACACTCGCCGTATTTGGTGGTGCTGGTGGGCAGCATGGTATGTCCTTATGAGTTAAAACATGTCATGAGCGACTAATGTTTTGTTCTCTTAGCATGCGGTATTGCACGAAATTTGGGGATTTCCAAAATTGTTTTGTATCGTCATAGCTCCATCCTGTCCGCCTTTGGTCTTGCGCTGGCCGATGTCGTGCACGAAACACAGGAGCCGAGTGCGGAAACTTTGGGCGCGGATGCGCTCCCGCGTCTGCGCGAACGTGTGGCTGCGCTTAAACAAGTCTGTCACGATGCGCTGAGCAACCAGCAGCAGGCCTTCTCGGAGATTGCTACCGAGGTGTTCCTGAATCTGCGCTACGAAGGCACCGACTGTGCCCTCATGACTCTCCAAGGCGACGACGAGAACGACTGGGACTTTGAAAGCAAGTTTGTCAAGCTTTATGAACACGAGTTCGGCTTTTCCTTCTCCGACCGGGCCATTATTGTGGATGACATTCGCGTCCGTGGCGTCGGCAAGATCCTAAGCGCGGAGGGACGGCGTCTGACTCCGACGGAAGAGCTCAAGCAGGCCGAGGTGCAAGAACCAGGCGCACCCGACAGTATCACTTCGGTGTATTTCGAATCTGGCCGCGATGACCAAGTACCTGTCTACCTGCTTCAGCATCTCAAGCCTGGCACGCGTGTCCCTGGCCCTGCTATCATCATTGATGCTACGGCTACCGTGGTGGTGGAACCTCTGTGCACTGCCCAAATCACTTCGCAGCATATCACCATTACCGTTGGCAAGGGTGAAAAGAAAAAGGTCACTACTGAGCTCGAGCCAATCCAGTTGTCCATTTTCTCGCACCGCTTCATGAGCATTGCCGAGCAGATGGGTCGCAGCCTGCAAAAGACCGCCATCAGCACCAACATCAAGGAGCGCCTTGACTTTTCATGTGCACTGTTTGGCGCGGATGGCGGCTTGGTCGCCAACGCGCCACACATACCCGTTCATCTGGGTGCATTGAGCCACGCAGTGACATATCAGATGAACTACTACAAGGATGATATCAAGGAAGGCGATGTGATCATGACCAACCATCCCGCTGCCGGTGGATCACATCTACCCGATATCACCATCATCACGCCTGTGTTCGATCATGGCAAGATTGTGTTCTTTGTCGCTTCCCGTGCGCATCACGCTGACATTGGCGGCTTGTCAGCTGGTAAGTCTCTCTCTTTATTTTTTCGCCCAGGGTGCATATCTGTGCAAGTGTAACCGTGTTCCTGCGTATCTTTACAGGTTCGATGCCCCCATTCTCTAAAGAGGTAAATTCATCGATAGTGATTTTTTTTGTGTGCCTGAATACGGAGAGGTGGCATGACTCGGACAAAAAAAGAAAAAGGACATTGACATGTGTTGATGATTACTAGCTGTATCAAGAAGGCGCAGCTATCAAATCTTTCAAGATCGTCTCCGATGGCAAGTTCGACATGGACGGCGTCAAGGAGCATCTCTATGATATTCCCGGATCTTACCCCGGATGCTCTGGCACGCGTCTGTTGCGAGACAACATCTCTGACCTGAAGGCACAGATTGCAGCTAACCAAAAAGGCATCGGGCTCGTGAAAGCGCTCATTGAGGAGTACGGCCTGGACGTCGTGCAAGCGTACATGTTACACATTCGTCGAAACGCAGAGACAGCCGTGCGCCAGCTCTTGCTTGATATGTTCTCACAGCGCGGTGGCCAGGATCTGGTCGCACGCGATTTCATGGACGATGGTACGCCGATTGCTCTGCGCGTCAGGATCGATGGCAAGACGGGCAACGCCGTGTTTGATTTCGAAGGCACGGGGCCCGAAGTCTACGGCAACACCAACACGCCTGAGAGTGTGTGCCACTCTGCGATTATTTACTGTGTACGCTGTCTGGTTGCGCAAGATATTCCTCTCAATTCAGGCTGTCTTGAGCCTATCGATATCATCATCCCTCGCAACTCAATTCTTAGTCCTTCCGAAACCTGCGCCGTTGTAGGCGGCAACGTCCTTACCAGCCAGCGCATTGTTGATGTCGTCCTCAAAGCCTTTGGCGCTTGCGCAGCCAGCCAGGGCTGCTGTAACAATTTGACCTTTGGCAAGGATGACAAGGATGCAAATGGAAAAGGCTGGGGCTACTATGAAACGATTGCAGGAGGTGAGCATGGGCGAATATGTCTGTATGTGTAATGTTATGTGTAACATCCATGCTTTTACAGGCAGTGGGGCAGGCCCAGGCTGGCAAGGTCAGGACGGTGTGCACACGGTAAAGGATATCACACGCACCAAGATTAGACAATGAAAAGCTGACAAATATCTAGCATATGACCAATACACGTATCACGGATCCCGAGATCTTTGAGCGACGGTATCCCGTTCTATTGCACGAGTTCTCCATCCGCCAAGGCAAGTCCACTGGCGTGTTGTCTAACAAAGTACCACCCACTCATGTTGCTTTTTCTAGGCTCAGGTGGTCAGGGCATGTACCGCGGCGGCGACGGTGTGATCCGTGATATTGAATTTTTGGAAGCCGGCGTTCAAGTGTCGATCCTGTCAGAACGTCGCGTGTTCCGGCCCTATGGACTTGAAGGCGGCGAAGACGGTGAAGCAGGCCTGAACTTGTGGATCCGGAAGCATGACCAAATAGCGCTAAACCTATCGGGAAAGAACTCGGTACCCTTTGGTAAAGGTGATCGTATCGTCATCAATACGCCAGGTGGCGGAGGCTATGGATCTGCGCATAAACGACGCAAGATCAACGGAGACACCCGAGCAGAACAGCATCCCAAAGCCAGTGGTAGTTTGGCCGCTTACAAGGCGATGTCCGAAAGCGCATAAAAGGCGGGGAAACACTAAACCCTATTGTCCATTATGGTATCTCTTCAAACGCAGCACATGCAACATGACTATTTTTTGTCCCTCTTTTTATGTTTTATTGTCTTTTTGATGTGTGGGTCTGTTGACATTTTTGTTCATATGGAGCTCGTTAGCCGATAGGGGTCTCCTGGGTTGACTGTACAATTTTCGATCGATAACAACATCCGGGACTTCCTTTTTTTGTCTTTTTTGCTCCCGGCTGACAGAATGGTGAGCTCAACGAAGAGAGGGAACTGCTGAAAGAGTTCCTCCATGCCTTGAGCAATCAACGGTTGGCCATCTTCGAGCTGGTGATAGGTATATACATGGCCTATCCGGATCTGGACAAGCACTTCGCTGCTCATGGTCAACATGTCTTGCTCTTGGAAAGAGTGCATCAGGTCGTGGGCCAGCCATTCGACGTTATCTTCAATAACAGGGAGCGTGTCTTCTTGCGCGCACGTCATTTTGCTTTCGAGCCATTCTTCAAACACGCGAAACATGGGGCTGGCTGTCTTGCTGCCAACGCCGGGTATCTGGAAGACATACAGAAATACAGTATGAGCATATGCATACGTAGAGACCAGTAAGTGGTGGTATTACGCACATGAATAAATCGATGACCACCGTCCATAAAGTATGTACTTTGACAACAGGTGTGGTCGGATAGGGTGGTAAAAAAGTTTTCTTTCTCGTCTTCCTCGGTAGATATAGAAGCGACGGCGGCTGTTTGTGGACACATTGCTGGTTTTAGTAAAAAGGGAAAGAGGGGAGAGAAAGAAAACGTATGCTACCTACATTCACAAATGGCAGCCGGAGCGGGTGTGGTTGTTGGTGCTGATGCGAGCATGATTAAGCTTTACGGATTGCCCGATATGCGTCTTGCTGATAATGGACGATTGTTATGTTTTTTTCTTCCCTCTGTCTTTTTTTTTTCAACAAAAAAAATTCTCCAGCAGGGATTGCTTTATATATACAATCCTTAGCTAGAAAAAACCCCCTTCCCACGCCCAGCCTTATCCATCGTCGGTCGTGACCTTCGTCTACCCCACACCACGTGTCCAGTCTCTTTCTGGCGCATTCTCTTTGCATTCTTCTTTGGCAATGTGTGCGCGCCCACGCCCGCTCACACCACAGCTTAACATACACAACACACGTCAGTTTAGTTCTGTTAAATGAAAGGAGAGAAAACAGGGAGGGGTGGTGATTTACTGTGCAAACACCTGATGATATGCAGAAAATAAGAAAAAGAGATTGGATAGAAGGAGATTGACAATAACAAACATGCTTTTGACGACATCATGCTGGCATGACGAACTTTTTTGCTTTTCTTGTCTTTCTCTCGTACTCTTCGTGCGCCTTCTTTTCCAATGTAAACCGTGTTAGACACCATTGTTACGCAGACAGCGATATACTTCTTCGAAAAGAATCTGCGATGTGCCGGGACATTCACGCTCAGCTATCTGGAAAGATCGACGGAGTGTCTCAAGAGCCGCTTGTCCTTTATGGTTCCGCGCACTTCCCTGTAACTGATGTCGATAAAGATAAAGCATAAGTATTGCGAGAACATTCCTTTTGTTTGTGTTACCTTGAGCAACGCTGGTGTAATGGCATCGCGCAGAATGGTTTCGCTCTTGAGCGTGCTGATACTACGCGACGATGGACTCTTGCGCACCTGCTGTTGCTGTTGCTGCTGCTGTTGTTGTTGTTGCTGATGCTGTTGAGCAATATATTTTGGATCAATGGCCCGCACCGTGCTCTGGCTTGCGGTGTCGTCTACATCGGTGTACAGTGTGCTCGTCGTGGAGTTCTGGTTACATAAATTATGAGAATTCATGCATGAAAGCGGTGCTCATAATCATACCCTGGTATCTGGCGTGGATGCACGCGGAGGGGGAATAGGGCTACTGTTTTTGGGTGGAGGCGCCGGCCTTGCCATGGAATGTCGCTGCGGCGGCGTTGGTTGGGCAGGTTTAGGTGTTGGTGGCAGCGCCTGGCGAACGGTTCCGAAATCCCAGCCGTCATCGTCTTCAGCGTCGAATCTAATCGATTTCATTCGGTTTTTAGCATGTCTGTGCGCTCGGATCGATCATGTACTACTTGCCCTGTTTCATCTTCCGACTGATCGCTGCTACGGTTGTCGTTCTTGCTAGCCCAGTGCTCATGCACCTCAATCAATTCTGTCAAGTATGAAATTTTTTTGGCGCCCTTAATGAACTTGTGACGCAATAGGTCTTTGGCGGATGGCCGCTGCGACGCGTCCTTTTGCAGACAGACATGGATAAAATCGCGGAATGCCTTGCTGTACGAGCCTGTCAACACAGGAGGTTGGCTCTTGGGTATCAGAAAAAGTACTTTCATAGGATGCATATCGGCATACGGTGGCTCGCCCTTGGCGAGTTCAATAGCGGTAATTCCGAGCGACCAAATATCAGCCTATACCGAAGGATTTAAATTAATCTTTAGGAATAGAGAGTAACCTAATAGACGTACCTTGTAGTCGTAGCCAGACTGTTTGATCACCTCAGGTGCCATCCAAAACTGTTTCCAAGATCCATTACTACCTTCCTTGCTTTAAGCGCCCGCTTGATTGTCCTTACCGGCGTACCGACAAAGGTGTTTTTCTTGGTCAGACTGGCCGTAAGCTGTGTACATTTAGGAGGGAGAGGTTCGCTCAGTTGCTCTCAGAGTAATGCACGTGCGCAAAGATGTATTCTGCGCGTGCTGCTATTTTATCAAGGCAGTTTACCTGACCGGATACACCGAAATCAGCCAGCTTGACTACGTCCGTCGATGACCATTAGTATATATCACAAGGGAGACTGTGTGGCAAGTCAGTCGCCTACCTTCACCGTTAGAACCGAGGAGGATATTAGCCGCCTTGATATCACGATGAAGTTTGCCTTCTGTATGTAAATAGTCCAACCCACGCAGAAGTTCTCGCACAATGATGGCAATGTATTCTTCACGCATGACACCGGCTTTCATCTAACAAAAGGCGAAGTGTCAGAACAGACAAGGCCATTGACATAGTCGACGAGGTCCTCACCAGGTCACTACAGGATCCTCCTGAGCAGTATTCCATGACAATCCAGAGTGCACTGCCTTTCAGGAACGAGCCATGGTATCTAAACTCACGATGATGAGAAGATCATTTCTAAAGGACGCACTCACTTTGTGACGTAGGGAGAGTCAAGTTGGGACAGAATGGCAATCTCTTGCTGAATGTCGTCGATTTCGTCTTCTGCACTTTCGAGGTCAATGACCTTGATGGCGACCGGCTTCTGGGTCCGCTTGTCAATCCTGTGCGTGTATTTCACATAAATAACCCCTTCTCTCGTACTTGGTTTCTGCTGCCTTATTACCCTTTAAAGACCTCGCCGAACGAGCCCTTGCCTAATAAATAACAACATCACCCCACACACCCGGAATAAGCATCCATGGAGTGGGAAACGCTCGGTTGGCACATACCTATGCGTTCTTGCTTGGTATAAAGCTCCTCAGGATCTTTGGAAGACGAATTCTGTCGGAGACCGTCTTCAGATGAGCGCGTTCCTGTGAGGGCGCGTAGCGTTCTTTACCATGATGAGAGTGCTGCAGTCAGAAATGCGAGTAAGGGCTTTTGGGAAAAGAGGAAGCGGAGAGAGAAGAAGCGAGCGAGGAAGGGCAGACGGCGCAAAAGAAAGAATAGGAAAAACAGCTTGGAGTTCCTGCACGACACTCTTTTACGCTGAGCACACGTGCGTTTTCTCTGTCTGAGCTCCATTTTGGGGAGAAAGCCAAAACAACAACCGCATATTTTGGTGTATGTGCTGTAGCCCCTCCCACTTCAGCACACCTTACATACACATACACTATGCATACATCCATCGCTGTCTGCTTCTACTTTCTATTTCATTATATACCTCGCACTGTCGGTGATTGGACCCGTTGATCGCTCTACTATTTCGTGCTGACAAGCAAATATTCTCAGATCCACCCAATTTCATCCGTTTTATTAGGCACATCCGCTCGTTTCATGTGCTTGACATTAGTCACCTCGTACAAACGACCGCCGCTCATTGCGATAGGAAACTCTGCACGGTAGCTTATGCTAGTAACAGGAAGCGATCGACAAATCGTAGGTGATACGACTTGGTCAGTGCGCTTGTTTTTTCCTTTTCCTGCTCCTTTGACAGGAAAAGCACTCTTTTTTTCGAAGATGCGTGCACCGGGATCATTTATTCTGGTTTTTTTTTCTTTTTCGTTTCTTTTTATAAACAGGAAAACAAAAAAGGGGAAATAGGCCGGTTTTAATCGTCATCTGTACCCGACGCGTAATCAGAAGGCGACTCAAAGTGCTTCGCTTGCCTGGCCTTAGCAAGTGCCTGGAACGTGCCATCCAGCTCATCGCGTGTTTTTTCGCATTCCCTGAGGAGCCGTAACGCCGACTTAAAGGCAGGTCCCTTGCCGCCTTTGGCCATGTAAATCCGTTTAGCGTCGTCGTACAGCTGCCGTTTTTGCTCGTCGTTGCTTGCACGCGGATCAAAAGACGCCTCGGCGAGCGCGGCCACAAACAGCGTGTGCTTTTCTTGCAAATAACTCTTGGCTTTTCGATAGACGACTTTCTTCTGCTCGTGCTCGTGACAATATTTCGTGAATTGCTCTTGGGTTTCAATGACAGGTCTGACAAAGGGCGTCTGGGAAAGGGACGTGAAAATTAGGGTATCGTTTTTGGTGGTTGTGATGTCGGCTTTGCCTCCTGCGGGAGCCTTGATATCAACGGGTATAGAGTGCTTTTGCCGCGGTGACTCATCTCTACTACTTGGCCAATGCGTGCTGCTCATTTTTGGAGTGCTTTGTTTTGCAGACACCTTGGTTTTGGCAGGAGAGGGGGCATCTGCCTTGACAGGTCGCGTATCACTTTTGGTTTGCATCTTCCCATCCTTTTTATCAGCCTTGGCTCGCTGGTGTGACCTAGCGTCATCCTTGTAGGGTCTGTCATCTGAAATGGTGTGAGGGGAAACGGAGGAGTTGGTGGTAGTATCAGAATCTGCACGGCGTGATTTTGCAGAAGAGGTATCAACTCTGTTGCGATGTAACGAGGCTGGTTCTTTTCCAGCGGGCCGAGAAGATCGAGGTAGTTCCTTGGATGAAGTGGAAGCCTCTGTTCGATGGAGCTTGGATGGTTCCTTGGTTTCTGATTTCACTTTCTTTGGCGTATCTTTGACAGGAGTAAGAGACGGGGACTTGCTCGGTGCCCGGTCTGCTCTGTGCTCCTTTACGGAGAGAGTATCCGTCTTGGAGCGCTGCAATTTGGCAAGTTCCTTGACGGACGATTTGGCCGGCGCTTTGCGTTCCGGAGTGACAGCTGGCGACTCGGACTTCGGACGCTGCGTCTTTAGTCGGTCTGCGGTGGGCGCCTTGGACGGACGCTGTTGTAGGGGAGAGTCACCGGCCTTGGCGGGACGGCGATGCGGTGTCGTCTGAGCAGAGCGAACTGGTGAGTCCGAAGGAGGGTGTAAACTGTCAGATGTGCGACGGTTTCTCTTCGTCGAAGGTGAATCATCGCCTCGATCAGATTCGCTCGGGCTCCTGCGTTTGGCTGCTGGTGGCTGCTGTTGCTGTTGCTGTTGCTGAGATCCTGGGGATGTATGATTGTTGGTCTCTTCTTTGAGGCGGGCAGCAGCTTCGGCCATACGCTTCTCGGACATCTTGGGGCGATGGAAGGGTTTGCCATTCTTGCCACGCAAGGGCAACGGCTTATGGTTTTTCTCTGGATTAACGAAAAGATTGTCACGTTCCGGGGCATCAAGATCGTAACCAGCCTTGTCATAGGCTCCTTCGGCCCGACGCATGACAAACTCTCTGTCGGCCCAGCTGTAGTCCCATCCATGGATATCGACAAGGGCGTAAGCGCTGGGTTTCAGTTCCCATTCACCGTCGTCGCCGCAAACAGCGTACTAAAGCAAAGAGATATATAGTCTGAGCGGGGTGATCATTATATAATGATAATGATCGTGGTTACCTCTTTGCAGAGTATCTCTGCATCAACGAGGCTGGCATGTAACCTTTTGGCGACTTCATAGGTTGACAAGGAATACAGAGCCAAAAGAGCAAAGAAACGGCGACAGAGACCTTCGGGAATGTCTTTGAGTGTTCGTGCAGGCTGAGCAGGCGAGCGGTTTGCACCGGTGGTGAGCGTTGAGGATGCCGCTGGTTGCTTCTGGTGCCGAGACGGGGCGGTGGATGAGGACGTCTTGACGCGGCGCTGTCGCTTGGGAGGGGGAGGAGGCATCTCTGAAATATCGAGAAGCTCGATCTTGCGAGCCTTCTTTTCGCGCTCGCATTGCTCGGTGAGGGCGCGATAACGGGCGCGGTCTTCAGCGGTGAGGACTCGCTTTGGAGCGGATTCAGCCGCAAGAGGTGGGACCCATTTTAGAGCGGCGGAGCGACTATTGGGCGAGTGCGCCTGACTGAGGGGCACCCGCTCGTAGACCTTGACCTTCCGAGAAGGCTTGTGTTCGACGTTCGAAGTACATGCAAAGGTGCGATTGCCGATGACGATGGTCTGTTCAGAATGTAAGGTGAGGGGGTTTGTTGCCCAAAGCTGGAGTAATGCTGTCGTGTCATCGGCTTGTACTTACAGGCTCGCCTTGTTCGATTTTTAGAGTGGGCGAGTCAAGGGGGCGATTCTGCAGTAGCTCCAAAGCCTCGCGGGGCAGGCGAACGGACCAAGCCCTGGCGGTGGACATGAGGAAGAGAAGAAGTTGACTGTACTGCTGCGGGGAAAGCGGATTCTCAATTCTTATGTTCTTTTCGCTCTCTCTCTTCAAAAGCGATCGAATCAAAGATCCCGCTTAAAAAATATTAAAGAGCACACAATCAAATCTCTTGTTTGTTGAAACATGTATATATTTTTCACTCACACTTCGATCATACGCAGTATACATATATATATATATATATATATATATATATATGTATACATACTGCATTCAATTATATATCGATAGTAACGCTTCCGTCGACGAGCATTCCGCTATACTTGACCGATATGCATATCTGTCAACAGTCGATCTCCTTGTACTTTCCATGCTTTTTTTTTCAGCACAGCACGGATTCTGTGATAAGAGCTAGTATGAGTACACAAAGATGTGCATAAAGATGTACTTATTGACTATTACCTGCAGTTTATCGCTCCTTCTGCATGTCTTTGTTGAATTATTTTCTTTACTACAGTACAAGAATCTCCTCAGAAACGAAGATGCATTAGCGGTGTACAATACAGCACCCTTCCGCTCCTGTACTAACATAATAGATACTGAAGAATAGTTTGCTCCTTGGGATGAACATGTATGGAGGCTCCTTTTCTGGCTCATAGCTGTTGGTCGTCTTTCTGATAAAGCGCCTATTCTTTCACTTGCGATTTGCCTTCGCTCGACATGTAACGGTGCACATTAACATCAGTATACCAATGGGCAATGCAATTAAGGACTTTTGGCCGTTATATGAATAGGTACTGAAGGATGTCGTTAAGCGTACATATTTGATTCAAAAGCGCGCTTATCTCGCTGTCATATACAGGCCGCGGCTGATGAAATTCCGACGACCATGAAAACGAGCTTGTATTGAGAGGTCTATAGGTCATGTGTTGTACAAGCACCCTTGCCCTCGGACAATTCTATATGCTGTATGCTTTTCACACTGATTGTAATGATACGAGATATTGTTGCACAAGTATGCGCGATGGTGGCTGCTTCGATACGTATATTGCACTTCGGACTCATTTTTTAATAGCAACGGCTACTTTAATCTTCATGATATGGACGGACATTCGTCAGGCATGTAGCAGCGGTACATATATAAGCTGAATAGGCGCTCTTCTTGAGAAAGTAACGAATAATTATCTTGTCTTTTCGCACCATCCACGTGGGAACGTGTTTCGCAACAACAGGCGGCCAATCCAGCAGCTCGTTTCGCCGAAAAAAAAAAGGAACGTGTAAGTTCGGTAATTCTAACTTGAGCCTGCATAAAAAGATCTCTGACATTAAGCTGATGCTCGGGCTGCTATTCACCCACGTTCTGAAAGTGAGCGGGTATGAGGATAATACTGCCCTGGAGGTACCATATCAAGTCGAAGAAGAGAGGTCAGATTCGATATATACATCAGCGCCCGACCCTTGCAACATGATTTGGCGTAGTAAGAAATGCACGATCTGCTTCAGCTTTCCACAGCAGTGGCTGACTCAGATAATCAAATGCATTATGATTTTATATAATTGTCGAAAGCATAAAAAAAGGGCTGTTTTTCGATATTCTATATTTCGAAAGTCAAAATCCAAAAGCTAAGAGATATGTTAAACAGTCCCTTGAGGCGAGTATGAAATCTCTAAGCATTTGGATTTCCTAAAGAGTAATCTACTAAATACATATTCTGAGAATATTTTCATGGCGAGACTGCTATGGTCTATATACTCTAGTCCGTGGATGCCTACTTTTTATAGGAATATCCATGCTTGTCGTTCCTCTTGAAATGCGGTATACAGTACCTTAGTTGATGGGCTGATGAAAGAAGCAAGCAGTTCTTCCTACTTTATTTTTTACTTTAGATACCCTTATCTTTACCAAGAAGAAGAGTATCATATGCAACACTGTTCAATAGAAGAGTAAGTAGGCAGTGCTCGGCGTGAAATTGTTTAAAGCTTTCATTGGAGAAGAGGATTTCCATTTATGGTATTCGCGGCCTTTTTTTCGCGTTTCGCGCCAATTTCTGCGCGTCGCGTCTCATTTTTTTCCCTTTCTTCAGCTCCTACTTTGGACGACATGCCACCCAAAGCAAAAACCACCGGGAAAAGAAAGGTACACTGCAATCCAAGAAATGAAAACTGAAAGGTCTCTTACGATTTGCGGGACAGGCTAAGGCTCCAGCTCAAAAGAGAAATGTGCTGGAAGCGATCCAGCGAGCTGCGCAGCAGCAAAAACGATTTCTCGGCAATTCACAGGATGGATCCGAATCAGACGACGCATCCAACAGCGATGAATCCTTGAGCGATAATGGCGCAGGCTCGTCCAAGCGAAGACGCACAAGCAAAACGGAAGCGACAAAGGCCAGTCGCCGGTCTACTCGGTCTCGCCCTGAAAGGGCCAACTCCAGCTTGAGTGAAGTCTCCATTACTCAATCGAGCCAGATTCTCAGTCCAGTCACCGAGCAAGATGACAATGGCTTATATAGTAAGACTCTACGTCGTGTTCCGAAATACGTGTGTTGACATCATATCAGACAAAGTATCGCTTGGAGAAGAAAATATGAAGGAGCTAGCAAAGCAGTGGGTGGAAGACTACCAGAAGGAGCCAGCAGGTCCCCTGCGCGATTTGGTCAACTTTTTCATTCGGGTAAGGTAAAGGAAAAAGCTTGGAGCTCTGGACTCAAGAAGAATCTAGAGTTGCGGCTGCACGGTAGCCATTACTGCGGACGCCTTCGTAAGGGATGATATTCAGGTCGAAGCTCTGCAGGAATTGCAAGAGCAATTGGCAAAGGTAAATAACATCACATTTTAAACACAAGTGGTTGTTGTTCTCATACGTTCTTTGCAGCTTCCTCAACCCGAGTATCCTGTCATCTCCAGATCTCAGTCCGGCAAGCGACTTAAAAGCAACATTCTCGATTTCATTAAATGCCTCATTGAGCAAAGCAGCTCCGATGTGATATACGATGATACATTCATCGAAACCATTCAAGACTGGTTAACTACCATGTCAAGGTATTTAAAGAGGTGAAGGAAAAATTCCCCACTCTAACCATATCCCCAGCTCGGTGTATCGTCCGTTCCGACACACTGCGAGTATACTTATCTTCAAGATCATGTCCCACATTGCAAAGTCAGCACAAGCAATTGATGCTGACAACAAGAAAACCAAAGCACAAGGTCAAGGGCGCGGTGTGGCTTCACAGAGAAAGCGAGCGCTGCAACGCAAGTCTGAGACCCTCGAGAGAAAACGCGAGACTCTCAACTCCTATCTCTCTGAGCTATTTGAGAAGTACGTCCTGAAGCTCTTTCGAAGCATGTATCTGAACTGATTACTTGATAGCGTGCTGATGCAGCGAGTGCGCGATGTTGAATCTATCATCCGTCTGGATTGTATCAAGAGCCTTTCGGAATGGACAGAAGACTACCCGGCCTTCTTCGCTGACAATCACTACTTCCGCTACTTTGGATGGGCACTTAATGATCAGGTTAGTGAAACAATGGTTTAGACGGAAATGTTGTGACTAAAAACGGTGTCTCAGGTGGGTGCTGTCCGTTCAGAAGCTTTGAAAGCGATTGGCCACCTCTACAGTCTGCAGGATATGGAGGAAACCATGTCAGAATTCGTCCAGCGGTTCTACAAGCGTATTGAAGACATGGCGCTCTATGATGTCGATGTGCCCGTCCAAATCAATGCGCTCGAGACGTGCCGCGTACTGGCGCAAAAGAACCGAAGCTTGATTCGAGCTGCAGATCTCCTCGCCCGCATGGTTCTTATTAACAACCCACGCTTGCAAAAGGCAGCGGCGCCATTGTTCAAGACCCTCATCTTCGCAGACGAGATCGATCCACGCGTCCGTGAACGTTCCACAGCCGGAACCAGCATCGAGAAATGGGTCACCTACAAATGCTTGGCGTCTTTCCTCGTCAAGAACAAAATCGCGCAGAGCCACGACGAGAATCGAGACCCCGCAACTTCCGTCCAATCCGATGAATCAATAGTCACTGCTGTTGCTGCTCTTTGGGACCATCTGACCGCGCTTCAGGTAATCATCCTGTAATAGAAAGCTCTGTGCGGAGGCTAAGTTTTTCCTGCAGGACTACGAAGCTTTGGCGACGTATCTTAGTCACGATCATTCCGTATCGCAAGTAAACATGGATAGCGGAATGGACGACGACTGCCGATTAACAGAGGAGGAAGAAGAGATGCTCGTCAAGGTGCTCTATTTCTGTCTCCAACACATGATCACACCGCACAGCAGCAGGAGAAAGGTATACTTGGAGTCGTGTGTTAGTAAGTTCGCAAGGTGGTGTGACTAAGTAATCTGGATTAGGATGAACAACCTTTGCCGGAAATTCAAGCTTCCATGTCACGCAAGATGATTGGTCTCTTACCACGCCTTTTGTCCAAAGACAGTGATAGCGCCGAGAAACTAGCCATGCTGGTCAAAATTCCTCAACTCATGGATATTGACGTCTATTTCGAAATGCGCATGGAACAGGTAAAGCCGCCAGCGATTTGAGTCCGATCGATGACGAGATGCTTACGCACACGATAGCAATACGAAGATTTGCTCGAGCATTTGTCAAGGATCTATTGCAATAACACTGCTACCGACGTCTTGCAGAATTGCGCGAGGACCTTTGGCCATATGGCTGGTTCTACCAATCTGGAGGAGAGTAGCAAAAAGGAGCTTCAGAGTATCTATGAACGTATTACTGCCCAATTCAGGGATGCATGCCGTGGCAAGGTAGGACAATGAAAAGACTGCAAAAAAAAAAAGGGGGCCATGTGACCAACATGCTTTTATTTTAGGATATTGCCATCACCCGTTTCAGCGACGAGGATCTACACGCGGTTGTGGTCAGTTTAGCACGCGTCAATGGCGTGCTTGGCTACGTCGACATGTCGGCGGTCATGGAGGTGCCAGATGAAAGAGGCGTTGACATTGTGGATTTGGTGGGCGATCTTGTCGACCGGGCAACCTTAGGGTATGCGTTGGAGCAAGATCTGTGTATCACAGCTATGAGGTCCCTTTTCCGCTACATTGCCTGGCTGTCTTACCGACTTTCGGAGGATCCCGAGGATGGTGCGCTCATCAAAGAAAGACTGGAGCGTCGTTCTGCCGAAGCACGAGGCAAACTTGAAGATATCATGGCACTTGAAGATGCACCAACGCTGTCTCCTGTAAAAGCCGAGGCATTCTCTATTTTGATCGACCTCGCATGGGTGCTTGAGGCCGATATCCGCGCTGATCTGCAGAAGCAATACGTTGAATATGTCAAGAAAGAGGCGCTGGATGCGGACAGAGATGATGAACAAGGTAAGAGGAGCTTAATTTGGATCAGGTGTGATCTGTGCTGACGGATCCAGTAGATGGAGAGACCCGATCGGTGCTAATTTCCAGCCTGGCCCGTGGTATCTCCGTGAACGTCATTGACTGTTCACATGCTACCGTTCTTACATCGCAGTACATGCAAGTCGACGATACAATGAACAACACTATACAGAACATGCTGTTTTCGCTGACGGATGAGCTCAAGGATGAACGGGCAGCAACGGCTATTTGTCAGATGCTTCTTAGCTCAGTCAAGATGGTGAGGCAATGTCATGCAAGTGAAGCTTTTTACTAAAGTACATCTAGCTGTTCGAAAAAGAAGCGGAAGCCGCGGTCTCGCTGGCCAAGATCGGATGCCAGGTGCTTGAGAAGGCAAATCAAGATGCGGTCCGTCTCGTGTCACCCCAGGTGATCTGTGAGTGCATTCACATTGACGGCGTCACACATGCCATTGCTCGGGCAAGCACCAAGCATACCGACAAGTTCTTCCACGTCCTGACGGCCTTTGCTAAACCCCTGACACGAGCACGCGATGTGGCAAAGATGTAAGTCCAGATTCATGCAGCTCCAGCCGTCTGAAACTGACGGTCTTTATTTTTTATGCGTGATAGCCACAAGCACATCGAGGCACAGTTGGAAGAGCATCAGCTGGAGCCACGAGCGAGCGGGAAGGAGTGGGAGGCCTACCACAAGTATATCAGAGCCATCGATGAGGTGTTGAAGCGAAAAGGACTACGCTATGAAGGCTAAATATACACAACCCATGCAATTGGGTATGACCTACATTTTTTTTCTTTTGTCATTTCTATCGGTCGGCTTCAAGTCCAAACTCGGAAACGCCCTTTTTTCCCTCTCTCCACTTCTCCATACCAAAAAAAAAAAATGCTTATACTTCGGCAGAACAGCCTGCCAGCACAAGAGCTCTTTGAAATCGAGCAAGTGAGTTTAGCTTCGAACAGGAGAGTGTGTGTTATGAGGAAGGGGGGGGCTGCATCGGGAGACTCGATACATTTGTCTCGCACGCGACCTCCACCCACCCCCACCAGCCCATATTATAGCTCACCTACAATAACTGAACTGCCTTTTGACATGTCCAACTAAGCCGATCCTGTTGTATGTAGAAAATGCTCAAGTTGTCCGATCCAATCAGACCATACCAGTACTCCCTCGCATACACATTGCACGACAAAACGAGAGCAGAGATCTACGGCTACCTCATGGGCTGTGTCG
The DNA here is from genome assembly GCA_000697355.1 of Syncephalastrum monosporum B8922. Taxonomy (NCBI): domain Eukaryota; kingdom Fungi; phylum Mucoromycota; class Mucoromycetes; order Mucorales; family Syncephalastraceae; genus Syncephalastrum; species Syncephalastrum monosporum. The sequence continues at coordinate 325,249 of JNEN01001262.1, forward strand.
AGCGACTCGAACTCTGCTCTACCATCGGCATCACTCCCTCAGAGTTCCTTGATTTCCTCATCTCTGTCGACTACGGCTACCAGCAAAACCCGTACCATTCCTTTTACCACGCTGCAGACGTTGCGATCGTGATCTACCACATGCTATGCGAATTCGAAGTCTCCCAGCTACTCACCAAACTCGATATCGCCGCCCTCATGATAGCCGGTCTTTGTCATGATATTGGCCACGTAAGAGTCCTCACAACACTAAAACTAAAGTGCTCACATGTATCGAACAGCCCGGCTTGAATAACAATTATCAAGTCAATTTGAAGACAGAGCTTGCGCTGCGATACAACAACAAGTCGGTCCTCGAAAGCTATTCATGCACATTGACCATGGATCTGTTGTCCAAACACAGGCTGCTACGCAACCTAAAAGGCGAGGTCACCGAAGAAAAGTTCCGGACGTCCATCATCAAAATGATCCTCGCCACCGACATGGTGTTTCATTATGAGCTGCAGGAAAATCTCGCCGGTTTGCTGGATATTGTAGCGAGCCGTCTCGACGAAGAGGAGGAGGAGGAACAAGGTCAAGTGAAGGACATCTTTGAGAGCAAAGGCGACAAGAGCCCGCTCGAGAACTTTAGTACCAAGGCGTATTTTGTCAACTCTCCTGTGCAGTCCCCCAGTCTTTTAAAGTTGCCCCCGTCCGCAGTAACCACCCGATTACCACCACCCCCGGATAACCCGATCCACGGCCGAAACAGCATCAGCGCAGCACATAAAGCACCACCGGAGGTCATGGTGCTGGACCGGCGCGAACGCCAGATGCTTTGCCAGATCCTCCTTCATGGGGCCGATATCAGCAACGCGCTTCGCCCGTGGGCCATCTGTTCACAGTGGTCTGATCTCGTATGTGAGGAGTTCTTTCGACAAGGCGAGGCAGAGCGCCAACATGGGCTGCCCATCTCGCCCAATATGGACCGCGACCATGTCAGGCAAAGCACGATCGGCTTGCAGTTTGGCGATTTCGTCGTGAGTCCTTACTTTGAAATCTTTGCCGCCATGTTCCCGCGCGCGGACAAGTTGGTCAAGGCCCTCGCGGACAACCGACGCGAATGGCTCAAGCTGGAAGGTGATGCAGGCGGTGAAACGGCCTCGACGGCACATCCCAAAGACGGCGCGAGTAGTGGCGAGATACCGACCGCGCCCTTCCATGCGGAGGGCGACGAGCGGTTCCCAGACAACATGCTGCCCGATCGCGCTATTCTCAATCCAAAAGGCCGGCGCGTGAGTGTCGCAGCCGGTATGGTGGTCATCCCAGACGAACTGGAGGAGCGCGTCATTGGATCAGGCAAAAGTCGGCGGAAATATCTTGGTCTGCGCAGTGTGAGCGACACTGGCATACCGGAAGACATCTTCACCGACCACCGAACTTACTTACCGCGCTATTCCCCCTCACCACCATGTGTTCAAGATCGAAGGAGGAGCGAAGAACCTGGATATTATCTTCACCGAAACAAAGTTCAGCTCACAGGAGAGAGGCCGCTGCATTCAACGAACCACTCCGCGAACCCTGCTCACTCGGACAGACGTCGACGTTTAAGTCGAAGCGACCTTGTGGACCGGTGCCTTGAGCATCAGCAACAATGTTTTGTCACCTCCCATGACTGCTGAAGTAGGATTCATAACAAAAAAGAAGAAAAAAAAGAATGTGTATTGTACATAGTTATAATGGTATAGTCCTTTTTTCTATTCTTTTTTTTTTTTTTTGAGCCTTTGAAAGCACTCGCAAGAAGAAGAGTGTATCTACCATACAGCGTCGTGTGTTTCCAATTCTTCATACCGATCTTGAAAGGGGCGAAATGCTCCAGTGCGAGGCATAGATATCTCTCGCGCGGGGTATACGCCGGCGAGCCTTTCTCGCAGCATAAAAGCTTTCAGGTGGGGTAATGCCGGTGGTAGAACATGACTATCGACATCCTTTGGCTCCATATCCTGGGCGCGTCCGATATAGAGCACGCGCAGAGCAGGATAAAGCATCGGTAAAGACTCAATGAGTTCTGAACCGGCATGGGCCACGCGCAATGTCTGCAATATGTCACTGTGGAACTGAAGGAAGGCACGGTCGTAGTACTTGCTGCGGTACGATTGGGTATCATAGACGGATTCGGCGAGGACAAAGGAGATCAAGGTCGAGCGGTAGGCGAGGAGGGTGAGGAAAAGCCCGTCGATAGACAGTTGCCGGCCAAGCGTGATAGAAAGGTCGCTGATCAGCGGGCATTGCTTCGTGAGCTCGGTCAAGAAGGCGTCGGATACGAGGTTGGGAGGAGCCACAAAGGTACGCAGTTGGGCAGTGAGGAGGGGCTGGATGAGCGGCGCCTTCAAGTGGAAGGTATGGCTTGCGCGAAAGCTGAGCTTCTTGAGACGCCGTACGTCTCTCACCGGCGGCAGAATACAGTTCGCGACGTCACAATCATTGGGGCTGGCACACATATGGTCATAACGGCAACGATCGAGGGTGAGTGTGGTAGGTGCGCTTGGTAAATAGGATAGGGTATCTTGCGTGAGCTTAATTCTAAACAGCTCAACGGCTTCGAGACGGTTCGGCACAGCTTGCTTGAGGATGAACCGGACCTGATCGACGCTGGCGTCTTGTACCCACAGGGACTGTACATTTTCAAAAAAATGAGCCAAGTCCTGGTATTTCTCGAGGCGCCCGAGCTTGAGGGTGCGAAGATGAGGCATGCGGAGAGAGCGGCGTTCGTCGGTGGATAGCGAATTGAAAAACGTCTGCAGGCCGTAGATGTTTAGCGTCTCGAGACACACGTGAGGGTCAAGCAAGAAACGCGCTCGCAGCATGGTTGCAAAGGGAATGTGGAGGTGCCGTAGCCAGGGACAGTGGGTGCATAGTTTTTGAATAGCACCGCTGGTCAGCTGATACGCATTGTGGAGGTTGATACGCTCCAGGCTGGGGCAGTCGCGACCAAAGTCAAGCAGCAGCCGATCGTTCACAAGCTGGCCTTGCGTTGACAGATCGAGAATACGGACATACTTGCCATAATCTTGTCGAGAGTAGAACCCGACTTCTGTTTGTTGTCGCTGTCGCTGTCGACGCGTCTCGACAAACAAGTTTCGGTAATGAAAGCATTCCTGCACGTTTCGAATATGGATCTCCTTGTAAATTATGCTGGCAGCGATGGCGTGCCACTGACGGTCGACTGTGAGCAAAGCATAAATGGTCTGTTGATCGAGGTATTTGAGAATGATCAGAGCGATCTCCACCGGCAGTGAACTCATTGTTTCACAGTAGCACCGAACAGCATCAGATCGTTTGTTTCTTCGATGACGTCCCTGTCCTGTGTAAAAAATTGAGTTTCACTCATCCACACCTTCTTATTTCTAGCCCATACCCTCGCTAACTCGTACGCTATTCGCTACGTTCAACTTGTTAACCTTTGCCCCTCATACTACTACTTGGCTGCTGTCATGGGCCATCTCCAACTTGGACACCCACGCCACCGCCATTCTCAATTACTTTGTTGGTATCACTCATCACGATCAAAATATGCTGTGATATAAGTTTGTGTACAAGGAGCTTTTTATTTTGTTTTTTCACTGAGTGCAGAGCGAGTATTTGTTTCCTATTCCCGTTGTGAATTCGGTGAATCGTTTGCTGAGATCTATAAAAGATCGCCCGCCCGCTGTCTTGAAGATGACTTTTTCTCAACACCAACACTATGAAAACCTCGCTCTATATTCTAGCAGCTGTAGCCCTTTTGGGCATGGGCTGCCGCGCCGACGAAGAGCTCGATAGCGTCAGGTACAAGCACACCTACTGACAACCGTCACCATGGCTAAATCTCTCCACAGAACGTTTGAGTTGAAGCAGAAGAGCGGGAAGGTGCTGAACACACCAGCTCGCATTCGTAAGGCATTGGCGAAATATGGTCTTGAAAGCAGAATGTCGCCGGATCGTCTGAATATGGCTTCCTCCACCATCGATCTCTCCTCTGTCAACGTCGATGTTGAGGTATGTGATATTTATTCTACATCTATAGTATGCTAATTAACTTTATGCGTTACAGTACGTTGGTCAGATCGGCATTGGTACACCGCCACAAAAGTTCAGCATGGACTTTGACACTGGAAGCGCTGATATCTGGATCCCTGGCAGCGAATGTACTCGTTGCGGCAGCCACTCTCTCTTTGACCCTGCCGATTCGTCGTCCTACCAGGATATGGGTAACAAGACCTGGACACTGCGCTACGGCGATGGATCAGGCGTTTACGGTGTTGCGGGCAAGGACACTGTACATCTCGGTGACAACCTCAAGTACGAGGGCCAAGTGATTGGCGTCGCCACTTCGGAGACGATGGACTTTGCCATGGATGACTCGCTGGACGGCATCTTTGGCCTCTCCTTCCCATCGCTCTCCTTTACGGGTCAGAAAGAATCCATTGTGGAAAGCATGAAAAAGAGCGGGGCCATATCCAACGCCCAGGTCGGCGTCTACCTTGGCCGTGCTCGTGACGGCGGTAAGGGTGAGCTCATCTTTGGCGGCAGCAACCCGAACCACTATGAGGGCGAGCTCAAGTATATCCCGGTGACAGACCCGAAATACTGGCAGGTCTCGCTCAACGGCCTGAAGATTGGTGACAAGGAGGCGTTAAGCTCTCCCGTCTCCGCTATCGTCGATACCGGAACCACCCTCATCATCCTTCCCTCAGAGGTATCCAAGGCCATCCATGCAGGCATTCCTGGCTCTCACTTTAGCAACATGTACGGCTGGCGCGTGCCTTGCGATCTGAAAATGGCAGAAGCAGACACCCAAATCACCTTCCGCCTGGGTGAGCACGAGTTCCCGATCCGCATGAATGACTTGGTGCGTGAACGAGCTGCGCCCGGCGCAGAAGGAGAGCATCTTTGCTACTCTGGTATTGCTGAGGCACGGACCTCACTGATCATCCTTGGTGACACTTTCCTTCGTTCGTATTACTCTGTGTATGACTTTGACAAGTCTGCCGTCGGTCTCGCCCCCGCCAAAGCCTAATATATGTCTATTTTGCTCTGCGTCGTATATGATAAACACTACACACACCTATAATATAAAGCGAAACAGATCAAAATTTTATTTTGGATTTTTCCTTCATTTTGACTTATTTCCATCTACCGCAATCTGTTTTTCCTTCTATGCAAAAAAAAAATATGAACAACGAGTCATGGTTTTCGAATGTTATGAATGCTGTGCCTTCCGAGCGCCCGATGACGAGGCGAACAAAAGTACAGTATCGCTGCCGTCGATGATTATGCTTCACGTCTTTCCTCTGTACGCATGAATTTATGTATTCTTTTCAGTCCACCACCGTTGATGCGTATCCCAATCAGCAGAACCACATGAATCGGGAGATCAGTAAGGACAAAAGCGGTCCTGGTATTTATTATGTTACTCAGTGCAAGATCCACTCGTGAGCGTCATAATAATGATCTTTTCGGAAATCGATATTAATTCGCAAGCACGCCAAGTTTTGGTCATCTTGGTTGTATGCCGCGACATCGACGCGGAAAGGGGCCTACAATAAAAGTTCAGTTGAAGGTCATGCGAACAAGGGGATGGTCTTTGAGCCGTCACGTACCTTTGGGATTTCTTTGGGGAGAGTGACTCTTTGTGAAACCTTGTGTCCACGTCAGTAGACTGCAACATGGCGGTAGCAAAGTATGGGCCCTCTTACCTTTAAGCGTCCCGGCTGCACTGGGCATTTTTCCTCGATATCGCTTTTTTGTAACTCATCGCAAAGATCAAATTGCTTGTGGAGAAGTCGCACTACCCCGATCTTGACGATCACATCAGCAACAGAGCCAACGTCCACTGTTTCCTTGAGAGTGCCGCTCGCCTCAATAAGCAGCTCCTTTCCTGGCTCAGGTCTCTCTGGCGTGAGGGTGATATCATCGATCTTTAATATGTACGAGTCATCGCCTATAGAGTAGCGTCGTAGATCATGAGCAAATGGACTCGTTTCCCGGTCTCCTTCTTCGTCGTTTGTCGATGCGATAAGCCGGATACTTACTGCAATCCTCAACGTACTTTGTCTTGGTGGGAGACCAGTCAAAATGGGTAAAGTAATCCAGCTGCATCCAAGTTGGCAACGCATTTGCGACGTGCAGAGGGGCCAGAAAGAAAATGAAGTAAAGCGCCCAGGGACGAAACATGAGGAAAAGTGGAAGAAAAGTAAATGATAGAAAAAAGCTCTGGAGAACGGCGAGGAGGCAGGTGGTCAGACCACTTCATATCCTAATGAGGAAAAACCCACCGGTGTTTTGGAACGGCGCGTCGCGTGCGTGGGACGCCGTCCTTCGCGCGCTGTCATGGTCCGGCAGTCAGATGTAAGTCCGTTTATAAAGGTATGGTTCCAAATGCGACCTTGCACGCGTAACACATCTACTCTATACAGTATTGAAAGGATAGATAGTGCTTTTCACTTGAGGAATTGGGTTCATTTGCATTTTCATGCCCGCTCTTCTGCACTCATATTGGTCACATGGTGTTTTGCTACCATCACTACAGATCAAACTACATATGCGCCATGGCGGATGCAGAGCAAATGGTAAGGGACATTCTGTAGCGTCGATGCCAAAGAAGCGAGGTTGATTGATCGTGTTAAGGGTAAGAGTTATGACATACAGATGTCTGCAGCAGCGCTAGAGACAAACTTATCTGATTCTATAATTTCCAACAGTCTTTACATATCCGACGCCGAAAATCAGGAGCAATTTATTACTCTGCTATGGCAAGGATATATGGTACATATGGCTTATAAATCGAATATATAGGTGTTCTCCTCTTGATTGCCAAAAAGATGCGAGATGTGATCGAATCTATGGTGCTTTCGAAAGTCGACATGCGCTCTGAGGCAAGAAAGATCGTCGTCAGCAGCGGTATAGGCATTAACGGAAACGCGGAAGTCGGCCTGCAGATAGTATCCATGCGTATGATGAGTAAATGTCATATCAAGGCCCTTCATCACTTACACGCGGAATCTCTTTCGGAAGTTTGACCGTGTGGGTAATCTTCCATACATACAGTTAAGACAAAGGGGTCAAGGTCGAGTTATTGACTGGTTTGTGGGAATTTTAACGTATAACGTACCTCGACGTAACCGGGGCCGACGGGGCACTGGACCTCGACATTATTTTTCTTCGCTTCTTCACATAGGTCAAAAGATTTTCTCAACAGAGTCACGAGGCCGAGCTTGACAACAACATCAGCATAAGCTCCTTCCTCGACGGGACCATTGAGGTACCCAGAGGCTTTAATAACAAGCTCCTTTCCAGGCTCAGGGAATTCTGGTTTTAAGGTGATGTCTTCAATCTGGAGAACGTAAGATGAATCTCCTACGTTAGGGCAATAAAATGATCAAAAATTCATGTATATATAGCCGTACGTTATTCTTACCGCAGTCGTCGATAATGTCTGTCGACGCCGGTGAAGGGGTCCAAAACCGATCGAAGCACGAGCTGAGAGATGAAGGAAACCAAGCCGGTACTGCCTGAGCAACCTGACTGGCAAGGGAAACTGTCAAAAGAGCATATACGACGGGCGATCGCAAATACATGATAAGAAGTGAGGGAAAGAGTCGTAAGGCGCTTGAGAAAGACGAAGTTTGAAAGTCATTCAATCCTGAAACATCACGCATGCCCTTGTACAACCCTTCAAAGAACAAGGTTCATGACACCGTGTTTGGCGTTTTGTATCTCTTCTTCTCACATAATACACCATATGTGTGGTTCTGCGCGTGACCAGCGAATCGGAAGTTTTGAAGACCGGCAAACTTGCACGCAGGAGGTATAAAGTCTGCGAAGGTAACGGTCATCTCGGATTTCATTAGTTTTACATGTTCTTATCACAAGATGTCGGGATTCAGGTCGAAAATGGCTAGAAGTAGTAGTACACAACATAGCAGCATGTCCCATATTTACATTATTGACGCGATCATACCCGTCCTGCTGTATGTTTCATCCAGTCATCCGTCAATAAAACAATGACGATATATGTGAACGCAGTAAATGCACATACTGTAATCACTACTCTACGCGGTACTGATAAGGAGCTTCAGCCAGCATCTCGGATACCAAAGATGTCTATATAATGTCCAACGCACGTTTCAGAATCTAGTATACGTTGCATGGAGCAGACATCAAGCACCTGGAACCCAATGTGTGATTTCAATACAGTATCTAGCCCAACAAAACAAGACCTAGCAAGAAATCAGCTACAGCCATTCCGTATCCCACTAATTGCGCGTGAAAGAAGCTCAAAAGTGAGATCTGATCTACGAGTGCTTATTACTAGTGTCTGACACAAAGCTAGCTACACAGTCCACCGAGTGCTTCCAAGCATCCACATCCCCAAAGACAAAGCCTAGGAGCGAAAACAAATGGACTTGACCAGGAGCCTGAAATAGGGTGACTGCCGCGCCCCCCTCGCGACCTGCCGCGGCCAGGTAGCCTGCTTCATCCAACAAGACCTCGTGACCACCGACCATGATCAGCATTCTCCGTGGCACGCAGGAGGAGAGAGGCTTCTGATTCTGGGCCAGGTAGCGGAAGGGTTGCTCACCTTCGTCAGGAATATAGCTTTCTTCCATCCGCTCAATCGCAGCGGCGGTCAGCCAGTCATTTGTCATGTTCTCGCGCCAGGACTCGCCTCCGGCTTCTAGACCCGTGTAAGGAGACGCGAAAATGGCGGCAGGCACTTGAAGGGCATGGGTATACATGGCATCGATTGCCAGAGCCGCACCTACATCATCGCCTCCTGTAATAGAAGTTTAATATCCTATAGTTTGCTGAGCGGAGCCTTGGTACCCACCGATCAGCAACTTTTGCGCAGGCACTTGCATGGTCTCGATAAGCCATCGATACGTCTCCTTGATATCATCGATGGCAGCGGGAAACTTGTGCTCGGGTGAGGTACCTATATATCATATATTGTGAGTCTTTGAGAGGCAGACTAAAGCTTTCCATTTCAACAGAAACGTACGGTAGTGAGGAACAAAGAACATGCATTTAATCTGTTTGTCTGATTCAAGCAAGCGAGCCCAGGCTTTGAAAGTGTGGTGATATAGAGGACTGAGGTTCATTCTGAATCCACCACCTAGCTTAGTGTCAGCCCCTGCCTTGGTTTATGAATTCTGCATACCTGGTACCCATAAAAGAACCACGTCGCTCGCAGCAATGCGATCGGCGATGTCTTCTTTTTTGGCCTTGTTGATGTCCTCAGCGATCCAGACACCTTTTTCATCCGCGAGAGTCCAACTTCTCTCGGCAGGAACCAAGTAACCGAGGAAATTCACAATCTTCTGCAGATACTCATGCTGTCGCCAAGTGAATGCGAAGCGTAGTAAGAACAAGACAAGCCAGGCTCGAAAGGATGACCACATTGTGTTTCTGCTCCTGCAGCGTCGATGGTCCGCACCGACGATCGAGTAAGAAATTCGCCATTTAAGGCGCCGCGTGCGCTTTGTTCATATTCTTTGTGTTCCCCCACCCGGAAACCGACGCGAGAATCATGTCAACTTCATTCTCATTGCTAGAAACCGTTCTATATGAGCCTGGAAAAGGTAAAGCAGATCCTGTCTGAATAGCAAGGGTCAAAACGCTCAAGAAGACGGTAGGATTCTATTTGGTCGATGGCCACATTGCGCGATTGCAACGCTCAGTGAAACAATTTCAGGAGGCACAGGTCGGCGCCTTTCAAGAAATTCCGAGTGCCGAGGCTGTCAAGTGCGCTCTTCAGAAAGCAATCGAAAACACGACAGGACATCAAAGGGTATTTTGAATTTAGTATTACTGCTATCCCCTTCTTACCGCTACGTATCTTTTTCAACATTTATGGCGTTTTCTGTAATTCCCTATCCCCTAGTTGCGGCTGTTATACGATGGTCAGCAGCTCACAGTCCAAACTGCCGATTTCACACCGTCTATCCACAACACGCACGATACGCCCGATGAAGCAGCAAACAGTACCGAGGCCTTCAAGGTCACCTTAGATACTGCTCCTCTGCAAAGTCAGCCAAGTGATTTATTTATCACATGCAAAACAACGTGTCGGGATATGTACAATACTGCACGAGAACGGGTCCGGGCTGGCCAGGATGGACTTTTTGATGTCGTGCTCTGGAACCAAGAACATCAAGTCACAGAGACCAGCATTGCGAATATTGCACTTCGTAAGCATGACCGCTGGGTAACACCGAGGTTTGCATCAGGTAAAAGCAATAAGCATGTCATGATTGCGCAAGTCTAAGGATGATCTCTTTATCAAGGTCTTTTGCCAGGCGTAATGCGGCAACATCTCTTGGATCACCATATCATCACCGAAGACGATGTAACGCTTCAGGATATCCAAAATGCACAACAAGTATGCAAGCAAAAAAGACAAATGAGAGACACACACACAAATACAGATCAAAAAGGGAATATCCATCTGACCAGGGGACACTTCTTCAATAGAACGGGGATCCCATCATATGCCTCAACTCTGTTCGCAAGGCATACAGAGTAGAGTTGATTTAGATCCCGGCAGTCTGGTAGCAGTTACCTTGGAGAGTATCCATAGACAACGTGCATTCGGTCCGGCTTTACTAGATATTCATTATTGTCCCACGGACACGAGTGTGTGTGCAACAGGCAACATGGTCAGAGCGCCCCCCGCTCTTTTTTTCCTTTTTTTTTTTCATATCCTGCAAAAAGTGTGCTATGCGTGCGAAATCATATGCTGCTGTTGCCTGGACTCGTTGTTAATCAGAACGGTGTTATGACAAGAAAATTGGTTATCCATCCCCGTGTTTCTCGCGCTTCGAAAGTAAAGCGTAGTTCTGATCTAGCGAAAGAGGAGGTAATGCTAGCGTCAAGTTGAGAAGAATGGATTGTATACATTTTACATGCTTAGTGTATTTTTTTAAAATAGGGATTTCCTCTTTATTTTTTATGTACGTACGTACCGCGGAAAATCATCTGGTTTGCCCATCTCTTATGGACGTATGATGACGCCGCGCTAAAAGGGGTTGCTGATAAAGTATTTGCTGATAGAATATTTGCTGGTAGTTCCCCTACCTTTCGCTTTCTCCCTGCCCCGTTTTCGGTTGGGCGAAAAGCCGAATGCATAGTAAAGCAGAACAGAACAAATGAGTAAAGACGCGCTCTCGCGGAATGGTAGGGCAACCCCCATTTTCGCCGATTGGTCTACACGACGGTGACACGGACAAAAAGAACCTGCGTGCAGCATGCTTGACGTAGAGACAGACACCATTGGATGAGCTTGCCCTTATATCAAGGCCATGCGCCAGATATTTAGATCCTTTTTATAGACTTCCACTTCTGTCTTTTTTGCCCTTTTTTTTCCACTCTTCTCATCTTTTTCTTTATTTTTCATCCCTGCTCCCCTCTTTTTATCTCTTTTCTTCATCTGCGCCTGCAAGAGACAACCAACTGGCTATATGTTATTGACACTATGCCCCAGACTACCGCTTCTCACGCCGTCCAGCAACCAGCCTCCCAGCCTGCCTCATCGCCTCCGCATCCCAAACGTGTGAAGGTCACTTTGGCGTGCGTCGTGTGCCGGAAGAAAAAGGTCAAATGTGATGGCGTACAGCCCTCATGTTCACGGTGTAACAACATGGGCCTCGCTTGCGAATACTCGGACCCGCCTAGGAAACGCGGTCCACCCAAAGGCTACGTCGAGGTGATCGAGAACAGAGCGCACCGCATCGAATCGCTGCTCGGCAAAGACAACGGTGTCCCCTCGGCACGTACGTCTGAATTGGAAAAAATAGGGTGCTTTCCGCTTCGGTCCTAAAATGAATTATCAACTTTTAGGTTGGGATTCGCATGTCAGACCAGTTGTCCATCCGACAGCGGCAGAAGCATCTATGTCAACAAATACGTCCGCTACAGCGACTGCGGCCGTGCCTTCACTCATCACGAATGCAAACACCTCTGATGCTGCAAACGCGCGTCCTAGAGTAAACACGTTGGTGGACCTCATCTCATCGTCCGTCCAGCATGATCTGATTGGATCGCCTGTACGTCTTCGTCTGACCCAAGAACACATGAGAAGCGACACCTTTGATGAAGACCAGCCACTGATAAGGTCCTTTTATGACATTTCCCTCTAGGGCAGCCACGAGCTTTGTGCGTTCTTTGATCCGGATGAGTCGGAGTGGGCAGAGAGTTTTTTCTCCCACTTCAATCTCTTCTTTCCGATCTTGTCGCGCCAGCATTATCTGCATCAGCTGCAGCATAGTCCGCAGGACATGGACCCTTTACTCCGAACGGCTGTCATGCTGCTTGGTCGCCGCTATCACTCCGGCGGCAACGCTGCCGATCACCAGCAGCAAGCATGGAACAAGATGTATCTCCGCTGCAGCGATCAGCTCTTAAACGAGATGCCTCGACTCTCCACCGTGCAGGTAAGAAGATAATCGAGCATTAGAATATAATCGCCACTGAACACAATAACCTGATTCCATCATTTTACATGAACTTTACATGAAGGCCTTGGCAATCATTTGCTGGTGTGCCTATCTGACAGGCGACGTGCAACGGAGCGATACGCTCCGTGAACATCTCGTGAAGCTCGTGCAGAGCTTGCATTTATGTCGACGCCCTGATACGAGCCTCGTAGGCATTGTCCAAACAGAGCTACACCAGCGTGCGTTCTGGGTGGTCTATGTTATGGACAAATGGCTGGCTTTATGCACGGGCCGGGCGCTACTGCATCGCGCAAGTCACTGGGACTGCAAATGCCCTCAATTTGAAGACAGTCAGCTGCACGCCATCGACCGCAAACGCCTCCAAGCATACAAGGAAAAAACAACCCACTTTGCAGTCGATTATGCCCTACAAGTCACTGCATTTGCAGACATGATCAAGCTAGCCATCATTGTCGACGAGTTTGTCTCGCAAAAGACGTCCGCCGAAATGTCGATCCAGGCCCTCACGTCCTGGCTTTTGAACTTACCTTCGTACCTTGAATACAGCAAACCGACGGGTGACAGTCCACCGTCGCCCATCACCCGTATCTATCATATGCTCTATTACACAGTCCAGATCTTCCTGTATCAGCAGTCGACCCCGCACGGGCTCGGCTCAAGCATTTGCACGACCGCTGCAACCACCATTGTCCATATTGCGGAACAAATGATGCAGCATCATCAAGATCGTTATCTCTGCAACACGTTTCTTGTTTCCTTGACTACTGCTGCAGCACTGCATCTCGAGAACGCTGCACGTTGCGATCCGTCTGCGAAACTCCATCTCCAGCAAAGCCTGCGTGTCTTGCAGAACGCCAACTGCACCCTGCTCAGCCGCAGCAGATTCGATGCGCTTTTCGACCGCCTCGTCGCCAAGCATGGCATCTCGCTTGTAGACGAACGTGTGCACGAACTCAAGACCAAGCGACATGTACTGCCGCCGGTCAAGTCGGAAGTCAATATTCATGAGCTCTTGACACTGGCAGGGATCACGGATATGGCCCATGTCGACTGGTTGAACGACTCGGCTACATTTAATAGCATAGTGGATCCAGCACCCTCATTTGGTTCGCAGCCGTCACCTGGATCCAGCGATTCTTACTCACCAACGCTGTCCTGCAATCTTGTGTCACCTTCGCAGCTTGAGGGCGACAGCCCTCCCCTCCATGATCTGTACTCTTTTGCATTCTCGCAGCAACATTTCCTGGTTGATAATGATTTTTCTTTCATCAGTCAGTAGTCTTTTAGGTTACACCTCTTTCTCCAGCATTTATCATGCTTTAACAGCAACATATCACTCTCGATTACGTAGAGCATGCCCTCATTCTTCTTCCAACCGATTTAATTCCCTTCTATATGCATATGCACCCTTATGCACTTGCCATACAACTAAACACAAATCCCAGTACGTACTTGCATCGTAATGCATGAGTTGTAGCTATGCGCTCGTCACGCCATTCTGGCTACTGGAGGGTCGACGAAGAATATAATTGGAGAGGCAGCATAATGTTTGGCCCGATCGATCACTACCGGTCTAAGCAGCAGGACCGGCTTATCATACAACAAGACTACTTATAGTCAGCCCATTTTAAATGAACTTTCCGACGTATTCAGACTACCTAGTGTCTCTATACTCGAGCTACTTACCATGAATATTTGAAAGTTATTCTCTCTTACATACAATCCAGTGGTAGCGTTCATGACATGACTACATATCGCTGTATTTAATGTTCTTTTCTTGCATGGCGACACATGTCGTTCCAGATGGCTAGATTGATTCCAGAATGCCATGCACTAGTGACAACTGAAAAATTGCTAAAAATCGCTGCTACTGCAGCATTTATACAAATAGGTCAACATTCGCGGGATCCACACCAGATCCAAGTTGCACAGACTTGCTGGATTGTTTGGTAAATCTTTGGTCTTTTGACAGAGCTTGTTCCCGAAAAGGAAGGTATCGCATTTGTTCCTGGATTCATCTATGAGTGAATCCATTGGCATTCTTGCAATGATTCTCTTGTAAAGAATGCTTTTACGAGCGTGGTGCAAAGTGAATCGCATTAATTCAAGGGAAAGATTTGCATGCTGACACAAAAATCTCGAGCCGCCGCAATGAAAGAAAGGCATGTCAGGTATGTTTGTATAGCGAAATTAAGCTTCCATTGTCTTTTACTGGATCAGATAGACATCGTAGACGCCACTTTTCCTGAGCGTCATGCTCGACAGTGGGCGGAACCATGGCGTGGCCAAACATACTCAAGAGGAAGAACCCGCCCCAAAATAAGAAAATGAATTATGCGGAAGTTCAAATTCGGGTGAAGAAGCACTTTATGGTGCCGGCGACCTGAGAGCTGTGAACTTCCTCTTTTCTTGAAATCCTACAATGGTACGCATCGAGTCATAATACCGAGCCATGCGGGTTGCAGATGGAGTGGCAGAGGGTGATATGGATGGATGGATACGAGGATGGATGGATACGTGCTGCAACCCGCTTGCGATCTTGCCCATGGCGATCACGATGGCATGCTGACATTGACAACTTCTTTTATTCATTCAGGCTCCTGCCAAGAAGTCCACTGGTAAGAAGGTCGCCCCCGCCCCGTTCGCCGCTAAGGGCAAGAAGGCCTCCAAGGCGCCCGCCAACCCTCTCATCGAGAAGCGCCCCAAGAACTTCGGCATCGGTAAGTCGAGAATTGAGGAATGGCCAGAGAGAGCATTGGCTGATTAGAAGTATAGGTCAGGATGTCCAGCCCAAGCGCGATGTGACCCGCTTCGTCAAGTGGCCCGCTTACGTCCGTCTTCAGCGCCAGAAGAAGATCATCTACCAGCGCCTGAAGGTCCCCCCGGCTATCAACCAGTTCAGCCAGACCCTGGACCGCAACACTGCTGCCCAGGTCTTCAAGCTCGCCAACAAGTACCGCCCCGAGACCAAGGTCGAGAAGCGCGAGCGTATCCGTGCTGCTGCTGCCGCCAAGGCTGAGGGCAAGGAGGTCCAGACCGAGAAGCCCACCGTGGTCAAGTATGGTCTGAACCACATCACTGCCTTGATCGAGTCCAAGAAGGCCCAGCTCGTCGTTATCGCTGACGACGTTGACCCCATTGAGCTTGTCATCTTCCTGCCCGCTCTCTGCCGCAAGATGGGTGTCCCGTACGCCATCGTCAAGGGCAAGGCCCGTCTCGGTACCGTCGTCCACAAGAAGACCGCCACCGCCCTGGCCTTCACCGAGGTCAAGGACGCCGACAAGGCTGAGCTCGCCAACCTTGTCCAGGCTGTCAAGGCCAACTACAACGACAAGTGGGATGAGCACCGTCGCCAGTGGGGCGGTGGTATCAACGGCCCCAAGTCCAACGCCCGCCAGGCTAAGCTTGCCGCCGCTGCTGCCAAGGAGATTGCTGCCCGTCAGTAAATCGCCAGTCCTTCACCTTTAATACTGAAATAAAGAAAAAGTTGCTATCATGAACTTTTTTTTATATTGAATACTTTTCATCCTGTTCCCTTTATAACTGTATGCCATGCTGTGTTTTGTATGATACATGGAGAAGCATGAACGGTTTTGCTGCAGAAAGTGATGATATGGACGGCCAGATAGCCGTATAAAATACGCCGAATTTTGGTGTCCCGATCTTTTCTGTTCTATAACAATATACACACGTTAAACACACCTTGAACATGCCACGACTCTACGACGAAGAGCCGCGGTCTATATTTATTCTTCCCAACCCATTCCGTGCGCTTTCACACAAAGGAAGACAGATTGGTGTCTACTCGGCCGGTGCATTAGTAAGAGAGTCCCCATCCTCATCTCATTCTACTCGAGTCTAACGGAACTACCTGGCCCTTTTAGTTTGCGCTTGGCTGGTGGGTTTTCATCGACGCGCTCGTCCTCTCGGCTGCTAGCTCGGCAGATGCGAAGGCTCACATGCGCTTCGAAGATTGGGTCTCCGGCATTCTTTCAACCCTCGGCATGATTGTGTAAATTCTCGAGGCCCTTTCAAAGTGACCTGTTTGAAGACTAAGGCTAGCTTTATTTCCCACAGCATCAACCTCATTGATAAGTCACGATTACATGGCGATGCATACGAATATTCGGGAAGCAGCCTTGTTTGGAAGGCGCGTCTATTCCTGTTTCTCGGATTCGCATTGATTGCAGGTGGTTTCGCAGGATCTTTTGTAAGTGAAACAGCAGAAAAAAAAACGACGAAATATTGGTATTGGCACAGTGTATCATTTGTTTATCTATTGTATTCTATGCTATCCTATTTTACTGTAGTGCGTGTTGATCATCAAGTACATTGTCTACTTTGGCTCTGCACAACCCTACACGTACTACGGCGCAGCTGGCGTGGTGCAAAGTGGCATGATTATGGTCAGGTAGAGTAATTTTTTTTTTTTTTAAAAAAAAAATAAGGAATACAAACAGATAGAGTTAAAACATGATGGGTTTCTTTTTATCACTTTAGCACGGTGGTCCTTTGGATCGCGCAAAATTCCCAGGAGGTACGAAAAAAAAAAGCAGAGCAGAGCAAAGCGAAGCTTCCAAAGATAGCACAGTTGAACTAAAACCGCTTTGGAAACAGGAGTACGAGTACAATTTGCGGGTGGATTAATGACGAATATTTCTTTTCTGGTGTATATACATAGTATACCTATATATGACATGATATAAAGGTCTAATGGTCAATGGCAGTATAAAGAACAATGCGTGAATTGATCTGATTACTGTAATGTCTATTGAATATTTTTGTCTGATCTGTGTATGGCAACCATGGTAATAAGAATAGGAAGAGTCAATTTGCAAGTGGCGGCACTTTCTCATTGTCATCCGTACGACTTATTATCTTTTTGGTGCCTGTGTAACATCAGAATGAAAGAGAGTTTGGAATTTTGGTTGCGGTAATAGGCGTGTAGGCAACCCACTTTTCACCTTACATTCTCCTTTTCCCACTCATCCGTCCTTTTTCGCCTGTCCTTGAGACCGTTTTGGAACGGTCCTTTGCTATCTTACATGTCGGCCCACACCAGCGTAATGACCGATCGACGCAGCGGGATGATCCAGTCGCTTGGCTTTTCACAGAGCAGCAGCGTCGTCAGTCGAGCAGTGGCTGCTGCTGCTGCCAACAATCACCATCACTCCACCCGACGCGGTGGAAGTGGCAGAAGCTCAAAGCGTTATTCGGTCTCAGCATTCTACTCGATGGCTGCTGAACAGGATGTCGAAGTCGAAGACGATCTTGCTCAAGGTACCTACCTTTTTTAATTTCACGCGATTTCCATGCCTATCTTTCTCTATCTGCCTATCTATCTATATATCGATCGCTACACATGGACGTCTCCTATAATACTGAAACTAATGTCAATACTTTGCATGTATTCTGTATCCTCCCCCAATTTTAAGCTCAACGGACCCTGCGCGACATGAAGTCAAAGATATCAGCACAGTCTAAAAAGAACTTTATGCTTGAACGCGACGTTCGCTTCCTCGATTCACGTATCGCCCTCCTGATCCAGAACCGCATGGCTCTTGACGAGGTACGCTGCGATCCCCTTCAGACGTTTTAGCTTTCGTGTGGCTCTGTTAATCTAAAAATTGATTTATTTTTCACGTAGCAAAACGAAGTCGCCTCGCACCTCGAAGAAAATGATGAGGATAGCGATGATCACTATCCAGACGACCGTAAAATGCAGCAATATGGCAACTTATTTTTCCTCCTGCAGAGCGAGCCCCGCCATATTGCCACGTTGTGCCGTCTCGTCAGCCTCAGCGAAATAGACACCCTTTTGCAAACCGTCATGTTTACGCTTTACGGAAACCAGTACGAGAGTCGCGAAGAGCATCTCTTATTGACTATGTTTCAGGTAAATAACATCCTCCTACCTGCCATTCGCGAGTTCAAACCGATGCTTCGATAGAACGTCCTTGCCGCCCAATTTGAAACCACTTCTGAGTTCACCTCCCTTCTGCGTGCCAACACGCCTGTTTCACGCATGATGACCACCTACACGCGTCGTGGTCCAGGTCAATCCTACCTTAAATCAGTCCTCTCCGACAAGATCAATGACCTTATTGAACAGAAAGGTGTCAACCTGCAAATCAATCCCTTAAAGGTACTTTTCAGGGCATCCGAAACCCCATTTGGCCGTTTCTCACCTTGGCCATATATCACTTGTTTTCTTCATAGGTGCAAGAGGAGGTAATGGAGGAGCTGGAACGCCAACATGGCGAGCTCCCGCCCGGTGTCACAAAGAGCGCCTCTTCTGAAGCCGCGGCTGAGGATCCGCAGGTGCAAGCGCGCTTGGGCCCGCGTCTCAAGAAGCTGATGGAAATCGCCAATTCATTCCTGACAACCATCATCGATTCACTCGACCAAGTGCCGTATGGTATTCGCTGGATTTGCAAGCAGATCCGCTCCTTGACCAAACGCAAATACCCTGACGCCTCCGAATATGCTATCTCGTCCCTGATTGGCGGCTTCTTCTTCCTCCGTTTTGTAAATCCGGCCATTGTCACGCCTCAAGCTTACATGCTCGTCGATGGCATCCCTGGCACAAACCCTCGCACCACTCTCACACTGGTATGTAAGCGGCATGATAAAACACGCAGACTTGACTGACGATGTGTTGGGCTCTATTCCCAGATTGCCAAAATGCTCCAAAACTTGGCGAACAAGCCCTCCTACGCTAAGGAAACCTACATGATTCCGACCAATCCATTTGTGGAAAGCAACAAGCAGCGCGTGAATCAGTTCTTGAACGACCTGTGCGAGGTGGGCGATTTTTACGAGTCACTTGAGATGGACCAATACATGGCGCTGTCCAAAAAGGATATCATGATCAGCATCACGCCCAACGAAATTTACAACACACAAGCTCTACTGCAGCAACACATTGACGTGCTTGCATCCAGCGATGTGGATCATTTGCGTATTTTGGTCACCGAGGTCGGTCCGGCACCACCTCAAGTGCCCAGGAAAGACAACAAACCCATCGAGCTGCCCCTGTTCAGCCGGTGGGAGATGCCCATCCAGGACCTCACTACCACCCTGATGTCCGAGAACAATATTACTCAAAACGATATCCTGTACATGGAGGCCAAGGCCATATTTGTCCAGCTCATCCGTTCGCTGCCGTACCTCGCCCGGCAGCCTTTGAACCTGCCCCAGATTGCCGAGACGGCTGGTACCGCTAACGACGCTCAGCTGGTGCGCAAAGGTATTAAAGTCAAAGAAATGCTCAGGGAGCTTGAGGAAGCCGGTGTTGCTGAGCGACGCGACGGCTACCGTTTGCTCGTGGAGGAGATCACCCAGGAGCTCGCACATCTCGGCGACCTCAAGGTCAAGGTCATGGAGGAGATGCACTCGCTCGAGAGCGTATACAAGACCATCCAGGATCATAATAATTACTTGCACAGCCAGCTTGAGAGCTACAAGGCCTACCTCCAAAACGTCCGTATCCAGAGCGGCGGGGGGGACAAGTCTAACAAGAAGCAGGGCGGCATTGGCGTCCAAGTCGCCGAGGGCATGAAGGTCAAGCAAAAGACGGCCAAGTCGCACATGCAGGGGCCCGTCAAGTTTACACATCAACAGCTTGAGCGCGAAGGCATCATTGCGCAGACCGAGGTGCCGGAATACAGGTTTGTTTATTCTAGGATGGGGCTCTTCGTTTTTTCTCTTGACATCGACTCACACACATTACAACTTCCCTTTAGGCGGAATAATATCTATTTGACTATCTCCTCACCTATTCCCGGTACTTTTATAATCTCGCTCCATTACAAGGGCCGTGACAAGCCTATCCTAGAGATTGATCTCAAACTAGACGATCTTTTGGAAAAGGTAAGTTGAACTATTCTTTCGTCCAACATCAGATCACTCACGCGATATCCAATTAGCAACAAGACAATGTGCAGCTCCTTGATCTCGAATACATCAAGCTCAACGTCTCCAAGACGCTGCAGCTGCTAACCAAGACGTTCATGTCCAACAAAAAGTAAGTCTCCTTTGTCTCATGCGATGGTTACGAGAAATATATGCTGACTTTTTTGCCCTGGTAGAACTGGATTCTTCTCGTAACCCAAAAGAAAAAAAACCCACCGCCCCTCCCCCACCACGTAAAATCACCCTAATAGTCTACATATTTTTTTTCCGCCTACTATATCATGATGTTTGTTGTTTATCTTGTGCATGTGTATGCGTGCATCGTTTCACAGCCGCCTGTCTACTAAACGATCAGCCAAAAAGGGGCGTTGTCACTTTGACTTTTGAGTCCTACCTAGCTTATCAACACAAGCCAGTCCGAAGGGTCGTTACTTATTTTTCTGCTTAAACGATAGTGGATAACGCGATTATTAAGCTATGCGTTATAACTGCTCATGCAAGCATTGAACAGTGGATAAAAAGAAAAGAAGGAAGACGTCGATCAGGCAGCTCTGTAAAGCAACAGAGTGCCGCTGCAAGGGCCAGCAGTGAACGTCTTCGTACACTGTTTTACGGGCACTCGGAGCAGGCTGTGAGCCTCCGTGATGGATGAATTCAGAGCTGCCAGAAGCCTGGCCTGGCAACCCCCTCCAAATTCTCCACTTTTCGGATAATCTGAAGATCAAGGCATCCAACAACAGACAAATCAATTAATAGTGATAAGGATCAGAGCAAACATGTGTTCAAATATTTAAATCTCGTATTAAGCGCATGATAGACCCAATCGTTTGAATCTAAGACTGTAAGGCTCGTGCTTTCTTCCTGAGCTCCACCTTTTTTTGTCTCTCCTGACGCAGCTTCTCTATGAATTCTTTGTTGGCTGGATCCGCCATGAATTCTGCTTGGAGTGCTTTGGACCGTTGCGTGTAAACATCTTTTTCTTCGGCCGACATGGCTTTCCAACGGGCGGACAAGATGGCATTGCGGTCCCTCAAGGTATATTCCGGGTGTTCTTTCGCCAATTTCCTGCTTTCCTCCTTGTTGTAAAGGATGTAGGGTTGCGGCGGGGGGCGTTGGTTTCGAGGGCGGGAGTTGAGCTGCTTGGAGAGAACGTCCAAACCCTCTTGCCGCACCGCCAGCAGCTTCTCCTTCTCCTCCTGTGGACGCGTCAGTCATTGTAGGATAGCGTGTCCGCTTGCCTTCTACATACCGGAGTCAGGGCCCTGTATCTCTCGCTCACAATGCGACTGAGCATATGCCTGTCGACATCAGGGTTTTCCTCTGCGATCTGCTTGCGCATCATTTTGTTGAATATCACATAGAGGTTGAAGCGATTCGCAGGTCGACGAACGCCAGTACCCGCCTTCTTTCGTCGACTCGGCTTCTCCTCTTCTTCCTCTTCCTCGTCCGTGCTGGCCTCCTCCACGACAGGCTCGTCTTCGTTGCCCGAGTCCGAAAAGAGGCTGAAAAGATCATCATCGTCATCCTCACTAGCGTTTCGAGCATCTTCATCGGCGTCAGAAGGTGGAGTTGACGTCTTGGTCTGTTTGCGCCGTGGTCTTGTTGACTTTGGTTTCTTCGCGCTGCGTTTGCCAGAAGCCTTCCCGTTCTTCTCGAATATAGAATCCACAGAGAGAGCGTCTCGTACAGCATCCCATGTGTCGTAGCCCTGATTCAAGTCGCGTAAACGTTGCAAATCTGCCTTTATGCGTTCAATGATCTCTCTATATCAGGTATATTTTGTGTGAATTAAAAGATTGGACGCCATTGGCAAGGACCACATACCCTGCTGTATCTTTGTGCGTCTGGTGTCTGCGTGTCGCAGGAGGAGGTGATGGCTCATACGCGTATTTGACAGGTGCGGGCAGGTCCTCTTGGTCCGAGGTCGCTTCTGAGATCGCCCTCTTCCGTGTTATCCTGGGAGAATCCGAATTATACGTGGTCTGCCGATTCTCTTTAGCGTCATCGGATAGTTCCATCTCTTGCTTTATAGCCGGCGACATGTCTCTGTCCAAATTGGACCGCATGCGGGTGAGGAACGCCAGGATGTCTTCTTTCTTTTCTTTAGGCATTCTTTATGGAAAAAAGACCTGTGGAGCTTGCCCAAATTTCCACAAAATCAGTCCAGCTCAGCAGAACGCGCTCAACGCGCAAAAATTGGCCTTCTGATTCGTTACTTCGGCCGACGCGCCTCCGCGAGGATCATCGGAAATGAGGATTAGTGTATATCTGTGGTATCGTCTCATTCCCCATACAGATAAGAGTAACAGTTTAAACAAAAACCTACAAGAGCATCACAGGCGGTAAACGCAAGATGTATCATAGAGAGAGGTACTGACATCTTGATAAAAGCTACTGCTTTATTAACGATGACTTCCGGGGACAAGTGATTTATGCGACCATGTCTTCCTCGGAAATAGGAGCACTCCGTGAACTAAGCGTCTCATACTACCTTTTAAGGTACCTTGCTTTTGTTGATGCGCCAGGTACGGTTTCATTCTTCTGGAGGCTGAGTGATGTTTCATACTATACTGAGAAATCAATACAGAAAAAATTTCTGCTGTCCATCCTGCTTCATATGTATCATACCCTACTTTGGTCGAATACAAGAATATGCAACGCTTTAAAATGGATTTATTTGTGGTTAGATCCAAGCCGACCATCACAGGAAAAGACCAAAGAGGATCGTCTGTGCGACATATACGAGGTGAGAATTTCATTATAATGTAGGGTCCAGTCAGTATAAAGCATTTGTTTGCAACCAACAAAAGCGTGTCTGGGTTAGTCTTTCTTTTTTTTTTTTTTATTCCCTGGACGCCCTCTGCAAAGTGACGTATCGTCTTGCCTATTTGGTCGGCAGGAAGGTATAGAGGCTCAGAAGATCCTTTATATGATGAGCGGCAATGTGAACTAAGGTGGAAAACACCATGTGTACTAACAAAATGTGGGGGAGAAAGAGACTATGTGTAATTGAGGTTTGTTCGCTTCATGGAAAACAGAACTCTGGATGAATACGCGGGTAGTGGAAGCCGACTACTTGCGGCCAGGATACGGGCAGTCGCTGTGATAGGAATAAAGCCAGAACGGTTAGACTGGAGCATGTTTTGTGAAATAGTATTAACTTACATGGTACGGTGAGCGTAAGAGCCGCAAACGCTGCATGCATTGGAGCGGTGGTGGACAAAAGTACGAGTGGAGGAAGACATTATTGTGACAGTAAAGACGTATTGCTGATAAGAGTGGTCTGCAAGAAGAAGGAAAAAGATAAAGAGCTGGGACAGCGGGAAAGTTGCATTGCTTCTTTTATATTAGAATTGACTCATTGTTTTGACAGTTCTTTGAAACGTGTGTTCCTCGCTGCTCCGATCACTTCGAAGGTTAGCAAAACAATTTACAAACAAGTTTTGTTTTTTTGTCGTCAGACAACACAACATTCCTCCCGCTACACCCACAATTGGCTAGAGAAATAAGGAAAACGTTGTCAACAAGGGTCACCTGACGACCCAAAAGTCCACAAGTGCGATGGCGAAAGAGTCAGGTATGTACATCTTGACGGGTTTTATTTTTACATTAACATGTATGTAACACAAAAGAAACAAAATCTTAAAAGTCTTGTTCTGCATCAGCGAGGAGAACCTCTTGCAGGTCAAGCGGTATCTGTGGCAGGTGATCCAAGTCGCGTATCAAGTCCAGCTCTGCATCGTCGTCAAGGATAGAACCGTCGTCGGGTTCTGACGGCATCTGCGCCACATCAATGGCCTTTGGCATGTAATCTTCTTCGTCTTCGACCACGTCGGCCGGGTAGGCACCTGTGTAGGTGACATAATCGATGGGCTCAACGGCATACACTGTCTGGCTCTTCATGGCTCTGGACAGCGACGCCGACTCGCTCGACATGGAATACGACGCCGACATGCTTTGGCGGGTTTCCCAAGGAATGGGGAAGGGACAGACCATGTCACGCGCATCAAACTGCCCGAGCCCCTTGCGGACGCACGTGGAGACGCGCTGGTGCCATCGCGCACCAGTGTCGTTCAGCTGGGGATAGGTGGCGAGCAGGCCCCAGAGGTCGAGTACGGGCAGGTCATCAAACATCGGTAACCGGTGGTCTGGGAGCTGCTCCACGATCGTGTCCCGCTGCATTAAAGGCACCAGAAAGTCGCGGATCGTCTTGACCCGCTTCTCGGGCGTCTTAATATGCGTTCCCGTTTCCAGGTGGTTGGTTGAGAAGGATTCAAACTCTTGGAAATTGGGGTAAAGCATCACGTAGCCGCGCAGGTACACCATCTCGATAAAGTACTTCTTCCACGACTTTTTCCAGCGCGATGACCGGCTGCGGGGCACAGTGATGTTCAGCAGCCGGTCTTGCTTGAGATCGAGGAGACGGATGGTTAAATACTCGTGGAACTCGCGCCAGTGCTCGGGGAAATAGACCGCGCCCCAGCTGCATGGGATCTGGCTTGCGTACGGCGTGCGAGGCGGATAATAATTTCGCAACACATTGTCTGGATGAAAAGGTCGTCGCCCCTCCGGATTGAGTTCGACGCTGCGCGGTGAGTAAAGACTGACGCCAAACATGAGGTGCCGTGCGTTCTGCGATGCGTCGCCGTAACGATACTGCAGGATACTGTATTTCGCCCACACGTAGAACAGGGGTGATACTTCGACGTCGTCTTCAAGCAAAACAGCATAATTGTCGTCATTCGAGGGATACCAGGATTCAATGATCGCTGGCATCAGTCCGCCCTTGCGTATCCTGTGTCGGACCACTTTCTGGCCGTGGACCCATTGCAGGCTGTTGACATACATGCGTGTCACGCGATCAGACGACTGCTCCATTTGGATCGCTAGATTCACCCGGTCGCCCAAAAAGTAGGAGCGTTCGGCAGACTGGATCAATCGCGACAAGGAGTGAGGTCGCCGATCCGTCACCACCACAATATCGATCTCGGGTGTATTCCAATCTACAGAGATACGCATCAGCCACAGTCCGATTCAGACATGAGGAAACTTACGTTGGAGTGCACGATAGGGTAGTTTGGAGAGCCAGAGCGCGTGCTCGATCTGATCGATGGGCAGACTTATCGCGGTGAGTGTATCGCCCATCATTTCTAGAGCGCGTGGGACAGCCCCAGTGCCTTGCACATAGACAAAAGGCGGCGAGGCAAGGGCCTGTAGAAGACGACGGACGCCAAATGCTATAGCGGCAGCCGCAGCGTGCTCATCGGGCGGATCGAGGTTCAAGTCATGGACAATGACACGCTCACAACCGGTTGTGGCCAGGGTCTGTTCCAGCACAGCCCCGGACAATCCGCGGTATCTTCCTGTAACAATGGCATGTACAGTATAGTCAAAGCTGCACATAAGTGGATAGAGTGCAGACGCTTGGTCGGGACCGTCAAGCACGAAAGCCAAGGTGTAAAGCTGTTTGTGAGCGCGTAGTCGTACTTGGCGGAAATCGAGCGCGGCAGGAGTGGTCCGTAGGTCGAGCAGCGCCCGCCATGTTGCGTCTGTGTTGAGTGCATGGTGCATATCTGCACAGCTGGTTTGACGATCGTCGAGCGACAGGAGGCGGCAGTGGTCATGATCAGGCAGCGCTACGGAAACAATACCACCATGGAACCACAGAGCGCGGGAGATGTGGAAGGCGAGCGGGCCCTGAACAGGATCTTGAAGGAGCAGCGGAATCCAAGATGTGCGTAGCAGCCATGAGCGATGGATCGTGTCGACGGGCTGTGTAACATGCGGCAGCTGTCGGAAGGCCTCCGGAAAGCAGACAAGGTCACCATGGCCGTTGAAATTGGAAGGAAGCAGCGCGGCCTGGCTGCCTAGCAACGCATCATGGTATTCAGGTGTGTTGAGGAGGCCAACCACGTGTTTCAGGTACTGGTCTGAAATGGGCAAGACGCCCGATTCAAGCACCCAGGCGTATTCGGTGTCGAGAGGAGGCAATGCGAGCCACGGTGTAGGTTCCTCGATCACAAAAAGTCGGATCGCATCGTGGGGTTGGAGGATGGACCGCACGTCCTTGGCAGAGTCAGTCGAGCAAACCACCCAGAGGTGGGTGGGGCGCACGGATTGAGAGAGAACTGCGTCGATCTGCTTGGGGAGGTGGGACGGATCGGTCACATGGAAAATGGCTGTCAAGTTTGCAGTCGATGTTTGTTGTCCACGTTGAGAATAATGTTCCACGAGGCTTGCCAAGTCGTTTGGGCCATGCCCTTCTTGAGTATAGGACTGTAATGAGCTCAAGAATGACGTGTTATCAATTGCTTCTTGATAAGGAATCAGCCATGCATCTAGGAATAGGTAAAAATTAAGGGGGTGGTGTGAGCGTTCATTCGATAGGCTTTCTTGTTTTCTGAATTCAAGATATACCTGAATGTTTAGAAGGGAACAGGGGCCAGTACTTGTCCTTTTTGCGAATCAAGGATTGGTTATTGACCGAGGTAAGGTTGTGTGCCTCCGTGGACGATGGTGGCCATGGCGAGGGAGAGACGGGGGCGGCGGAAGACGGGGATGACTGAAAAGCGAGTTCAGGGATGGAGAAGAAATGCTGGGCGGATAGTAAGACAAGGACAATGAAGACAACGAATGAGGCGAATCGCAAGGGCCGCTTCTTTGGTAATATGACCGTGGGCATGTGTTTATGTATGCAAACCCACTAGTTTTTCTTATCGACGTTAAAGTGGGAAGGTTGGTCTGGCCAAAGCATACAACTAGGGGCGCACTAAAAGACAAAGGCAAAAAAAAAAAAAGAAAAAGAACCCTTCACCGACCGAAAAAAAAGCTTCGGGCGGCCTCTCAACTTTGATCATTTGACCCTTTTACCGTGTTGCCGGAAAATATTGTTCGACGTTTATGCTCATGCAATCATACTTTTCCTTCTCGGAGACTTCTGCGTATTGTATTTTACCAAGCTCGCATAGAGCTAGAAGCTTTCCCTTAGCGATCGATCTTTTGGTTGTTATGCTGGCGATCGGTACTATTCCTTCTCATAAACCCAGCAATGTGCTCGCCTGCGGAGCTGTCAGCTCGACGTATCCGGGATTTCCATGAGAGGTTGTCGGTAATACAAACAAGCTAGAGTCGACAAGCCAATGGTAATTTTCTTTTGTGGTAGAAGCAAAAACCCACAGCACTACATAGCCATCCATTGTGTATAATCCTGAAAAGCGAGCGGGGCATCCCCCAAGTGCCTGGGTGGCCAATAATGAGACCTGTCTCTGTCCCACAGCACCGTGTTTAGCTTGATCATGGGCATCCTGTGCCATGATTTTCTGTGTTTGAATTGAGTCGCATGGCAGCCGAAGCGTTACTTTTGGACCCTTTTGTTCTCTTTCCAGCAGTACACACCGTGTAAATCTGACGTTCACAAAAAAGGCTTATTATTCCACTTCCGTCATCTGGCGTCATACAAGGCCTGTGCTATGTAGTGGAAAGTGCAAATGATACACAACGCAAGATAAACGTATGGTATCTGGAGTTCACGGATCACAGTCTCTTCGGTGATAAGACAGATACGGTAAGGAATGAAAATAAATAGATTCATCAAAAGGTATTGGTGCAGCGAACGCCGGGACGCGGAATCTGATGATGCCCCTTCATCTCCTAGTCTTCTGCAAGGAAAGACTTTAAATATGCGGTGCAACGTGCACCAAATGCACCTGCTGCCCTCGGGAGGAGATTGTCCTTTTTTTTGTGACGCGTCGTTTTCTCATACGCACGTATTTCTATGCACAGTCTTTCCCACACTTTTGTTCGTTAGGGAAGGACCAGAGGTCGTTTATAGAGATCTCCTGATATGAGTTGGACGAGAATTAGCAATGGTATCTATATACATATGGGATGAAGGAAGAGCGAGCGAGATGAAGGGAGAATGACAATGCGGTGAATTAGACAGTATGCTGGTGGTGGTGGTGCGACGAAGGGTCGTGTTTCCGGCGGGAGTACCAGAGGAATTGGATAAAGATGGTGAAATCAAAGGTCAAGGTTCCGGCGCTGCCGATCAGGAATGGTATGGCTTCAATAAGCGAGTCGCGGGTATTGTTTGGGTTGGACAAGATGCTTGTTGAGTACGTGAGGTTGCCACAGGCGGCGAAAACAAACAAGGCAGGCGAAAGACCTTTGACCGACTTGCGCTTGTAATTTTTGCGAATTTGGGGGATGCGAGACAGTAGGTACAGGAACGTGCAAACCCATGCAAAGAGGCGACCAATGACGAGTGCCTCAGCGCCATTTTCTGCAGCTGTAGGGCCATCGTTCATCGTTGTAAGGCTGGACGAAGTCGAGAACTGCATGCCAAATAGCATGATACCAAGCAGGATCGAACCCGCTTTCTTCTTGGAACCAGCTTCGTCAAGAGTATACCATTTGCTCGGCGAGGCTGAGGCAGAATAAGGCGCAAACATGTCATCGACCGACGCACTGCTGCTCGTGCTGCTTGTCCGCTCCGGGTCGATCAGAAGCGGTGTACGTACCGATGGATGCTGGAAGGCGGATGAAAGAGGGGACTGTTTCCCATCCTGATAAACAAGCTCGTCCGGTATAATGGAACGCTTAATCTTGTTGTAATAGACCCACTGGCCGAGCAGACAGCAGTCAATGAAGACAAAGTAAATGCCGAGGTAATACTGAAATGGCAGCTGATGCGTCAGAATACAGCCAATCAGGTTAGCGGTGTCGCCTGTTGTTCAGGAAATATAGGTCAGTCATAATGTGATGGCGTCTGAGCACCGTCAGTCACCTGCCTGCGAGCCATATAGATAAGAACTTGAGACTAAGTGAGCTCGCCGAGCCGATCTTGTAATTTTCTATCACTTGGCTGTAACAATAACAGGAAGGAAAAGATTGGTAAACAAACCCCGCACATTGTTTACATTGCGATGTACGTACGGGAGCTGTGCATTGAGCCAGCATAGTATCGATAAATAGCCGCAAATCACACTGAAGGCCCCCTGGTTGCTGTATACACAGTCGCCAAACAACGTCTATGTATTACGGTCGATGAGTCAATTTTTCAGGGCACGGAGTTTGGGTTATTACGTGTATCCAGTGTATATAGTCCAGGTCATCCTGCGGGGGTATACATTCTTGGGTCATGTCAGATAATTAGAAGAAAGGAAGAAACGAGAAAATGAAAAGAAAAAGAAAAGGGAAGAAAAAGGTTTTAAAGGAAAGAAGCGATTCATGCTAAGGGGGTGGAGATAGCCAAAAGACGGAAGGTAGAAACCCACGAGATAATGGATTTGCCTAAAGCGGATCAAGTACAGTCGGCGCTGCCGTTGTCGACTGATGTCATTGGTTTACCTGGCTTCGTCGCTTGGTTATACAGCGGGGGAGCGTCATTCCCCAGAGCAGACACACGCCGTCCCCTGACTCACTCATACTCACTTGTTCTCTCCTCTAGGCCGACCAGGCGTTCCCGTGCCAGCGATAGCCACGCGTGCACCCCACCCCTTCTTTTCCCCATCCCCGCCGGCTTGGATCCCCCCCCCCCCCCCAATTCACTGTGCGTGAGGTCTGCTGCGTGTGGCAATTCTTGACTTTTTAGGCTTTTGTTATCTTTTATGATGCCAGCAGTCAAAATCTACACCCATTAGTGCATGCACGCATACACCATACTATACAGTGCTCCCCGTTAAAGGAAAGAAAGATAAGAAGCGGCTCCTTCTTTTTTCTCAATATTGTGTTATTGCCATGGAAAGCCCTGTTCCGATCATTTTCCGCCTCCGTCCTCACCTACATCGCTTGTTTGGCATGCTGCGTAACGATGCTATAATTTTTTTTCTTTTCCTTCTTCGGAGCAAGCCACGACGAATGCCTCTTGCTTGCCGCAAAAACAAAAAGCTAAAGATAGTTTGCGATCTTCTTGATTGCTTTCGCACGGCGTAACTTTTTTGGGTGAGGGGAGGGGGGGACGATGCAACCGGCCGATGCTTGTTCTCTTTTCTTTATTCGCGTATTGTCTGTTCCCTTTCCCTCACGTGCCGAACTCGGGAGTCTTCATGCGTTGGTAGCCTTTTTTTTGCTGACGACTATATACAGAGGCTGGGCGGGACGTCCCGTATCTCTTACATCGCGCGTTGGCGATGCTCCTGGAATGAAACATCATGGAAGCTAGAATGATTCGCTGGCGAAAGCTTGGAGAAGTTAGAAGGAGCATGAAACTATCAGTGTATACCTCCAGCACGATATCAATGATATCATGCATCGCAAGTAAGCCGCTCAGGTGAGTATGGCTTGTCATGCGCACTTTATAAATGCATAAAATTTCATCACTGAACGCCTTGAATGCTTGTATCATATCTGTGTGCCTTCCAACACACACATTTCATTGTACGTTCCTAGTCGAATCTTTATTTCTTCGGGATGACGGGATAACTCGCATTGGGACTACCCTGTATTCAACATGAGCAGCCGCCAAGACAGTGTGATTATTTCACACTGAACCGATTAATGAATGATATATATATGTCGTACTGTATCCAATGAGAATGATGTGTTAACAAAAGGACAACGCTGAATGTATGAATGTCATGCAGTGACTATTTTCAAAAAGCGCTGGTCAGATTTGCCGTTGCTGGAGTTGTCTCAAAATCCATCAAGCGGTTCCCAGTTGACGGCGAGCCTCTGCGTGCGATCGCGGACACTTGGGCTGTATATACCAACCCCCACTCTCTCCTTTTCATTCCCTGCTGCCCCATTATACTGTGTTGTTATGTCTGTAAGCAGCAAGGACGTCATTTATTCCGACGACGATGAAGACGACGAAATCGAGTTGCCCATCACCTCATGGGGTAGTCAAACGCCTACTCAAAGTAAATCCAAAGAAGAGAGCACTCAAGGCCAGGTCTCAGACTGGAATTCTCTGATTGACCCGAATGCCAAGATCACGTCAGGTCTCGGCTCTGGCAATCTTCATCGTCAAGGCCGCAACTACAAACCCGTCGACGAAGACTACATTCTCGCGCAACGCAAAAAGCAACCTCTTCCCAAAAAGTCGTCCAAATCCAAAGCCGAGAAGAAGAAGGTTCGCTTCGATACCACCAGTAGCCCCTCTACGACGCCCAAACGGGACGCACCCACCAGGGCCTCTCGCAAGGACCCCGCTCCTCCCCCTTCTTCGTCGATACGGTCACCTCAGAAATCAGTGTGGGGCAGTGCTAATCTAGTGGAAGAGCCTTTTTGGGAGGTAGCGTGTGCTCACATCCTTATTTGGAGTGTCCGATGAAACTGACAACGTTTTATGTGCAGAACACCTCCTCAGGCGTCAAGACTTCCCTCGACGGTCCTGCACAGACTCAGCCCCCACGATTTTCGCGTCCAAAAAATGGAAACAGACAACAGCAGACCGAAAAAGATCCGTGGGCACCGCCACCTAGTGCGAATAAGAACAAAAGGCTCAACGAAATCCAAAGCAGGCCCGCCAAGAACGAGTCCAAGTCCACGAACGACTCTGCACGATGGGACCCATTTAAAGAGACAACCCCACAAGCGCGGGACGCTGGCAGCTGGAAAGGTGTGCCATCGAGGGAACCCCGCTTTGATGGCTGGGACATATCGCCCGAGGTACAAGCTGAAGCTGCTGCAGCTTCAGCTTCAAGCAATACTCCATCACAGAGCGATGGCTGGGCCAGTTCGAGTAATTGGGACATGGGCGCCGTTTCTGCAACAGGCTGGGGAGATCCTGCTACCAATACCGCTGGCGCAACGATTCTGTCCAAACCATCCGGATGGTCGGCTGCACCTCCTTCAACAGCAACCACCGCGCTCTCTTCATCCAACCCTCCGTCATCGTCCGCCCCGAAATCCAACCGGCAGTTTTCGGACGCAGGACGCCGCAAATACTCGAAGCCCATCGGCTCCGGTCCACTACCTAACAATTACAACCCCAATGTGCCTGTGGCGCCACCGAAACGCGTGGCCCGCATGCCTGCGGGCGAGAACCCGGTCATCCTGACGGTCAATGTCCGGCTCGAAGAGGAGACCAGTATACCAATCGATATTCGCTATCATGATGACCCAGACTTCCTCGCACGGCAATTCTGCATGCGGTATCGGATCAAGTCCAACGCGACGTTCACAGCGCTGCGTGAACTCCTCACGGACGAAAAGAAAGCGGAACTCCAGTACCAGAACACGCTCAAAAGGCAGGCGGGAGAGCGCGCCACCCGGCCGTTCGACAACCACCACCAGCAGAACCATCGCCGCCCCCAGCATTATCAGACTCATCACTCTCATCACGGCCCGTCGCCTGGTGCCTCCACTGCACATTACACCGCCGACACTCACCCTGTAAATTTTACATAATTCAATCACAAATTGCATTTCCCTTGTTCCCTGGTTTTCCCTTTTTTGCTGCTGTTGCATGAATTCTCATTGGTTTGGTGTGGCGCATGAACGAATGAGGTATCTCTCAGGGCAAGGTGGCTTGTGCGATGAGTCAATTTCGAATCAGGGCAGGGCAAGTAACACACCCCAATTCCCGTCCCGCTCTCGCTTCCAACCGCGCTTTCTTCTTGCTCCTTCTCCTTCTCTCTCTCTTCTCTCTCCGTCTGTTCTCTCCAGTACCGTCTGACAATGGCAAGCCTGACTCCCGAGCAAAAGTACGACCTTATCACACGCAACCTCCAGGAGGTGCTCGGTGGCGATGAAATCAAGAAAATCCTTGCTGAACGTGATCTCAAAATGTACTGGGGCACTGCTCCTACGGGTCGGCCACATGTCGGTTACTTTGTGCCCATGACCAAGATTGCTGACTTCTTGGCTGCCGGCGTCGAGGTAAGCTTGAATGCGAATCCTGTGGCATGGTAATTGATCCATGGTGGTTAGGTCAAGATTCTGCTGGCAGATCTGCACGCTTTCCTGGACAACATGAAGGCGCCCCTTGAGCTTGTGCAGCACCGCGTGAAATACTACGAGGCCATCATCAAAGCCGTCCTCACCTCGATTGGCGTATCCATTGAGAAGCTGACGTTCGTCATTGGCTCCGATTTCGAGCTGTCAAAGGAATATACCATGGACAACTTCAAGTTGTCTGCCTGTGTGACCGAGCACGATGCCAAAAAGGCCGGTGCTGAGGTGGTCAAGCAGGTCGCGTCGCCCCTTCTCTCTGGTCTCTTATACCCGGGCATGCAGGCCCTCGATGAGGAGTACCTCGGCGTCGACTGCCAGTTTGGCGGTGTCGACCAGCGCAAGATCTTTGTCATGGCCGAAAAGTACCTGCCCCAGCTCGGCTACAAGAAGCGCTCCCATCTCATGAACCCCATGGTCCCCGGCCTCGCTGGCGCCAAAATGTCCTCCTCTGATCCTGACTCCAAGATTGATTTCCTTGACACCGCCAAGGACGTGCAAAAGAAGATCAAGAAGGCTTTCTGTGAGGAGGGTAACATCACCGACAACGGTCTTCTTGCTTTCATCAAGAACGTCTACCTGCCTTGCAAGAGCTTGAAGGAGGACAAGCCCAAGTTCATCGCGCCTCGCCCCGAAAAATACGGTGGTGACATTATCTACGACGATTACCAGAAGCTCGAGAGCGATTTTGAGGCCAAGCTGCTGCACCCTGGCGACCTCAAGGCCGGTGTCATTGCCGCTATCAACGAGCTCCTGGACCCTATCCGGAAAGTGTTTGAGGATCCCGAGATGATGAAGCTCTCCGAGCTCGCCTACCCCCCGGAGAAGCCCAAGCAGAAGTTCGTCAAGGAGAAGAAGCAGAAGAAGAAGACCAACGCGCCTCCTGCTGCTCCTGCCGACGCTGTCGCTGCTGCCGGTGCTGGTGAGGCTGCACCTGCTGCCGAGGCCGCCTCCGCACCGGTTGCGGCCACTGAGGCATCATCCTAATCGAGCCTCGTAATATTTCTCATTGGATAGAACCCCTTTCCCCATTTGCCTTTTTGTAATCTCTTATAGGAAAAGGAAAAAAGAATAGTTTTTGCATATAGTGTGTATACATTCAACATCAAACATCTGTCTACGTGTAGCACGTATTTATATGGCAAGTCGGATTCACTGACTGGTCTGCTGCTGGATCTCGGCACGCTTGACGCGTCGCTCGCGAACAGCCGCCGCAAGGGACTCGAGCACGTCCTCGGTAGCATCCCAGTCGATACAGGCATCCGTAATCGAGACACCGTACTTGAGTGCGACCGGGCCGTCGGCCGTCAGGCTTTGCTTGCCCTCGTGAATGTGCGACTCGAGCATGACACCCACCAACGCATCCTCGCCGTGTGCGATTTGATCTGCCAGGTTCTTGGCGACCTTGGGCTGGTTGCGGTGGTCCTTGCTCGAGTTACCATGGGAGCAGTCGACCATCAAGGAGGTCTGGAGCTGCGCCTTTTCGAGCTTGGCCTTGGCCGCCTTGACGTTGTCAGCGTCATAGTTTGGTCCGTGCGAACCGCCACGCAGGATGATGTGGCAGTCTGGATTACCATAGGTGTGCGTGATGGCAGCCACGCCAGCACGGGAGATACCCAAAAAGTGGTGAGGCACCGCCGCTGCGCGGATACCATCGATGGCAATGGTGAGGTTGCCGTCCGTGCCGTTCTTGAAGCCGATGGGAAACGAGGAGCCAGACGCAAGCTCACGGTGCAGCTGCGACTCGGTGGTGCGCGCACCGATAGCGCCCCACGAGATCAGGTCGGACAGATACTGGGGTGAAATGGTGTCCAGCAACTCGGAGGCGACAGGGACGCCCATGTTTGTCAGTTCGCAGAGCAGGCCGCGGCCGATGCGGAGGCCCTTGTTGATATCGAAACTCTCGTCCAGGTTGGGATCGTTGATCAGGCCTTTCCAACCCACGGTCGTCCGAGGCTTTTCGAAATAGGCTCGCATGATAATCAGAAGGTCGTCCTTGTAGTGTTCTCTTGCCTCGGCCAGCAAGGTAGCTTTTCCATTACAGAGTACCATTGAGTTTGGATCTCCCTCAATAGATCAATAGACAACACACTACTTACCATATTCTTTGGCGGCAAGGGCATCGTGGATCGAACACGGGCCGACAATGGCAATCAGACGGTCGTCTTGCTTGTGCAGGATGCGCGACACTTCGTTGCGTGCTCGAGTGACGGTCTCTTTGGAGCGCTCAGACTACAATAGGTAGACAGAGTCAGCGGGAACAAGTCAAACAAGTCCATTGTAGGCTGCAAGTATTACAAGAGGGAACTCCTCAGCAATAAAAGAGGGAGCCAGAAGAGCACTGTAGTTTCGGATACGCAGGTCAGTCATAATGTAGAGGAACGAAAGAGAAGTATGAAAGAAGAGGCTTTGCATTGAAGAAAGTATTTATAAATAGGCGAGGAGATCAGGCTCGTTTCATGCCGAACGGTTGGCCCTGACCATCGGAAGGGGTGTGGGGGGGGGGGACCGCTCCTCGCAGTACGCAGTGGTGCAGTGCGCAGTGTGCATTGTGTATTTTTTTGATTTTCAGCTTTTTGGGGGTGAGATATCAAGTTTGGATGACAGCAGCCCGCCTGAAATCTTCCACCTCTCCCCTTGACCACAAAAAAATATAATAGTCCATGATCCCAACACCGGATCTGTCCCACCTTACCAGCCAGGACTTTGACAGAATATATGAGCCAGCCGGTAATTCATTACATTTCATCGTGTTTATTTGCTTATTCTCTGCAGAGGACACGTTTCTACTCCTGGACGCTCTGGAGGAAGACGAGGCATGGCTGCAGGCGAAGAAACCCAGTCTATGTCTCGAAATAGGGTAAGCCCAGCGTCCCCTACCCTGATCTATGCATAATGACGCGGCTCTATAAAGATCGGGATCAGGCTGTGTCACGACGTTGCTCGCCAAGATCGTCGGCCAGGCCAATGCGGGTAAGCCAAGCAACAGATCGTCGGACGATGCACTCAATCAAGGCCAGTCTTTTTGACGACGGATATCAATGAACACGCGTGCGGTGCAACACAACAGACCGGTCTCAAAAACGGCGTCAAGACGATCGAAAGCGTTCGGACGTCGCTTGTGGAGGGGCTGCTACCGCGGCTCCATCATGCAGTGGACGTGCTTTGCTTCAACCCGCCTTATGCAGTGACTCCCCCAGAAGAAGTGGGAAGTCTGGGCATTGAAGCTGCATGGGCGGGTGGTATCGACGGTCGCCAGGTGATTGATGCCATGCTCCCGTTTGTCACGGTAACTGCTTGTTTTCCACGCTATGCGTATAATTGCTAAGCCGAAATGCATCTCGGCGCAGGAACTCTTATCACCCAGCGGTGTCTTTTACTTGCTTCTCATTAATGAGAATCGACCGGCTCAGGTTGCCGATATCATGCGGGAACACTATGGTTTGCAGGCGGATATCATCATGGAACGGAGGGCAGGCAGGGAGAAACAGTACATTTTGAAAATACAACGGTGAAAAAGGGGATGTATCAGAAACAAACGGAACAGAGAAAAACTAAGACTGATGTGTGTGTGTGTGTGTGTGTGTATGTGTGTGTGCATGTGTATCCCGGGTACAGAGACAGATATAAATATGAACGCTTGCGTGCATGCGGCGTAGGATTCGTAGGTTGTTTGTAAGATAAAAAAAAGAACACTTGTCCATGTTTTCTAGATGGTGTGTGCGGGTTGGCCGGTTGCGGAGGGAATGTTGATCAGTGCAGCATAAGCACGCCTATCATTGAAGCACGTTTATCCTCGGTCAGTCACCTGATAAGGGCCGGCCAGAATAACAATCCAAAGACTTACTTGGACCACTGCGCAATGCCGTATTTCAGACCACGCAGAAACGACGAGCCGCTTGTTTCGCCAGACGCTGAGGGCGCGATACGTCGGGCGGGGTATTTGGCGCGGATACGATGCCATCGCCACACATGACTGAGGACGGCCCAGCCGAAACCGTTGACAAAGGGCATGATAAATTGATTGACAACAACTGCAGACCAGAATATCTGTAGCGGTGAAGCGCCCTGTTCTTGCAGGGTCTCAATCGAGCGGTTGAATGTGCTCTCGAAACGCATGTCCGGTATGGCCGGCCGCTTCAAGAGGTGTCTCGCCCGGTCATGTCGGTCCAGATCAAAGTCGAGCGGGTCGCCGCCTTCGTAGAAACGCTGTCGTTCTCTGCGTTGTAGCTCCAGCAGACGCAGAAGCTCTTCATCCGTATAGTCACTGTAATTGTCGCCCATGTTGCTCATAGAAAAGAGTGAGAAGGTGTGGGTCTGTTGCTGTGTTGCGCGCGTTAGGATTGGTAAACTCAGCCAGCACCTGCACCGACAGCACTACTCCACACGATTTGGCCCTGTCGAATTGTATCCTCTTTTGTCCTGAACTACGGTCGCCTCGTACCAGCAGTGCCACCAGTATCAGCATCACTCGCATCACTGTTATTGCTATAGCAGACAGAGTCAGCCGTGCTCAATGACAAGCAGCTCGGCTCCTATCGACACTACTGCGTTTGCTCATCCTCAGTTCAATGTCACGCAGTGGATCAATGCCACGCTCCGGCCTCGTCCGCGTACCAACGACACGCCCGAACCGCCCAACAGCGAACAGGAGACGACGGTGCTCGTCACCAAGCTCCAGCTCGCGAGCGAACAGGTCTCGCGCAAGACCACCGACGTGACAGACGGCGTCATGAAGACCATGTCGCGTCTGCTGTACGACCTGCGCGTCATCACCGAGGATGCCCAGGCAACCCAACACGGCGTTGACCACGTCCGCAAGCATCTCACCTTGGCCGAGACGACCGACACCGACGCCGTGCTCGATCGCCTTCGCCAGCTCCATCTTGTCAAGACACGCATGGAAAAGTGCTGTGCCGCGCTGCGTGAGGCTGAAAACTGGAACAACCTCGAGGTGGAGGCCATGCGCGTGCTGGAGCACGGCGACTACGAGAGCGCGGCCAACCGCCTTTCGAGCGCACAGACGAGTCTGGATGCATTCACAGGCGACAAATCCACTGCCGAATACACACGTCGGCGTGAGCTGCTCTCGCAGCTGCGTACGGAGCTCGAGAACGCGCTCAAGCCGCGCGTGGAGAGTGCGCTCAAGGCACGCGACGAGGCCGAGTGCTACAAGTATTACAAGATCTATGGCCAGATCGGCCGTTCCGAGGACTTTGTCGACCTGTACTTCGAGGTGCGCAACGAGCCCAAGCTGGTCGAGCACCCAGACGAAGACTGGGTCGACTCGCTTGCCACCTTTTACGACCACGTCTTTCGGTTTGTCTCCGAGGAGTACATCTGGTGCGCGGCCGTCTTTTCCGACCCCAAGCCGGTCGTGCAAGCCTTGGTGCAGCACATTCTGCAGTCGCTCGATCCGCCCGTCGCAGACCGTCTCGCGGCGATTGCGACGACGCACCAAGACGTGCGTGCGTTACCGCGCCTCGTCGTGGCCTTTACCGCCACCGAGTCTTTTGGGCTCTCCCTCGAAAAGCTTTTTACCAAACCACCCGTCAACACCGCATCGTTTGGCGAAGCCTCCTTTGAATCCCGCATCAAAACACACACGCGCAAACGCTCCAACTCGACGCAAATGACCTTGGTGCCCCTCACCCTGCGCCACGCCGACGCCAACGCCTGGTCGTACGTGCTCTATGTCCCGTTCCTGCCCTTCCAGTCCCAATTCGCCACCTTCGAAAGCCGCTATCTTCAACGCCAGCTAGAGCAGACCCTGTCCCAAGCGGGCGACACCGCCATCATCTCGGGCGTCTTTGAGGCTGCCAACGCGTCTCTCGACCGATGTCTCAAATTCACGCACGGCTTTGCTGCCGCCGAATGGCTGCGCACCGTCAACGCCTTCATTATCGAGGTGAAGCGCACCCTGGACCAGCGGCTCAAGAAGCTCGAGCGACCCACAAAAGATACCAAAGGCGAAGAGGACGATTTCGATCTGGAGGAAAGCGACTGGTCGACGTTCCAGGTGTACGTGCGCTTTTTGGACGTGTGCCGGTCATTTGACCTGGGCATGCGCACCTTCGAAGAGGCTGTTTCCCGCGCACTCGAAGGTGTACGGGGCTACATCCAGGAAAAAGACCAGGATGAGAATCCGCTCCTCAGCCCAGTGACGCCGAGCGTCTTTAGCTTCTCCGAGCGGCGGCGAGCCAGCCTCGACGTCGCGGTGGCCAAACCCA
Organism: Syncephalastrum monosporum B8922; assembly: GCA_000697355.1. Lineage (NCBI taxonomy): Eukaryota > Fungi > Mucoromycota > Mucoromycetes > Mucorales > Syncephalastraceae > Syncephalastrum > Syncephalastrum monosporum. The sequence continues at coordinate 364,762 of JNEN01001262.1, forward strand.
AGCACGAGCGGAAACGGAGCAGTGTGACCAACTCCTTTGTCGCGACCGATCCGCCCGAGCCTATCCACCCCAAGGCATCGCTCGCCCTGCTCCGCACGTCACGGCTCAACTCGGCTGAGCTGCAGCGGATCATGAGCCAGGTGTCGTCGGTGCAAGAAGACGGGGATGCGAATGCGGTGCATATGCTTTTGCAGCCGGCCGAGGCGCAGATCAGCCAGCTGACACAAGACTGTCAAGCGGGTGTGCATGAAGCGGTGTTGGCGCCGATCGCGCAGCATCTCGATACCATTCCCTCCCTCGAGTCGAAGGTGTGGACCGCCCCCGACCCACAGCCGCGCAAGTCGGTTGTGGAAGACGCAACGATTGACATTGATATGCCGCAGTTCAGTCTCTCGCCCAACGATTACATCACGCGCGTCGGCGAGCAGCTTCTCTTGCTGCCGCAGCATTTCGAGGTGTATGCAGTCGACAACAATGCGCTCGCCTACCACACCGAGACGATTCCCTTCCACGAGGAAGCGCCTGCGGCCAACGACGCAGCGAGCGAAGAGGAGGAAGACGAAGAGGAAGCGTCCGAGATGATCCAGGTCTGGACGGCGAGCGTCGCGCGCGGGGCGACCAAGAAGTTCCTCGATGAGATTGTCAAAATTCCCAAGCTGACAGCCCAGGGACGACGGCAGCTCCGGATAGACATTGAGTACCTGGTCAACGTGCTGTCTGCGCTGGACGTGGCACCGTTACCAGAGCTCGTACAGTTCCACGAGACATTAGCCATTTAAAGGTGCCATTGGCTACACGCCCCCATTCCGCACAATAGCCAGTCATAGAATGATCACCCTCGCCAACCCCCAATTCATGCAATAATAATAATAACACTCGATATTTTGCTCGTACAAAGAGGAACGTTGTTTGTGTGTGCAATAGGAGCAGCAAGAAGCAGTAAAATAAATTGCTTACAAACGACGACCACGGCGACCACCCTTTCTGCGGGTGCTGTCAGTGGGGATGGGAGTAACATCCTCAATGCGGCCGATCTTGAGGCCGGAACGGGCCAAGGCACGGAGAGCGCTCTGGCCACCGGGACCGGGGGTCTTGGTGCCCGTACCGCCAGTGGCACGGATCTTGACATGAACAGCGTTGATGCCGAGCTATTCCATAAAATGGATATTTCCATCAGCCACTGCAGAAAATTATGATAGATTTGTGTCCCTTACCTCCTTGCACTTGGCAGCAACGTCCTGAGCAGCCAACATGGCGGCGTAGGGCGACGACTCATCACGGTCAGCCTTGACCTTCATACCACCTGGATGAAATATAAGTATACGACATAAAAGGTACACACGGGAGGGGGATGCATGCCAAACAGGCAATGCACGCCGCTCAGCCCAGACTCGGATGTCAAGCGCGATGGCATGATGCCGAAGCCTGGGGGGTGTCCTTTGCGGCGAGATCCAAACAGTAGAAAAACTTACCGGTGACACGCGAGATGGTCTCACGGCCAGACAGATCAGTGACGTGGACGAAGGTGTCGTTGAACGAGGCAAAGATGTGGGCGACGCCAAAGACGAGCTCACCCTCACGGACTTGGGGACCGAGGGTCACGTTCTCAGTGGTCTGCTTCTTGGGAGCGTTACGCTTGGACTAATGAGCGATATCGTTTGTTAGATGATGTTCATAGAGTTGCATGGATGGATAGATAGCTAGATGGATGGGTGGGAGGACGGATGGATGGATGGATGGTGGGATACATACCATGTTGCAAGAAAAAGAGAGGGAGTCTTTGGTTGCCTAATCCTCCTCAAAATTTAAATTGTCGCGGAACCCAAAGGCGCCGCCTAAAAAGGAAACTTTTGAACTTGGTGTAGTAAAACCTGAGTGCCCTTTTTTTTTTTACTAGCCCCAAGTGCCTACCTGCCAAGGTAAATATGACAGCAACTATATGCTTTCCGCACAAGCAGCTCATATGTATGTCACGCCTAGATCATGGTCTTGTGTTTTGGAAAAGAGATAGGTTTGAACAACATACCCTTGGCAAAATTGCCGCCCTGACTGAGATATACAGCCAGTGTTCTGAAAGAGCACACCCGAACGGTTGACAGACCTATGCAAGAAGGTCGCTCTGTTGTGCGTGAAGCGTCATAACGGTATATGCACATGATGAATAAGCCAGTACTTGTATAGCGCACAGATATATCAGAATAAAAAGCAAACAGGGGAAAGAAACATGCAATTTGTTCGGTTTGGTGATCTCTAGGTTTTTCTTTTTTTAATGGAATTTAGGTAGTGCGACCCTCGTAGAACTTGTCCAGGAAGGTAACAGGCTTGGGCGGGGCCTCCTCCTCGTAGAAATAGCGGTAGATATGAGTGGTCTGCTTCCAGACGTTCATGGTCTCCTGGTACTCCATCTGACCCTTGGCGAGCAGGATGTCACGGACCTCGAGCTCAGTGACGTGGCGGTTCTTCTCAAACTCCTCACGGACCTTGGCACGGATGACGGACACGGGAATGTCGAGCTCGTGCAGTTTTTGGATCTCGGGCACCTTTAATGATCTTAGTATCTCTTTATCTTCCTTTGCCGAGCGCGCACACGGCACACACACACACACATATATATATATATGAAGAAATTAAGTGTGTTCGAAGCATATACATCGTTTTGCTGATAGGCTGCAATCATGTTAATCAAAGGACAGAGTATCGCGAGTCGTGTGGGTTGGGATATGAGAAGTAGCCGCGTGATTCGATACAGTCTGCTTGATTGATTGACTGATTGTGCGCAAGCATGTGTGTGTGTGTGCGTGTGTGTGTGCGTACTCATGTGGCGAATGTGCGTGACAACAACTTACAGACTTCTGCCATTTTCTGTAAAGGGAAAGCGCGCGGGAGGTTGCCTCTGCGCCCGACTTGGAAGTGACGGTGGTGGCGGCAAAGTTGGAAGTACCAAAGATGGCGTTCATTGAGAGAGGGGAGTTGGGAAGGTGAATGAGACCAAGTCTGCGTCTGTTTTTGTTTTGGTTCTTTTTCGTGTCCCGCCCCAGAAAGTTGTCTACGTCCATTTCTGCGGGGGCATATGTGTCTTAAATCAACCATTCTATTCTTCAACCATTCTATCTTTCATTCCTTCATATACTCTCTGTCTCTGTCTCTTGTCTCTCTTTCTTTCTTTCTTTCTTTGTTTTTCTCTCTCGTCGCGATACCAATGTTGGACTCTGTGAATGACATTCATTTGCCCCAAGCCCAATCCCATGTCGAATAGTCGCGTATTCTCCTGTCTTTCTTGCTCTCGTGCTTGTTCCATTTACAACAGTTACATGTCTGGGTCGAGGCCTGCATATGGCACATTCACGTGCCTTCGTTACGTACCTTCTAATGGCAACAGACTTCTGCTTACGAGAGCTGCACCTTTGGCTATGAGAATGAAAGGCCTTCATACCGCAGTAGGTTCCTCGTGCCTGCCCACAGTCTTACCCATTTGCTTGCCCGTTGCCCAAGCAGGACATTCATGATAGAATGCTGATCAGCTATCTTGACCATTTAAATACAAACTAATCAAACACCATTTTATACTCACAACGTGCGTGTAAAGCCAAGGCATTACTGTGACAAATCACTAAACGCGGAAGAAGCGATACGCGTCAATGGGATAATGACACATTGGCATACCAGAGGGAAGGGAAGGCGAGAAGAGCACGTCACTGGAAGGACCATTGGACAAGCATTGATATACAAACAGATCTTTTGGCAACAGAGCACTCTACTGCTGCTCGTTCTGACCTTTTGTCGCTAGAGTTCTGGCTGCATACTTGATGCGGCACGGTTGGTCCTTCTTAATATCTTTCCGATAGATGCGCTCCATGCGATCTTTCCACTTTCTTGTTCTCTTCCTCCTCCAGTATGACCAAGGACTTCTTCATCAGTTCTCCCACAGACGCATCGTCTTGTTCGGAGAATAAAGAACTCGACTTGTTAGACCACCCTCTCCCTCTCGCCTCTGCGTTGGAAGCCACCACGCCTGGTGAGACCGGTATTGTCGGTCATGATGCGGATCTCACACCCGCCAAATGTCGGACGCTCGCCAAGCTTTGTCCGCCACGCTTAACCCACTCATCACTCACGCTCGGCACGTCAGACACTTCCTTGACCGGTTCGCACACCAGTTTTATTTCCATGATCGATTGTTCCCATGAAGGAAGTGCATTTAAAGAGCGTTCGCGGCGTAAAAAGGCAGAGATCGAAGCCGCCGCATCTGCCACCCTGGCAGCAGCCCGTGCAGCACGCACCACATCTCAGTCGCCGGCGACTGATCTGCTGAGCACAGCCAGCATTCCCTGTTTTTCTCCCATGATGAGCGACCACACACAAACGACAACGCGCAAAACAACTGTCACGGTAGAGGAAAGCATCCCCGTTGACAAGGTGTCCAGTCGCACATTGGACACGAAAGAGACGCCTGTCTCGCTCCCCACGTCTCTATCATCCGCAAAGAGCAGTCGGCCAAAGGAGCATTCACTTGGTCGAGGGAACCATGATCTTATTGCGGCTCAGGACAACAATCAAGCAGGACAAGAGCCGGCAGGTGCTATCTTGGGTTCCATAGCCAACGATATCAAGAGAAATATCCGATTACATCAGCAACTCCACAGGTCGCCTGCTGTAGCGATCAAGAAAGATCAGGGCGATTCTGCAACTGCCTTCCGCTATCGTAAAGAAATGAAACAGATGGGTGTCGTTAATGAATTGGTTGAAACGGAAGAAAACTATATCCATGATCTCGGGATCCTATGCAACGTAAGAAAGCCACTATTTTATTAAGAAGAAAGAAAAAAAAGAAAATAGAGTGCACTGACACAGTCTTAAAAAGCACTTTATGACAGCCATTTTAGAAAAGACATCGATACTCTCTGAGCAAGAACGGAATATCTTGGTGCGCAACATCTTTGAAGTCCAGGAATTTCACGACCGTTTTTACAACGCACTTATGACGTCTGCGGGCAAGCGCTACGAGGACGGCGGGCAGAAACGTCCCGCCGGGTCTCGTCTGCTGCAAATCGCGCGTTGTTTTTGTGATTGGGTATGCGTGATATATCATTTTTTGAGTTTTCAGGGACTGATCGAGTCGTTCTTAGAGCTCAGGCTTCAAGATATATTACCATTATTGTATTCAACAAGAGGATGCGTCACAGACATACCGCCGCCTGCTCCAAAGCAACAATCAGTTCTCACTTTTTATCAACCAGCTCCATGCACTCCACCGTTCCAACGCCACCGATGTTTCGGATACCAAAATCAATAAGCTCACCTTTGATGATTATTTCATCATGGTAAGCTGCCCCCCCCCTGGCAACCTGTCTACAAAGCTAAGAGTATCCTATCCTAGCCACTCCAAAGAATCTTTCGGTACACGCTCTTGCTTCAATCCATCATCAAAACAGCCGAGAGCGGCACAGAAGAATATGACTTACTACGGGAAGCAGAGAGACGCATGACTGGTATCTGCAGGCGTCTGAATGAAGCCAAGGAACGCATGGAGGCTGAGCTCAAGACCAAACTCTTCGTGGAGCGTTTGGGATCCGATTGGGTAATGTGAAGCAGGGGCGTGTCATTCTTTTGTACTGATGGGCTAAAAACAAAAGGCAACGTCTCGAAAATTCTACAGCATGTTCGGATGCAGTCAGCTGATCGGGACGTTGGATGTTCAGCCGCTCTGGGACGGCCAACGCGCCAAGCGGTACGGGTGCTCCTTGTTTAACACGTATATTATTGTTGCCAAAGGCAGAAAACACAACGTCTACGAACCCCGGTTCTACTTTCCGCTGAGGCTCGTTGAACTGACGGATGTCGCCAGTAGCACAGGAGGTATGGATATAAAAGGATATGGACGGAAAAGAAATCCGGAGGTAAAAGAAAACTGAACGCGGTCCATGTTAATAGATCCGAGTTTATCGTGGATTCTCGGCTGTCATGATTATCAGCTCGAGTTCACAGCCTCAACAGCGCAAGAAAAGTCCCTCTGGATAAGCTGCCTCAAGAGCACTATCGAGACGGCCAAGAACAGCGACGAGGCACTAAAGCAAAGCACGGCGCTGGAATCGGTATTTGGACACACCTTCAACCAGGGGCGAGTACCCCTGTCCAGCAGCAGCACGCTTGTCGGCAGCTATGGCGGTAGCTTTTACAACTTCTTCGGACGATCCGATTCAGGGAGCGGAGCCAGACGTGGCAATGGCAGCCGCGTCGGCATGTGCTCTACGAACAACAGCGGGGGTGGCAGCTGCAGCAGTAGCCGACCCACGTCGCCTGGGACGGCCTGCAGCTCACCCTGCACTGAGGAAGACTCGCCCACCCACCCTACACAAAAATCATACACACCCTCAGTCTCGTCTCGGCATCAACAGGCGAGCTTTGGCGACCTGCGTGGCTTTATTGCCTCGACTGTGTCCGACCGCTGGTCACAGCATAAGTTTCACCAGTACAATGGCTACCGCGCCGCGGTCGATGCCAAATTCTTGGACGTGTGTCTGACCCCGGTTCTGACGTCGCGCACACAGGCAGATCGACAGAGTCAGTATGAGATTTGGAAACGAAACCGTATGACCAAGTCTGTCTCATATCAGCCGTTGTCCTTGAGCGAGCAAACTGAGTCAACTTCAGGCAACCCTCGCACCTATCAGCCTACCTCGGGTACTCACGCCCACGCATCGTCCGTATGCAGAAAGTCATCGCTTCCCGCTAGATTAAGCGACCCCATGAAGAACGATACAAGCGACCCACACGGGTCACAAACACCCTCCTCGCATCCGCGGCCTCATGCTTTGCCTGAAGCGGATCAGCAGTTTGCCGCGCATCAAAAGCACGGTCTTCCCAACACTCAAAGCATGATCTATAGATTATCTCGCCATGGATCATTGAAAAAAGAGAAAGAGCAGCCAGAAGAGCCTGATGAAATGATCGACGACTATAGAAAAGGAAAGCCCAGGGCGATATCACCTTCATCACCTCAACAGCAGCAACTGCAGCATCAGCAATTACCGCGCTCTTTTAGTACAGCGAGTATGGGCTTTGGTTTTGCACGCAGTAGTAGCCGGCTCTTTGGCAAGATTTCCGACACTTTCAGCAAGCTTGGTACGCCTCAGAGGACACGCCGTAATACCACACTCCACTGCGATCTATCCAGGGGATCCCTTCGTCAGGACAGTCATCCTAAGCATAAGAGTGGCGATGAGCCACTGCGTCAAAAGAAAAAGGTGAGCTTTTCTTCAGAACAGGAGGAGACCTTTGGCGTATTATCTTTGCTTATTATCTTGTTTGTAGCGCGACCAAGCCAAGAAACCACCACCGTTGATTATTCCCCACCCTCCTAAAGCTACTGGTAGCTCAAGATAAGGGCATCTCTCCCGGACGAGAGATTTAGCGAATGTGACATACATACCCAAAAAGTTCTGTTAACCGTGCACATGTTTTTGTTTCGTAATGTATCAACTATTCATGGAATCCGTTCGCTTTAATGTGTCAGCTGTTTGGTGAGCCCTTGGCTGAGTGGGGGAAATGATAGCCCATGGCGGTTAGCTTTCTAGTAATCCATTAATTTTTTGGAGCTGTCCATCAGAAGTGCTGCTCACTAGAATGTATCTAACACGCATCACAGCTTTATTCCAGCAATGCTTCCGTGTTAACTTCATGCCGGCTCCAATGCATAGTGTGATTTGGTTATATTTTCTGGATGATATGCTGTTGCGCGTGACAACCATTGCAAGTCCGAATCTTGTTTCCACTTTTTTTTTCTTGCTTTGCTTTCGCTTTGCTTAATACATAGAACGCTACGATGTCACGACATAGAAACGTTCGTAATTTAGATATTGACGGTATGACTTTCGAGAACAACTTAGTTTACCGTAGCTTATGATGCATTAGATGTTATGGAGGAGGACGAATTCGAAGACGACTACGGTGATGATTGTACGCGTAGATAGCAGAGAAAACCACGTTCCGCTTATTTCAGTTATTGCTATAGTCGACGAGACCCAAATCTCGAATGAGGATGCAGACGCCTTAGAAGAAGGTGTGGCGTATGTCCAAAGCGTTGTAGGCGACGTTCCCATTCCTGCGCTCGAGATCAAGGAAGCTTTGTGGTACTACTACTTTGATCGCGAAGAAACTGTCAACTGGGTGATGGGTATGTTTGATATATGATTATCTATGCGCTTGTTATCTGTTCACAAACTGAATTCTCATGTCTTCTAGAAAAGGTATCGAAGATCAGAGCTGAAGAAGAAAAACAGAAGAAGAAAGAGGCCAAGAAAGCTGCTGCTGCCAAAGGTAATTATGACTTGACTTGCTTTTTCCCTTTCTTCTTTTCTCTCCCTGACACACCTCCCCCGGGGACCGCCGCCCACTTGCTCTTGATACCCTTTTCCCTCTTCTTTTGCCTTGTCATTCTCAATTGTTCTCGATGATGGTTGTTCTTTTGGGGTGGAACCAGGTTAGTTTCCTATATAATCTCTGATTTGTGTCTTGAATGAGTGGAAAATAGAAGAGGACTAACTCATGTCCAACAGACGTGACTCGCAAAGCCCGTTTCCGTCGTCCTCCCGCTCGACTGTATTCAGATGAACTGGAGGAACGCCAGGCATCCACGCCACAACCACCCGTGGCTACTTCTACTGTCCCAACGTCGCTATCACGTCTAAGCGGGACGAAGCAGCCCGTATCTAGCCTGGCTAGCTTGCGTCAAAAGATGCAGCCGCCTCGTAGCCCATGCCCGCCATCCACACCCTCCTCACAAGCGTCCAATGAGCATGCCCAGAAGCCGACTTCATCTTTACGTTCGTTGGCTCAACAAGCAGCGGGCCAACGTGGTAAATCGGCTCTCCAGAATTTGGTGGCTCGTAAAGCGACGGCTGCCCCTGGCACTGCACCACCCTCAGTGTCATCCGATACCAAGCCAGTCCCTGCGGGACGCTCATCCTTGACATCCTTGGCTCAGAGATCAACTGCAAGCGCAGGCCCACGTCCAGGCGGATCAAGTCTGGCAAATCTTGCTTTGCGATCCAAAAAGCCATCACCACAGCCATCTCAAACACCTGCGGCGAATACAACTCTCAGATCCACCGAGCCACCTGCTCCAGCTGTCCCTTTAACTTCCAAGGTCGCTCAAGAAAAGGAAGGGCCGAAAGAACAGCCTCAGGCAGAAGAGGCGGAGCCAGCGAAAAGCGAACCTCCTGCACCTATACCTCAAAACCCTCTCTGTGCACCACCGTCTGCGGCAGCGAACTTTTTGTTTGTGCCTTCGCGTCTGGATCAATGTTCCTCTGATCATCCGACTGTGAACCCTGTGTCGCTTGACCAGGCCCTGTATGAAGCTATGAGAACGTCAGCACATGCCATTGAGGTTTTCTCGTTCGACATTCCCAGCCCTGATGATGTGGTCTTTAATGCACAGCGTCATCGAAGCGGCGGGAAACTTGCCAAATCATGAGATCTGCCCTTGTTCCTTGCTCTTATCTATTTTCTTTCGTTTATCATACACACACACGCACTCTTTCTCTCTCTTTCTCTCTCGTTATTCCCTCGATCTGTCCCATGTTTTTTTCCTATTTTATTTTTATTTTTCATTATTGACCATGTCATGTCCTTCAAATTACCGTAGAAGCGGCAGCGAAGCAAGAACTACAGAAGCAGCAGCAACAAGCAGCGAAGAAAACTGCAAAGCCGGCTGTCACCGCCGACCAAGACTCTCTTTCTCAAGATATGGCTGCTCTCGGCTTCGAAGGCAAGACACAGACCAAGGCACCGCCTCCCACACCGCCTCCCTCCAAGCTACCTGCTTCCAAGCGTATCAACGTAGAAGAAGAATATGTCAAGCGCTCAGGAGATAAGCCCAAGTTAAATCTGGTCGTCATTGGTACGTCTAGTACAAATGTTTACTACGTGACTCACATGAACTGTTTTCAGGGCATGTCGATGCTGGCAAGTCGACATTGATGGGACATTTCCTGTATGACTTGGGTCAAGTAAACGACCGCACGATGAAAAAGTACGAGCGCGATTCTCAGAAACTCGGCAAAGGCTCATTTGCGTACGCATGGGTGTTGGACGAAACCGGCGAAGAGCGTGATCGGTAAGTGCACTCGACGACGGTAACATCATTTACTCAATCGCCCACGCAGAGGCATTACTATGGATATCGCCACCAATTACTTTGAGACCCCCCATCGCAAGCTGACACTCCTGGATGCTCCTGGTCATCGCGACTTTATTCCCAACATGATTTCCGGGGCAGCACAAGCTGAGGCGGCCATTCTTGTGGTCGACGCGAGCACAGGTGGATTCGAGTCAGGTTTCGACGCCAATGGTCAGACCAAAGAACACGCCCTACTCGCGCGAAGCTTGGGCGTACAGCAACTCATTGTTGCTATCAACAAGCTTGATATGGTAGGTCGCATTCGCAAACGATGACAGAAATCACTTACTTCGAGCACAGATGGATTGGGATGAGGCACGCTTCCAAGAAATCGCCCAAAAGCTGGGTGCCTTTCTGATTCAGGCAGGGTTTCGCAAATCCAACATCCTTTACGTGCCTGTCTCGGGCCTGACAGGCGAAAACTTGGTCAAAGAAAGCACATTGCCTGCGCTAAGGGGCTGGTACCAAGGCCCATGTCTCCTCGATCTGGTGGACAACTTGGAGCCTCCTGTTCGGCAATTGGACAAGCCCCTGCGTCTAGGTGTCACTGACTTTTTCAAGGGCAGTGGCGGTGTGTCTGTGGCTGGTTTGGTGGATGCGGGACATCTTCAAATTGGTGAGCAAGTCATGGTTGTTCCTGGTGGAGAGTACGGCACTGTCAAAGGTATTGAATGTCACCTCTTTCTGTGCTATATACTTAACTTTGTACTATCTAGCCATCCAAGTCGATGATGAGACCAGCAATTGGGCTGCGGCTGGTGACTCCGTATTGATCACTCTCACAGGTCTTGATGTGCTCAACCTCAGGTAGGCGACGGATAAAGTAATTAGGCACACATACTAAAGGGTTTGTCTTGTAGCACCGGTTGTGTCATATGTAGCCCCTCCAACCCTGTGCCAGTGACAACTTCTTTTACAGCTCAGATTGTTGTTTTTGATGTCAAGATCCCTATTACATGCGGCTTCCCTGTCATCCTTCATCATCAAAGTTTAGACGAGCCTGCATCCATCATCAAACTCGTAGCTCAGCTCGACAAATCTACAGGACAGGTGATCAAGCGGAATCCAAGGTAAAAATTCGAAAAGTGCATTTTCAGCTTCCATACTGACAAACGCTTAAAGACATCTGGGTAAAGGCTCCACAGCCAAGGTGACGATCCAACTGTCACAGCGTGCGATTCCGTTGGAAACCTTTAAAGAAAACAAACAGCTCGGTCGTATCATGCTCCGACGAGGAGGTGAGACAGTTGCTGCAGGTGTTGTTGATCAAGTAAGTTGCATCTTTGTGCCAAAGGGATGTATGATATACATGACTGACCCGTTTATGATTTCTGCAGATTCTGACATTTGGATCTTAATCCTCTCGTATTACCGGTTTATGTCATATTATGGCTACCGTATTATGCCTTAATTGGGATATAAAGAAAAGTTGTTTATAGGCAAATTTTTAATTAACCACTTGCTGCACTCTTAAGCTGTCCTATTAGCTCCAAAATGCCATGATTGCAACTTAATAAAACACATGATAAGCGGAAAGGAGTACAGAAGCGCGTACAGGATGTTTCAGACAAAAGATCGACAGAGCCCTATATTTCCAGAGGCGAAGAGATAGGTGCCGCTTTCGCTTTGGGGCGAACCTTTCTGTGTTCCCGCGACATACTTTATTTAGAAAACACACCAAAAAGAGCATGTCGATCCTCCAATCACATCAATGTGCTCCTTATGCTCATCTCGGATCCAAGAAAAATGAGAAAAAAGAAAAGCGGTACTTCACTCTTAGTGGCCTTTGTCAAACAACAGAATTTCACTACTAGAGACTTTCATGTGCGACAGTGGACCGTATTTTTTGGGTTTTAGTCAACACATCCGAAACAACGACGAAAAAGTAGAGATCAAGAGGACATTATTAATTTTAGAATTCTTGCTGTACATCACGAAAAGGAAAACGGCCCCTAGCAATTTAAATTGAGACGTCCGAGAAAAAGTCAGCAAGAATAAATACCTGCCCCGCATCATATCTAAGGTTACAAGAAGAATTAGAAATTGGAAACAAGTGTCAGCGAAACGCTAGAATCCATAGGTGGAAATTGCCACAAAGCGGTACCAAATTATAAACACCACAAGCAAAAATCGCTTTCGACATGAGCGACGGCAGTAATAAAGCACATGCAATCAATAATACGTATGTATATGGATTGAACGTGCACGAGAGGCATGCAGCCAGCACACGTTTGGCGTGTTTGTGCATGGACACACGGTCGTCCCTTGTAGTAGGGCAAGCACGTTTATCATACCCAGGAAAGCGGCAGCTTGAATTACCTAAAAAAGTACGACTTGTTGGCAAAAGAGGTGAATTTGGACTCGATGTGTACGACACTGTGGTAAGGATCTACGTAAGGATTTCAGCGCCTTCGGAATCCGCGGTTTAATGTTGCACAGCGCACTAGGCCCATGGAAAGATCGCAGCATTCGATTCTGAGTATATTACAACCCAGTCAATATAAGCAATAAGGTTCATAAGTGAAAAAAATTGATGATTGCCCTGTTCTCTCACCTGACAACGTGTCAATCGCTATTCCTCCCTTCTCTTTCTCTTTTCCTTATACCTCTTTATACCATTCATTCCTTTCTCTACACCTTATAACCCATGACGTTCCTTTATACACGCTCTCTCAAACGAAACCGGATGCTGCGGAGATTGACTATTCTCTCCGTCGTCGGAACTGCCCTCTTCCTGTACCTGACGCAGTCTAGTTGGCTTGAGCAGACCGCAACCGACAACGACGTCCAGCGTGATCCAAGACCCCACGTTTCTAATCATCATTGGGACAAATACCATCCCAATTACCGCGGCACTGCTCACGGTGCAACATCAGGCAGCTCGACAAATAATGGCGAGGAAGAGGATGAGCAACTTGACGTAACCGTACCAAGGGGTTATGTACTCGATTCTCTGCGCAAGATGCGCGGTTCCAAAGCTTACAACATGAAAGATAGCAGCGACAACCGTGTAGAGGTGCCTGAGAAACTTCAGGAAGTGCTGCATGCGGATGCGCCTGTCAAACAAATCAATACCGACAGAAAGCCAGTACCACCGGCACCACAGCAGCCTCAGTATTTCCAACAAACTCGGCAGCAGCAGCAGCAGCAGCAGCAGAAAACGATTTCGACTCTTACGGGAGAAGACAGCGTGTACAAATTAGATCAGGACGACAAATACCTTCCACCGGGCGACGGCACGAGCCCAGACGAACGCTACCTATCTTTTATGCCGCACTCTGGCTTCCACAATCAACGCATTGCTCTGGTGAACGCGTTGTATCTGGCTTCACGACTTAATCGCACCCTTTTGATGCCACCCGTTGTACTGGGTGAGCCTATCCACTGGCGCAAATACGACTCCCTCGAATCTTTCCATCGTCGATCCACCAAAGCTAATTTGGGATACTGTCGCGAATATTTGGAGGCGTATTATAACAAGGACGAGTCGGTGCATATACCCGGCAATTGCGTATCCTCCTTTGGCCATACCTCGTTGCGATGGGACCGTCTATTTGATATGTCCGGCATCAAGCAGCGTGTCCGAGTCCGATACCGTGACGACTACGACCGCACGTACCTCCAGCGCAAGTATAACATTCAGCACGCCGAAACATACCATGTCAAGGACGAACTGCTCTACGATTACCGAATCGCGGACAAGAAAGGTCAATCGCTTGGGAAGTACCAGCGTGAGATCTTCATTGGAGATCTGGAGCAACGCAAGGAGCGCCTCATCAGCTTTGGCTCCCTCTTCGGCACGGGCCGCGTTATGTTTACCGAGCCAGGCAGCGATGAATTCCGCAAGTTCCTCTATGGCCAGTTTGTCTTTTCTCGTCATGTGCTGCCTTCCCTCTTTGATGAGGCCGACGCCATTATCGAAAGCATGGGCGGTAAGGCCTCCTACGTATCCATGCATGCGCGCGTGGGTGACAGCATCTTTGAGCGATTCTCTTCGCAAGTGATGGGCAAGCTTTGGGCCGACCTGCAAAAGTACGTGGCTCTTGTACGTGACACTACGGGTGGCTCTTCCTACTACGGTCGTCAAGATACCCTCGATACCGCGACTTGCCTTGCTCCACCCAGCGACCGCTCCGCAAAAGCCATCGACTGGGACACCAAGACCATTGCGCCTGGTCGACCGCTTGTTATTTTCATGGCGACAGATGCACCTGTTCCCCGGAGTCACCCTCTTTTCGAGCAAATATTCTCAACCTTTCCATGTGTCGTGACACTTTCTGACCTCTACGACTTCAAGTTGTCAGCACTTGCCTCAATGGTCAATCCGACAGACGGTGTTCGATATGGCAAGTTCTTGGTGCCGTTTTTGGACGGCTTAATTGCAAGCCATGGTCAAGAGTTCACCGGCTCTATGTGGAGCACTTTTAGCTCTTACATTCGCTTCCTCCACGACAAATACGTACTCCAAGCCCCTTGAGATGTTTTTGCTATGTAGCTTGTATTTTTTGCTTTACTTTGTTTATTGTACATTTCTCATATGTTATTTGCTTTTCGCATCATTTAAAAAGAATACACTCATTACACACATTTAAATGGTCTTCTATGTCTTAAGGCTTATGGCTCCAATATCCTGCCAAAATATGAATCATGCACACGAAATTTCGAGGAAGTATGCTTACAGTCAGCTTACTGGTCGGCCTAGTGCAGTATATTGATCATATATTACTGAGGTAATTATTCCATCTATAGTTTATGGGGGTTAAATGTTCTGTACGGGGAAACATTCTTGAGTACCAAGGACTCGCATCTTACAGCTCCATATCATTGCCTGCATAGGCCAGACAGTTGTGCTACGTGGTACAACTCGATCAAAAGTTTCTTTTCTTTCGAACGTTGATTTTCACAATACGGTGTAAATGGGCTCTGGTCTCGTGGGAGATATTTCTCAGCATTCTATGATTTATTTTGCATATTTAAATCATTTGACTGTAGTGCGCGTGCACTGGTAACGAAGAATACTGTATGTCCAATATCTGCCTCTCTGAAATAAAATGTGTTGTTTCTTCTTGTGCTACTATACTTACATGTTATTAAGCGCATCTACCTGGAGTCATAAGAACGGCCATAGAAGATAAAGAATACAACGCACAGGCTCAGAACTTCCTATTGCATTGAGTCTTCCTTAAGTCCTCCTTAGTGGTGAGCATAGCTATGGAGTTATGGAGCATGTTTGCATTCGTGTACAGGAATGTCAGCTGCAGTCATGTCGACTCTACGTAAATTTGTAAAGAACAGCCGATCTCTTTTACGTATCTCGTCTTGCGCATTATGTGGCTTTTACATATACATACTACTTCGGATTATTGGGATTATTGGGCAATCCAGCGCTTGATATATGAGCGGTTGGTAGATCGATCACAACTAGAATATCATCGCTGGCCGTCTGCACGTTTTATGCACGGTATCACCTTGAGTATTCATATATATATATAGTATACTACAGTACATATAGCCAGTACGTATCCCAGTTCTTTAATGTACCTTTTTAACAAGGGCCTTGTCTAATCGACAGACGCTAATACAATAGAATGAAAAATATTGGAGACGCATCATCTGCTGTGCAACACTATCTTGCAGGTCGGCCTATGGAAGAGAATAGAAAGTGGGACGTCGATCAAATGGTACAGCAGATTACGGATCGACAGCGCCGAAGCAAAGGACCATAAGACCCTAAGAGGCCGCTGATGCCTGGAAACGATGATTATTAGATATGTAAGGTGAGTAACTATATCAGGTAAATTATTATGACCGGCCCCAACGGCACCCAGCCTATTAGGAATACTTGCCTGTAAAGTTTTGCCCATATTGTATCCGCATGAGCCTTTGCAAAAACAGGGACATGGCAGCCTTGGTATAAAACTGCAAAAACGCCTGTGAACATTCCCCAAAATACGCAGATAAAAATCGCCAGCACTACGGCATATGTGTATTATTTATAGACCAATCGAATCATCCGGTGAGTTCAAATTTGCTGCTACCAGTGTCGTAACAAGACCTGGCGAGATGCAGAGACAAAATGTATACGAAGAGTGATATATTTTATTGCAGGGAAGGAGTAGGGAGTATTTACAGTCTATATAATGTTCTTACGGGAATGCAGTTTTTCTATGCAGCAATTCGACTATGAACAGCGTCCATCCGGAGGGCCATCCAGCCAACGCTCAAAAACTTTGGTACAGTCAAACTGTTCCTTGCCAAGCTTTTCATTGACTTCATTATGGCGACGACAGAGCCATTCGCTTAGCTTTTTACGGCTACCAACTTGGACCGGTTCCTTGGCCATTGCCTTCTTGAAATCATCCTATTCGAATTACATGACCATGAAATGAATGCCATCAAAATAGCAGTAATGGCTTACCTTGCAGAACCAGCATGGATAATGTTCGGCAAAAGAATTGAAGAAGGAACGCATAGATTCCATCTGAGAAGGGGCAGGGCGGTCCGGATAATAGGCCGCCATCGTATGTAGGAGAGTCCACGTCGAATTACCCAGTGTTTCGACGTCTGCCGGGCAGTTCTGACGTCGCCATTCCTCCTCTGTTTGAAGTCCCTTTTTGCTCTCCGAGTTCCCAGAAGAAGCGCCAGCGCTGGCAGTAGCAGTAGCAGCGGCAGCGGCAGCAGCTGCAGCGCCCGCACGCGCATTGCCAGATTCTGACTCCTTGTTTTCTTTGGTCTTTTGTTTTTCGATGCGGGACCACGTTTTGAAATCGGTGCAGACGCGGCAGGGCTTGCCATCCTTCATGGGCACAGGCTTCCCTGTGACAGGATCGACCAAGACAGACGTTTTGGGATCACTGTCCGTGGTGGTGGCTGGCATGGCGTGTTTGCAAAGAAAAACCGGGAAAAGCCAGCCAGGCAGGCTTCTGTGCTGCGCGTAACACTTGCTTGCTTTCCTTATTCAAATACCGCGCATGACAAATCAGCGAGACGAGATATTTCACGTAATGACAGTAACGGATACATAACTACTTTGTAGCTCTAAGCGGACCTGTCTTCTGCAGTTCATGCAAAGGATTGTCCGATGCAAATAGCACGATTGTGTGCTTAGAGTTCTGTTGTCGAAACAACTAAAAATGGCGCGCGACCAGGAGGACGTAGGAGCCTTAAACTAACAACGAGCGCGGTTTCGGATGCACAGAGCCTACCAACATGTGGCCACCATGCGTCATCTCATGTTCTTCCCGCCCTTTTTTTTTTATTGTTATTACTTTGAGTTATTGTTCAAATCGAAATACTAACTCGGAGGAGACACGTATGTAATACGTTTATTAGCAAGATACGTGCCAAAATGATTTAGCACGATCGGATTTCTTTTTGAGAGGGCGCCCCAACCCACGCTCATCAAGAAGTGTATGTCTCACCAGAAGTGTCTCTGCAAAATATTGAGCCGGGGAGTTAAAAGGGATTGACGTGTACGTCGGCAAGAGTAAAGCCGATGAAACCTGGTACGAGATGACGTATCAACAAGAGACACAGATGCCCTTTACTTTCAAAAAAAAAAACTTTTTTTTTGTAAACAAAATCAGCTTCGAAACATGGCCAATCAGTTACCATGGATACTACATGGGCCTAACACAAAAAATCCAAAAAGCGCCTGGACAAACTGCAGACGAATCTGTAGCGAGCATCCAAAGCAGCGAGCGGAAAACATGGCGGCGCGTGTGTATCCATATAACCCAGCACGCCGGGTTCTGTTAAACTGTATACTATGTGAATTAGGCTGCAGGAATTCTCAAGAAGTCTTCAAAGAAAAAAGGGAAAAAAAGTTAAGAAAAAAAAAAAAAAAGAGAAAGAGGGAAAAGCGGACTCGCAAGGGATGTGATGTGTGTCTTTGATTCAGTGTGTTTCTCATTTTATACGGCACTGTAAACGGGCACCCCTCTCGCTTTTTTTCTTTTCTTCGCATCGCCGTTTCGGCTATTGTTTTCTTTCCTTTCCTTTTCCTCCCGAATATGCTCATTTGAGTCTATAGGCTCATACATATTACAACTCTACACATATATACACTACTGGGATTCCATCTATATACAACCACCGCGAACACTCCTTAATTAAGTAATCTTATCCATCGCCCGATACCTTGCAGACGAGATACAATGGAAGGACAACTTGCGTCGTTTTCGTTCTGCTATGCGCCACCTGCCTCGAATGAATATGTGATTACCAACGAAAACGAAGGCGAAACACTTCGATCCGAGCTGCGTGATACCTGTGAAGCGGCGATGGGTCGTCACTGCTGTCAAATCGCGCTGGCCGCAGCACCGGATGCTACCCTGCCGTCGATTAAGCCACACGCTCCTCTCGTCGATACACCGACCGATTACAACCTGACCTTGACCGGCCCTTACACCACGGTAATGGCCGCTCGTGGTGATTTGCTTCAGAATTGCCCCCTCAAGGTACTTTATTTTCTCTTGCACGATCTACTGCTGTTCTTCTCGTTCTTCCCTCTCGTCAACTGGACAACATTCGACTCACTTCACTACATTGTCTCTTTCTTTGCCTAAAAAAAAATCAACGTTACCATAAAGATTCCCGTCAAGGACTGCCCACCTACCGCTGTTCTGCAGAAACATTTCGCAACCATCGAGAATGAAACACAAACCAACATTAGTCTCGTTCTACCTCCTGCGCACCGTTCGTCATTGATCTCGGAACACCGAGTCTCTATAGTCATCACTGGCTTGCCCGATCATGCTGAACATGCGCGCGTGCGCATTCTGGTCACCCTCGACGAGATCGTAAGCAACTCGACTTTTGTTTTCTGTTTGGACAACTTTATATTTATTATTTGCTCTACAAATAGGCCAAACTACATTCTGATATCCTGCGCGTCCCACTGAAACTTCATAACCTCATCTGTGGTCGGAAACGGGCCGGTTTGCAGCCCATCATTGACGAAACCCTCACGAGTATCTACTTCCCTTCGCCCTTTGCTGACTTGGAATCCATCATGGAAACCGCTGCTGTGACAGATGGAGGCGCTACTCCTCTCATGGAGGAAATGGCCCCTCCCATCTATATAACGGGCGATCAAGTCAGTGTCTCGCGAGTCAAAGATATGCTGAGCAAGCTCGCCGTTCAAAAGGTAGCAGCGTGGATTGTCGTGGATTATGCAATGGCTCGCTCACCGTCTTTTACTTTCGTTTCCAACAGGCCAAATCCATGTACCACAAGGATGCCATACTCCATGGTCGCAAGTTAGACTGGATGCTCCTTCACCGTCGTGACGAGCTGAGAAAGATTATGCATGACAACGGTATGTTTTTAGATAATAGAGTACAAGGTGTCACATACACACATACATGTGTACACGCACACGCGCGCCTTATACATATACACATAATTATGGTTGGACTTATCCGTACTTTTGTGTTTATAGGCTCCTTCATCGCTTTCCCGCCTTTGGGCTCTGTAGAAGGCGGAGACTCGGTTACTGTCTACGCGGAGAATCGAGTAAATGCGGAAAGGACGTTGCGGTCTCTCAATTTCTTGGTAAGTGAAATAGGAACTATACACCGGCTTTCGATACTGATATAGACTTGTTCGCTATTTTAGGCTTGTAGCGTCTATCAGGCTTGCTTCTTTTACAACAACCGCGATACTGCAATCTATGGAGCTGAATCCGGCGGCGTACCCAACTTTTTCAGTAACATGCCTAGCGTCTCTTCCCTCATGGCTCAGCTGTCTCGTCTCTCCGGCGCTGAGGTCATGTACAAGTCTGAGCCTGGCTGCATCGAAGTCCTTGGCACCGAACGTGCGGTGCGCAATGTCTACCAGCGTCTTAATGAGATTCCTTTCTTGAAGGTACCCACATTGTCGGCCTATTATCATCCTGTTTACTGAGCCTAACCTTTTTATTGCAGATGTTCCACTGCAGCAGTGTCTTTAACGTCGAGCTGTCCAACGAGCAGCGTGAGTTCATTAGCGGTAAAAAGAGTGGCAAGATCAACAAGATCATGAAGACCTCGGGTGCCCGGATCAAGTTCATTCCGTTCAGCGACTATAACTTTGTCATCGAAGTCGAGAGTACCAGTCTTGCCAAGGCACTGGATGGTCTCACGATGCTGCAAGAAGAGCTACCTGCCGAGATTTCCTTCTTCGTACCGGAAGCGTACCATAAGCGGATTATCGGTGTTGGTGGCAAGAACATTCAGCGCATCATGAAAAAGTACGGTGTCTATGTCAAGTTCTCCAACGCCGAAGAGTTTGCTGCCCTCGGCGGATATTATGACAATGAAGACAACGTTGTCGCTCGCACCCCCATGAAAAACCAAATCAACCTCGACAACTTGCGACATGCCGTGATGGAGCTCGTCAACCCGCGCGACAAGGATTTTGCTACCCAGACCGTGCTGATCCCATTCCGCATGCAGCGACCTTTACTCCGCGAGCATGGCGCCTATTTGGCGGAATTGACTAAAAAGACCAATACACGGATCATGTGGCCTGACGACGAGCTGGCAAGTGATGCTGTGACATTGGTGGGTCCAGAGGCCCAGGTCGGCCAGGCCGCGCAAATGCTACGAGCCATTGTTCCTGAGGTGTACGAGCTGCGCGTGCCGCGCTCGTCGGCCTTGACGGCAGCCCTCATTTCAGAGACTTTCCAGGAAGTCATCGTAGCCAAGTTTGAGCGTGAGTTTGGTATCCATGTGGATGTGCACTCGGCACCCCCACCCCCGCCTTCCATGTCCTCCTCGTCACCGTCTCCAACGACCACGACTACCCCCGTGACCACGACAGCACCAGCAGCAAGCGGCAGCTCGTCGGCCGCGACGGCGTCGGATCAGCAGCAGTCCTCTCCACAGCCTGCTCAACAAAGTGGGAACACAGCTGCAGCTAGCGCCCCTACGTCGCCATCACGATCGACACCGGCTTCTTCGCCGACGATTGTCTCAGACACGGATTATGTTATTCCTCTGAAGCTGAACATGAGCAGCCTCGAGTTTCTGCCCGCCGCGCTTGAGCTGTTGATCGGCTATTTGCAGAAGCACCACGTCACGCTTTATGACACCAACACTCCCAAGGCATCGTTGGCGACCACGCCCTCGTCATCCTCTGCACGTCTGACGTCCAGCGCCACTACCCCCCGCGTTAAGAGCCCTGTGCCCCTTGTCGATAGCTTTAGCCACTTTGGCAGCAAAGTCCTGCCTTCCATGCTTCCTTCAGAGCACCCGAGACCGCACAACAGCTTCTCGGGTTTCAGTCTGTTCGATTATCCGGCCAGCAACGACTTTGTCGCTTCGCCCAGTCCTTTCGAGCCATGGAACAACTTTCGTGATTTGAGCAGTGGGGGCTCGCCGACCATGGCCCCCTCAGCAGCCGCAGCTGCTGCCGCTGCTTCGGCCTCGGCTTCGGCAGGACCTTCACCATCGACTTCGCGACGCGCAGACAACATTCGCGCCATTTTTGATAATTCGCCTGCGGACGATACCAAGCACCGCATGAGCATGCCTGCAGTGATTGGCTCGCAGCGCGGCCTGGCAGCGCCGTTCAGAACGACGGCGGGACCGACGGCGGTGACGGCAGCAGGCAATCCCAGCAACACGAGCGCCGGCTCGGCAATTAGTAACATGGACATCTGGCTGAACCCTTCGCACCATCAGCCCTCGACGTCATCTTTGAATGCGTTTGGCATGGATATGGGAGGATTCAACAGCGGTAGTGGCGCGTCGACGCCGTCCGTGTTCAACGACTTTTACCAGACATACCCTTCGGTCGGACGCAATACCAACCAAAACCAGCAAAACCAACAGCATTCTCATTTCGCAAGCAATATTTATCCTACATCGTCTTCCTCTACGGGAAGCAATAACTCGTTGCAGTCAGCCGGCCATCAAGATGATCGCAGCATGAACTTCAAGCGGTGCTAATTACAACTTCCACTACATATATACAACAAAACATCCCCGAGTTATCCTTTTTTTTCCCATTTGTGCCCCTTCATACCTTTGTCTCGGCATATACACACTCACGCACAGCACACACACACACACACACACCCTACCCCACTTATTAGTAAAAAAAGTCACAAAAAAAAGAAGTCTTTGTGTACATAGCGGTTAGAATAAAGAAAACTAAGTACTTCAGAGTTTGCTAGCTGTAGGGGGCAAGAGCTCCGCAGGGATTTCGACGTCAAGTCCAGTCAGGATGAGCTGGGCGAAAGTCTTGCCCTGACGATCAATAACAAGCGAGCTCAGACCACCACCGCCAAGCGAGCGGGTTAGTACAAAGTTCATGGCGTGAAGACCTGGCAGCTCAAAGCGGGTGACACCACCCTTGCACAGATGGCGCATGTATTCCGCCACAGCCTTCTCTGTGATGCTGCGCTTGATGTACGGGAAGTAGCGAGGGTCACGGGCCATGATACCAATGTTACAAACATCGCCCTTGTCGCCGCTGCGGCCATTCGCGAGGTTGATGAGTTTGGTCTTGACGAGCGCCGTACCAGCGGCGGGGGGAGCTCCTGGGATCAGGGGCACCGACTGCAGAGAGCCAAATTGCTGCTGCTCGTCCCAGGCATCCCAGGGTATCTCTTGCAGTTGACCGTCTCCAACGACCACCTGCGTCTTGACTTCTGTCTTTGGCAGCAAGCATGGGAAGTGGACCATGTTGGGGATGGGCTTTGGCCGGCCAGAACCACCACCGGTGATGCCGGGCGCCATGCAGGTGGCGGAGGGGATGACTTCACGCGCGAGCAGGCCAAGCGCGCGCGGGTCGTCGTGCCAGCCCGTCAAACGCAGGACAACTTCACGTGTGTGGGCCGTACGTGCGTGTTCGCCAAACAATGATTCGGCACCGAGCGGTTCCAGGTTGAAGTCACGCAGAGGGGCGATACCACCCTCCTTGAACATGCCTTGCACGCGGCGAACGATAGCATCACCGACAGCAAGGGCCTAGCATAGGTTGAGAATGATCAGTTCCTACAGCGTATGTTATTGCTCAATGAACGTACCTTTTGCTTGGCATCCTGACCGCCGATCAGAAGTTCGCCAGACAGCTTCCAGCCATCGATGAAAATACCACAGGTCTTCACCCAGGGCGTAGGCTTCTGGCCGCGAGCGCCTTGGACGAGAACGCGGTTGGGACCGGCCTGGCTCAGCTTGACTTGTCGCATGTCGAGGATGACATCGGGCAGCAGGTAGCGAGCAGGGTCGAGGATTTCATACAGGATTTGCTCGCCGACCGAAGCGGGTGAGACGATACCGCCTGTCTTCTCAGGCTTGGTCACGATAAATTCGCCGTTTCTGTCAAATTCGACAATAGGGTAGCCCATGTTGGCATAGCCACCGTGGGGAGAATTGGCCGCAAGCTGCCAGTCCGTGAAGTTGCCACCGGTGGACTGACAGCCGCACTCAATGACGTGGCCGGCCAGGGAGGCAGAGGCCAGGAGGTCGTAGTAGTTGGGCTGCGAAGGGTTCCAGCCGTACTCATGAATCAGAGGACCAACGACCAGCGCGCTGTCGACGACGCGGCCTGTGACGACAATGTGCGCACCCGCCTTGAGGGCTGCCGCAATGCCTTGCGAGCCGAGATACGCGTTCATGGACACGACAGGCTCGTCCTTGTCGGGCAGACGATCGGCCTGAAGCGTGTGGTCGGTGGAAGAAATGGGCGAGAAAGATGTGACCTGCTTGAAGCTCTCGAGGGTGTGCATCTCTTTATCCGCAAGCACATCGTCGCCAGTCACAGCCGCCACCTTGATGCCCTCAATGTTCATCTTCTTGAGTAGGCCTTCGATGGCTGCCTTGCACCCAATGGGATCCAGGGCTCCGGCGTTGGTGATGACCTTGGTGCCATTCTTGGCGACATTAGGCAAGATCTTGCGCAAGACCAGGGTGAGGAACTCGTGGACATAGTCGACGCCCTTGCCTTCCTTGCCCTGCATGATGCGGCGCTTGCGGCGGGCAGCAAGGATGCCCATGGTAATCTCGGCGAGGTAGTCTGCTACGAGGTAGTCGAGGTTCTCGCCTTCGTGGTTCACCAGCTGCTGCGCGGCCGCGGCCGAGTCGCCCCAGAAGGCAGAGTAGCATCCAATGCGCACAGGGCGTGTCGTGGTTGGGTTGAGCATGGTTTATTGGAGAAGAGACAGAGAAGGACAACAGACGCGGTTCTTCTGGATTATGCGTTTCTAATCACATACAAAAGTGTGGGGTAATAACATTCACATGCTGGCCGAGAAGGGCATTTCCCACAAAGGAATATGGTGACTGTCATGATTTCTCTTTCTTCTGGCCGCTCTGAGTGGGGACCGGGCAGGCGGCGCCCCACTCGCCCATGAGGTTGTCTTCTTCAAACCAACGTGCTCGTTTGTATCTGAAACGAAAGGAAACTACATACAGACTTGCCTGCTATATTTCGCATGTGAAAGAAGCAGCCAAAAGATGTCATCTTTGGGGAAGATTAAAACAGGTACCTAGATCACATATATATCATCCTATATGCCCCCAATGCCAAAGTAGGCAGCACATACATAAACCCACTGTATCCTCGCAGCACCCTATCACATCTGCTATTGACACGGTCAAGTTATCATATCTTACTGTAAGACTTCCTCGAGATAAAAGTATCATGAATTATCGAAGTCTTATCAAGATTTTTTCTTCTAAAAAATAAAATAAAAAAAAAAGAAGGAAAGCAAATAACGTCTCAGTGCAAACAGGTCCATCCATTATGCTCTCTATGCACCTATATGAATGTAGTCTTGTTTTGTATGGCGTGTCAATAGGTATTAGTAGTAACAGCTAGACCGTCACATGCGGGCTGAAAACAAGTTGAACTAGTGTCAGACGAGAAAAGTCCTTATATGAACGTGACAGACCCCTGGTACGGTCGGTCGCACAAAGCCTGGTATGTTTGTGTTTGTATGCAGCTCAGTTCCAGAGCATGCTGCCATCAAAGAAGGCACCCTGTCAGATGCGCATCAGGTACATATATAGACCCTTTACCGAACGAGTAGGAGTTCCAGTCAGTATATGATCATCACAGCGGCGGAGAGTACGCCCTCCCGCGTCGGACCTGCGCGAAATCGAGGGATGAAAGTAGACACAGTGGACACACATCCCCAGCGGCCATGCCTGTCACCCGAATACATAAGCGCTCTAGGATTGTGACGATATACGATCTCATTATGAAATGAAAGTGATGCAAGGCACATGCTTCAATCATGTTTCCTTATCAATGGTGCCCGTCACTGATGGTGACGACAGATACAAATCTATCTTTGCACGAAGTCTGTGTCCTCAGGGGAGAAAGAGCAGAAGAGTCACAATGAGAGGTACGACGGCAAATTCGTATTTCTCCAGGTAGTAAGCATATGATCTCACGAGCATTCTTGTCCCTTTCGGACGAATTTTTGTGTCCTTGAGATATTCACCCAGTCGGACAGACTTATAAATTCAATGCACGAGGTGTATTGGATGCAGCGTCGTTAGGCAAGCAGCAGAAGATGAATGGCATGCGCGTGTCTATTGCGTGTACCTTGTGTATCTGTATAAATTATGTGAAAGAGGAGAATAATATTGTCAGCAAGCATGAGTTCGCACACACCATGAAAATGGCAAGCCCGCTCTGCTGCAGGCGGCGCCAAGAAAGAAGAGCCCGATGGAATTACTGTCTGGTATTTTCACCTCTATACTCCCCTCACTTCCTCTCTCGCTCTCAGATGGTCGATCATTGTGCAACCACCGGAAGTTAATGTCGATGGGCGACACAAGGACCGGTGGGCAGCGCGGAATCGGACTCGCTCTCTCTCGGGCGCTTCTCTGTGTCGCTGCTGCTTTCCCTGCGCCGGGCCTCAGCCATCCGAAAATTTTAGGTGCATGGTCCCGTCGTGGAGCGAGTCGGTTGCCTGCTTCGGTTAGATTCAATGTAATTTGAAGAAACTCAATCTTTACACAATCTGAGCGTCGTCCGGCACCTTCTACGAACCAATCCGAGAAAAACCCTAAACTTTGCAGCAAGAGGCTCATGTCTCAAAAACTTGTAAAGATTTCTTCTAATAAAAAAAGAGTGAACCAAAATGTGTGCGCACGAGAAAGTCCTCGTGTGCGTGTGAGTCCCAGCAGCAACAAAAAATAAAAAGTGCGCGTGTGCGTGCGCGAAGATGATGGCAGCGTACGTGTGTGTGTGAGAGAGTTTGAATATGTATGTGCGCTTTTGTGCACTGGCCCGCGCACCCTGTGCTTTTTGATGGGAATGTTGCACCGCACCAGAGGGGGCAGCATAGGCATTATAGGTTTTGGGTTCGTATCGATACGCGGACACAAGATGTCCTGTTTTGGTAGGAGCGGGACCCGTTGAAAGGCAGAAATAAGGGCACCTCACACACCTCTTTTTTACTCTCTCTCTCTCTCTCTCTCTCTCCTCTCTCTCATTTTTCAAAGAGTCGGGAAGCAACAATCTTTCACTTCTTCATCACCACTTTCCTCTTTCAGTTCGATCATTTCTGTTCTATTCCGGCATGGTTCCTAACAACGACAGCTGGTTTTACATTCGATCCGTGGCAACAGGTGGCGTGATCACAGTCGGACAGCCGGACGGGGCCAGTGCGACACTCCGATCCCAGGTCTATGTATGCCCGCCCGAGCGAACGGATGACGAACTCTGGCAATGGGACGGTCAATATCTACGCAACAAGGCGACAGATCTTGTGTTAGACATTCGCAAAGGTATGTACACACCGTGCGAGTGTGGTATGCGTGTGGACAAAGAAAGTGGGATGACGCGTACCAAGGAAGTAAATTGATTTATTCATGCCGCCCATTTGTTATTTGTTTTGTGTGCTATAATTAGGTCGTTTACGTTTGATCGAAGATACCGACATCTGCATTTTCTCGAAGAAAGTGGAGGCAGCCGCCCACAATCAGCTGTGGGGCGTGCGTGAGGGCGATGAGAGCAACAACTTACTGATGATTGGTTCGGCCGGCTCAAACGCTGGCTGCTTCATTTACTCACAGTCGAACGCCGATTGGGTCCTCGATGTGAGCATCAAAAAATTGATCCTATTTCCGTATCAACCCGTCGACAATGAGAACCAACGATGGGAGTTTGTACCGATCGATGAGGACCCAAAGTCCCAGAGTGCAAGGTTACTCCGCGTCAAGGAGCATCAGCAGCAACATGTGAATCCTGGTAAATCAGGAGCGGCGCCTCCGGAGACGTTCCCCGCCCCGCCATCCTCGCCTGACTTATTCATACGTGGCCTGACGCCTGCTAAAAGAGGATCGCAAGCTTCCATCAGCAGCACCGGATCGCGTCTGTCACTTACCGCATACAAAGAAGCACACCAGGTGGTTTATCTTGAACGCAACCCACGATTAAGGTACACTCTCACAGGGACATCTTAAACCTTATTGACACTCATTGTGCTTCTTTTCATGTACCAATAGCAATAAAACCATGGCTATGGCTGCGGCTTATCAGACCTGGCAGACATGGAAGATCGAGCAAGTCTCTCTCCTCACTGCACAGCCATCCGAATACTACGATCAAGCAGTCGACCAACCGGATGTAGAAACCAAGACACGCGCACGTTTACAAACGATGGCACGGACAGCGGTATGTTGAAAAGCATTTTCTTACTGTTCTTTCTTGTCTCACTCGAGCTTTCTCTTTTTACCCACAGGCCAACAACATTTTTGACGGCAGTGATCAGCTGGACAATCACAAGGAACAAGTGATGGATCTCGCAGGGCAGTTGGTGACTCAGCTCTATGAGCAATTGCCAGCATCACCATGAAACACCCTTAACACGACGCTTTGACTGATTCAACCATCCCTCTCCTTTCCCCCGTATTATGCCAAACCCATTCCACACCTTGTTTGCATCCGCTTCGTTTGATATTCGTTTTAAGTCCTTTTTTTTCCTTATGACGCTTCCGTACCCCCACTCACACACAGAGAACTGCATATACCACCTTTGACCATCATCCCTTTTGCTCTACCCCACCCAATTTCGCCTTATCTTCCCCACCTCCTTCCCTTTTGATTTGCTTGTACACATATGCCTTCTTTCGTTCGTTGCACATACTTTTACTGAAAAAAAACTCCCGCTTGGACAGAACTCCTCCAAAACATGCTTCGCAGGTTTCCTCTCAGCCAGTCAAAATAAACAAAAAGCATCCTACACTATTAACAATGGTCCACCAAAGTATGTGCTACCTGACAGGGCAGTAAAAAACATTCTTGCGCTCCGCCATCAGCCGATATTATCGAGAGCACAAGGATCATGCTTGACGGCTGAGAGAGAAAAATAAGGTCGGAGCGCAGTACGCGCACGCACGCCCTGCCTTTCTCATACCATATCCGAAAATAGCTTTCCGTGTTCTGACAGGTGCAGCGGTCCTCTGGGCAGTTTTGCTGAATAAATTTGGTCTGCAAGACCCAAAATGTGGGAAGATGTAGTAGATATCACTATCTCCGCCTAAAAGTATAACAATTGAGTAGAGTCATCTTTTTTATGAGTCGGCTAGCAACAGGATGGTCAGGAGGAACTGTTTATTGCGTTACTAATGTCATGATAGTAGCATCTCGGGCGGATTATACTTTCAAGTGACCGAATTGTTGCTTTTTGCTGTTGATAACAACTATTGGAGGTCATCCACGAGCTTTTCGTCTGGAACCATCTCTCGTAGCACTGTTGCTATCATTCTCAGCTGGCTCCGGCAAACATCAGAGCACTGTCTATTTGCCAGTTTATAAGAGGTTCAAGGCACTTTATTGATTTTTTGTATCTACAACCTTATGACAAGTGCCAATCATTGTGGAGGACGAGCTGAAACTATGATTTAAATATGAGAAGCTTTTTTTTTTCAGTGCCCATTCAGTACGTATGCTTGTAGAGACTGCGATTAGACATACAATTCTACAACTTCACCTAAACCAACGGCACTGACGCAGCCACCGTCGCTATTCGATAACTTATGCGTGCTTGGAAGTGATTTTATCAGCTTTGCCGTGCCTCTTGTGAAATTAAGGTTGAAAATCCGTTCTCACTGTTTGTTATACATGTTAAAAAATTTAAGCATCATACTATTACTGCCCAAAGCTTACATAAGGAAATAGCCCTGTTCCAAACACAACAAACAAACTATAAACATAAACACAGAGGGGTAGATTGATTATAGATTATCTTGCCGCTCCATGTAAACAGAGAAAAGCTATGACATGAACCTGAGTACAAGAGCGCGTGACCTGGAGATATTTTGATGTACAAGAGCGGACATGAAAGTGTCAATGCTGCTGTCAGAATGTCAGAAATGCCGCCTCTTATTTCTCTTCCAGGTGTTTATGTTCTCACTCCCATCATCTTCCAGAACTCCTCTGGATGCATCGTCTCGAAGGTTCCTGCATACAATTCTATGGCACAAAAATATAACAAACCTCATGCACATAAGTGATATTACGAGAAATTCATGAACGCACGAAATCTGCTGAATTCTTCACGAAATGCTATGCTCCGTATGCTGCCTCACAGCATTAGCCTGTACAAAACCAGTTCATGTGTGGTGCACTCGGACATGCGGTCCGTCAAGCTTAGCGAATGGATATCATAGCAAGGCCATGTATAAATTAGACTGAAAATGAGTGATGCGCATTTATCTTGAAGACGTGATGTCTTCACAAGTGGCTCAACATACAGACTTCGGTACCTGATACCCAATCGAATACTGCAGTAAAAAGCTGACGTAGCGAAAGAGAGATTGAAATGGCTTTCATTATTTTAACAGTCTTTCTTTTCATAGAAAGTCATACCGTCAGCGGCAGCTGTAATTGAGAGAAGAACTCGAGACACTCCGTAGATCGTTAGAGTAACCATGGACACAGACCACGTCCACTTGCTTCTGGCAATACCGAACAAATGAGAAGATAGGGGTTGTGTTAGATGAACAGATATGTAGTTGTGAACCAGCTATATTTAGCTAGTGCTTATAACTGCGAGACACGAACGGCTATCGGCACACTGCTAGAGGAACTTGACCTGATAGTATGTTCCGGACCATCAAATCCTCGCAATTTTCTTCCTTCTCTGTAGTCTTACTCTTTTTGGGCAAAAAATTCCCATTTGCGATGGCACTTAGATATTAAATTTCTGGCTATGACCATAAGCCCTAGTTAATCCTTATCTCTGTTGCCATGCTGGCTTCGCAAAAAGAGTTTCTAGACGGCGGTAGAGAAATCTTTTAGTTGCATTGTATTGCTGCCACTTCCTGTATTATTTACAGTACAAAGCGGTTGGTGCATATTACTCTCTATGGGAAATTTAACGAAATATATCCCTTCTTCCTGGTACAGCCATTTTGGACCTTGTGCTGAAATACACTCTGCTAAATACTCTAGTTACAGTTTCTAAAAATGCTTCAACTGTGCAGATGCCTACACAACACTCACTGACTGTCAATCGCGCATATACCTTTACTAAACTGACCATGCACCAATGTCTTCTGGACCTTTCGCCCAAGTCTGCCCATCACTCCGGTATCGTATACAGCTACTTCGTAGGTGACACCACTACCGCATTGTATTTGTGAGCAGCGTTGCCAAATTTGGCTCGTGTTGGCGGCTAGAATCTGCATGTGAACGCGCGCATAAGCCTAGACCACTTCAAAGTTTATGTGATATCGTTTAGTGATTAATGAAATACCCTATGTGCAAATCTGAGCATGCAGTACTGTGAATACTGGTGCGGCTCACCCTGAGTCTTTTTTTTTTTGCCGAGAGAACTTTTTGTGCTACGTTTCGCTGACCAAATTTTTCCTAGAGTCTTTCCGCTTCCGAGATTTGCTAACTCAGTTTCCCAACGCTCGTGTTTCCTTTCACAAATTCACATTTCAAGACATGAGCTTGTCATTGACGTTTCAAGGCGAGTGAGTGATTTCGTATTACAAAACTTTAATGAAATAGATGAGCATCATACTGAGCACCAGGATCAAGAGTCCATCTGGTATCATTGCCCGCGTGTATATTCTGAGAAGGAACAGGTCGTGCCGCGGTTCCGTAGACGAGAAATTTAGCTTTTATATAAATATCGTTAGGTCTGTCTGATCGCCTAGTAATCATGTGGAAGAAGTCTACAAACAACATTACTGTGTGTGTACAGGTATGTCACATCAAAGTCTGTCTTGATCAGCTTGAAAGGGCTACCTCGCAACTGAAGGATACATAGGTGCCCGTTGCATCAAATAGAATTGCTATAATGAAGTATAAATCAGCAGGTACATTTCACCGCTGACCCCGCTCCATGCCAACTTGCAGAATAGAGTATATATGGTATATTTGTCCAGGATAGTACAGTGTTTTAGTACTATTTTGGCTACGTAATTGCTTGCACACGGCGTATGACAGAAGGACGGACACAAACGCAATACCCTTATATCTTTTGGGACTCAACAGCACGGTCGAGCATTGAGCAAATCTTAGGGACCTTGTAATGGCGTTTAACGTAATAACGAAAGTAAAGAATCTAGTATTGCTCGACGAATAATGATGTTCGATTGTTTGATCAAGGTCATGCGAAGCGTGGGCTATCTATCCCCTTTATACTAGGCGAGCGGGAGAATGGGATTAGCTGTAAAGGCGAGACAGCACCGGCGCAATATGCCTGAAAAGTGACATTGCCATAATAATATTAAACTACAGATGTTACTTTTAATGCCAATGCCGCGTACGAGATGGCTGTAGACATACACGTATGATGATTTGAATGTGAATCAGATAGCAGACAGATAGACGTCAGATTCATATGACAGTAGGTGTAGGTAAAGACAAGTATCATCCTTTGCTGGTACAGACCTCTTGGAATTTTCATGTGGAAGACCTCCTTAATGTAAACGTTCCTCTCATTATATCGTCAGCTACCACGTTTCATTGTATTATATCATCAATCATTCAAGCATAGCAAACCGAAGATTCGTAAATATACAGATATACACACATAACAGATTTATTGTTGCTTCATCCAAGGTTTGGGTGCTTGCGGCATTAAGTTTGCCTAAGAGAAATAGTCAGGATACGTAGTCATTCTCGGATCGGCAGGAAGTAAGGATCAAGTACCTTAACTAGCAGCTTTTCGACTGTTTCAGAAGGCTGAGCACCAACAGTCAACCAGTACTTTGTGCGGTCAAAGTTGAGATTCACCAATTTGTTGCCGTTCGAGTCGGGAATGGGATCGTAGGTACCGATTTTTTCAATGGGCTTGCCGTCACGTTTTGACCGTGCATTCGCAGCCACAATGTGATAGTAGGGAAGATTGCGTCGACCAAATCGTGCCAAGCGTAAGCGGACCACCATGTTATATTATGCTGTGTGTTATGTGTTTGTGACAGGTCCGTCAGAAGGAAGTGGAGGTGGAGTGCTAATTGAATTGGAGCAGGGTCAGATTTGCCAAGCCACAGACTCTGCATATAGCCGGCAAGTGTGTTTAAAATGCAGCACCACTGCGCCTAATGAAACAAACAGCAGTTTTTCCTTATACACTATGCATATCGAAGAAAATACAGTAATTGTAACAAATATATTTGGTATGAGATTTTACACCTTAGCAATGAGTTTTCTGTTCAATCTAAACTTGAGGAAAACCATGATAATCGCACCGAAAATCATCACAGTGCCTGAAAAAATCTTGTACGACTTGTAGGGTTCGAGCTGACTAGCACCTTCGATAGCGCTAGCAATGTTGGTACCGAAAACCGAAACAATGTTGGAGATCAAGATGAACGATAGGCCCGAGGGGAAGCGCTCCATGCCGAGAAGAGAGGCCGTCAAAGGTGATACTGGAAACAAGCAAATGATGTGTTAGGAACATGTGATTTTGTGATTTTCGCTTGTTTTTATACATACCGAGAGCGAAGTAGGAGCCGCAAGTAAGGCCAAAGACAACCATGTAGCCCATGAGAGCACCAAAAGTATATGCAAACATCCAAATGAGCAAGGTGCTCAGACCACAAATAGTAGAGAAAATGATGTTGGTATTCACCATGCCGATCTTATCCGCAACGATGCTATATACAGCGGTTAATTACAATGTACATAATAAAGCATAAGTAAACATACCCGCAAAGGATACGGCCAACAAAGTTCATTGCGGCAGCGACAGCGACAAGTGCAGAACCTTGGGTAGCAGACATGCCATGGAAAGAAGCATATGCTAGATAAAATAATCAGTACCAAGTCACATGTGATAGACATGAAAGTACATACATGGTAAAAAGAAGAAGGGCACGAAATAGCCCATAAGCTGTATAGCCGCACCCACAACCCAGATGTCATAGTTGACTTCTTTGAGGACGCTCAACCTGACAACGTCCGTCAGACGCTTGCGAGACTTGTTAACACTTCCACCGCCTCTGCTCTTGACCAGCGCACATGCAACCAGATCGCAAGCAAGGCACACGAAGCCGAGGACGCGATAAGTCCTATAAAATAGATATTGGTTATCAATATGTCCGATTATGTAATATCTATGAGCATACCATGGTGCACCTAAGCGCTCGTTTATAGGCGTCATGATAAAAGGAATGATGAGACCGCCGATACCAGAGCCACTTGAGATGATGCCGAGCGCCAGTCCTCGGCGACGATGGAAATACTGGGGTGCGATAGCCATGATGGTCTAAAAAGGGACATATATATCAGTGAATTATTATCATCTTAGTGATATATTCTTGGGCATTTACCATGTACATGAAACAGACACCTGTACCAAAGCAAACGCCTTGTGCCAAGTACAAATGCCAAATCTAGTAGTCAACCGTACGCACATGAGCACGCCAATACATTTTTGTCCTGTGGGTATCGGTATAATTCTGTCTCACTATACCTGCCAAGCAAAACCAGCCATCATGAGGCCAATCGTGATTAAAAGCGCGCCGATTAACATAACAAGACGGGGTCCAATGACAGATTCTAGGATCTGCGCGAAAGGGCCCATCAAATTCGCAAACACAAGAGCCAAGGTACCAACGAAACTCAGCTGAAGAGACAAGTTGCTTGCATCGCTAAATTTGTTTTGCTCGAAATAGTCTTGCATTACACCTACATATTCATCAGTGTTAGTATATTCTGCAGATCGGCTTAGGCGTGCGAACATGTGCGTGTAATATGTGTGTGTGTGTATCAATGCATGCCTAAAGGATGAACCGGACCTAGAACGTGAGAAAGTAGCAGGCAGGCAGACACACATATACAACACGCACAGAACCGCACGCCGTGAGTGCATAGCGCAGGTAGCCCAAGGGTATGCTAACTGGTTTGCGTTTCTCTCACCCCTATGAAATAAAAATAAGACTCATTAATCTTAACTGTTTGATTTGACATCGTCCATCTATACGCATACCATGAAGTACAGGTGCCATAGCTTGTAACTTGCACCAAGAAAGCACCGACAACGATAAACCAGCCGTAACCACCGTCCGGAAGTTCCTCTGTTTTGGCCTGTTTCTCGGGGTCGGTGGCGGCAGTTTCTGAGATTACTGCGCTGCGGTTGTCATTTAGGTCTTCGAGAGTATCTAATTCAAATCAGAATCATAAGTATACATCGTAAACCTTGTCTCAATCCCATCCGTAAGTACCTTCTCGAGTGTTTAGGTCCCCGCGGTCATCCTTCTTGCTTTCCGACCAGCTTCCTTCGTTGCTGGTGATGGTCCTGACTGAATGAACTGTGCGCTCGTTTACTCCGTTGTCTTCTTGATGCTGGATGTCCATGGTTCCAGCTATTTAAATTAAACACCTACACGGAAATTTTCTCCAGGAAACAGCGGCTCTTTTTCAGATGCAAAAGCAAAGGAAAAGCGGAACGAAAGTAGAGTATAGAATAAAAAAAAAGGTTTTGTGATTCACAGTGCAAAACCTACAGGATTTTTTATATATACCCATCGGCTTTCTCCGCTTAAAAACGCGTAACTTTTTACCCGGATTAGCATGCCTTTATTTCTTTTTTCGGATCCAATGGAGGTGGTGCCCGATGATGAACTTTAAGGGGGAGGAGGATAAAACAAGCTAGACGTTGCGCATCAAATGATGTGCGGGGGTGTAGAGTTTGGGATCTTCTTTGCCACCGCCAGTCGTGATAAATTTGATGGTGCGATAAATGAAACCGACAGTGACAACTGATCCACCGATTATACCGAAAAGCCGCACCAGCAAATGTGTGAATGAACCCCGCGATTCTGTGATCTGTACCGAGATTGGCTCAATATCGTATTTGAAGAAGATGCCAGGCACCATCCCTCCCATGAAGCGTTCCTCCGACATGGACTTCCGCGAGTCAGTTACTGCATACTGATTTGTGAGGAGCACGTTCTTTCCGCTGTCAATGTAGGTGGTCGGTACGACCGAGACAAAGTATTGAAAGACTTCAAAGTCTGATAAACACATGCATGGTAAGTCAAAGTTCCTCAATATTCCGTTCACCCGTAACATTTACGTGAATCAGCCACCTCGACGCTGTTGTCGAGAGGGTTAACGAGATTTGGATACCTCCGGCCGAAGGAAAACTCGTCGACCCGATGTGTAAAGTTCAGGACTAAAATGTAGAAGCATAAAGTATCAGGGTGAGTCACTGCGCCGATACGCCCATCATGTGGTACAAACGTGAATGGTCGGTATGAACGTGGCTATCTACAATGGTATGTATTTAGTAAGAAAACACTGAGCTCACGTGGCGGGATGAATTGAATATCCTGTTTCCGTTCGCCACCCAAACTTACGGTAACCATGACCCAACGACGTAATATGAAGGTTAGCGGCGACTTTGTTTGCGTGAATAGAACCATAGATTTTGCAGGCGCCAAGCTCAGCTAGCATTTGAGTCAGAGGTTTTGTTTATCATGAGTACCAATGAGAAGCCGATCTGACATGTTACCTGCGATGGTCTGATCATATTCGCGACCTGCTGCGGCTTTGATAATCTCCTGCAAGTACCGCGGTTCGCGCGCTCTTATGGGAATAGCAAAGATAAGTGAAATGACATGGTTATCATCAGAATACTAAAAGGCAATCATAGAAGCCTACCTTGTTTGTTCCGTTCGGACCGTTGCAAATTCAGCCTATATAATTCCCACGGGGGAGTATAATAATCACAGTGATTGTAGGTCAATTTTTTGTGTAAGAATAAAAGTGTGCGCGCACTTACTGGGACAAGCTTTAGGTTTTCTGTCAGCTGCATCCGTTGGCCGGACACGTCGTACACGTGGACGAGCAGGACTAAAACACGACAAAATGAAGGGGGGAGGAGGGAGAGAAAATGATTGCTTGGTTTATTGTTGTTATCTTCACTATCAGGCATCTTACCATGGCATGGCATAGCGACCGTCAGATCCATATTGATTTGCATCGTAGTCTCAATCGTGGGGTCGACGAGAAAACGGTAAGACCTATGCAAGCGGCTGTACCTGAAATAGAAAAAAAAAGCAGCTTATAGTAAGAGGAGTACCATTCACTATAGATACATATATGGCCCTTAATGGGGCATCCTACTGTTGCTTACTCTGACAGCTCGCTCAAGGTCAAGAGAGCTAGTAGGCATCCAAGGAGGATCGTGAGCAGACCTCCCTTCTCAGAGCGAGTTTGATTGTCTGCTTCAACCTTGGGAAACGCGTCGAATCGAGCAGCTTTCTGAGCCCATCGCCGCAAAGCCATTGTGTCAAAATGTAAGAGATGGATGAGGGTGCAGACGAGAGCAGGGATGGGTAGGAGGCGGGCTATAGGCGAATTGCGCAAGAAGTGTAAAGGAGGATGACGAAGGGTAAAATGTCGTCTGGGTTATTAGACGGCAGTATTGGGTGTATGTTGCTGGAGAGAGTTCTTGGCTCCCAATTGGGATTTCAAAGGCAGCCCATCAATGACGAGAGAGCGAGACCGGGCTAGGCGTGAGTGTGAACGCCTGCACCTTCCAGCCCCTCGTCCTCCTTTTCCTTCTTTTCCTTTTCTTCTTTTCCCGTTTTCTCATGGAGATTGTAGACAACGACGACTTTTCTCAGAGAACAACCAGCAAGGATGACGACAAAAAACGACAGAGCGGCGAGTATTCGGTAGCAGACGAACACGACGCCATCACCTCTGCAACTCCGTCTACCCCACAACGCTCGTCTTCTCTGAAGAAGACGTTGGCAATGTCACCACGCGAAGACAAGTCGAGACGATTGGCGCATAGTCGGACGCGCTCCATTCAGCACATGTCACCGCCACAGCCTCACAAGCACCTGGGCGGACGAAGAGGATCCCTCCCGCCCCAGATCAACACCTCTGCAACACACTCCAGCAATTTTAATACTGGCAACGGCAGTAGTAACATGCTGGCTGCCGTTGATTTTGGATCACCTGCACGGTCACCGTTCGCAACGACCATGCCTCCGCTGCCTGAGAAACTGTCCATCCAGATCGCACACCCCACTTCCGACATCTCCCACACCTTCAAACACCAAACTATCCTTGAGAACCTGTCCTATATCTTCTTATGGTACTTTTTCTCGACCTCCCTCTCGCTCTATAACAAAAATCTCATGGGCAAGGACCGTTTCAACTTCAACTTTCCTTTGCTCGTGAGCGCCATCCATGCCCTCTTACAATCCATCGTCACCACCCTCATGATGTCCCTGGGAGGCGATCGCTGGAACAACTCGAAGCAGCAGAACGCGATCTCCACTTCCGCCTACTTGCTCAAAGTCGTAAGTGCCACATCGGCCCCCCCCCGCCTCAGGCCCCGCCATATTCCGACGCCATCATCTCATCATTTCATTATCTAATATCCTCGAAAGATGCCCTGTGGTATTGCTGCCGCCCTCGAGATCTGCTGCGCGAACGCCTCGTTAGTCTTTATCACCCTCTCTTTCTACACCATGGTCAAATCGAGCACGCCCATCTGGGTCCTGCTGTTCTCCTTCCTCTTTGGTCTCGAGAAACCTCGCCTCATCCTGGTTGCCATCATCGGTCTGATGGTCGCAGGTGTCATCCTGACCGTCGAGGGTGAAACCAAATTTGACATGCTAGGCTTTGTCCTCGTCCTCATCGCCGCAGTGGTTTCCGGGTTACGATGGAACCTAACTCAAGTACTGCTCCAGCAAGACCGGCTGGGAATGGACAACCCGATCGCCACGCTTTATCACCTGAGTCCCATCATGTTTGTCACCATGCTCCTTCTCTCTCTCATTTTCGAGGACCCGATCAGTCAATTCCGTCAGTCACAGCATTTCGACAACATTTTTCATATCCTGGAGTCATTCGGTCTCATGGCCATCGGTGGCTTCCTAGGTAAGTATAACACCACACCACGGCAGGAAACCCAAGATACACGACATATTTACACGCCTTCTTTCTTTTCCCGCTTCTAGCATTGGCGATGACGCTGGCCGAGCTCTACCTTATAAAAAATACAAACACCATCACGTTGAGCGTGGCGGGAATCAGCAAAGAAATCGTAATTATTACGCTGTCCGTGCTTATTTACGGCGATGTCCTCACGCCAAAGAACTTGCTCGGGTATTGTATAATATGGTTCAATTATATCGCTTGACACGTCTGCTGACAAAACACATCCATGGAAAATCACCAGGCTATTCGTTTCCATCATTGGCATCATTGCATACAACTATTACAAGCTTTCCAAAGCACATCAACAAGCCGACAATGCTCAGTACCACATGATACCCTTGCATTCGGCTAGTAAACTCGAGGATTGAGATTGATTTATAAAACAAAAGAGAAAAGGTCTCTTTTTACAAAGGAAAAAAACACACGAGAGAGAATATGTATAGATATGTAACAAAGGGGAGGCAGGGGAGTATTTACAAGCTACTAGCGCTAAACGATGGTGTGATGATCGAACGGGGATAAGTTATGTTGATGGGGTAGTAATAGTATGTTTGTTGTATAACAATAACAAAGCAAGGGAAGGACCCTTTCTTTCTTTCTTTTTGGTGCAACCAGGCACGGTTTATCCGGCCAGCTTTTCGTCCATCACAGGGCTGACCGTCGAACGACGCTGTTTCGAAGGTGGATTCCAGGCCATTTTGGGTGACTTGGGATAGTGGTAAGCAGAATCTGGTGGTCGGGGTAAGGTCGAAGTGGCGGAAGGCAAGACAACCTCCGTTTTTTGCTCGAGATGCGTCTCCTTATCCTCCGTAACATGTATTAAATGCGTTCCTTGGCCCTGAGGGACCCGGCGCGCTACGCCGTTCTGATCGAGTACAACTTCATAAACGGTTGTCTGAAACAAAAAGGCAAGAGGTAGTCAGTATACACTGTTGAATATGTCATTTACGCGGCCGGGTAAATTACCTTATCGGAAGACATGCAGCAGCCCATAGTGTTGATATTTGATAGAGCGTCGAGTGAAAAGAATAGAGAGGAGAAACAGGGGTGAGATGACGAAGAAGTGAGAAAGAGCAACAATGGAAAATGATGATGAAAAAGACGGATGGTTTTATATGTTTCAAGTATCGTTTTCTATTTTGGCATCTGTTTTCCTGGTTTGATCTTCAATATAAACAGGGCCTAGTGCGACAGTGGAAGTGCGCGTAAGCGGAATAGAGGCGGGCCAAGACCAAGCCCCGGGTGCACTATGATGCTTTGCTGAGCTTATGGGGGGAGCGGCGCGCTCATTACTGCTTAAACAGCACTTGTCGCTGGATTCAGCTGAGGTTGCTATTTTTAGCAAAAAATTGTAGACCTTCTCTTTTCTTGTTGTTTTTGGTGATCGACGCATTGTTCCATTTTGGTGATGTAAGCTTCAAGACAAGGACTCGCTTTCGAAATTTTAGTACGTTGCTTGGCATACAGCCTCTGTCCTGTTCATAGGAATGCAGTCTCCGCCCTGATGAGAAAACACAGATCGCTTCTCGGTTTTCTTCTGGGATGCCGAGCCACTTGATCAGCCGATTTGACGCGAGTTCTCGCATATGGCCGATATTAAAACGCACCTTCAGCTTGTATGTCTGCAGGTGGCGCATAGGCACATGATCATGCACACACATACGCACATGCGTATGTCTAAAAAATGAGCAGTTGCGACTTTATAATGAGTACATGCAAGCTATAAGATGCAAAACACATACACACAATCAGCATCCTGCTTTTCGGTGGGGGGTTCGTGGTTACAGGAGATCCATGACGGGCATGCCCCATGAAAATGCATGCGGCGCAAGAGTAATACGAGGAAAACTCTTACAAGTATATTTTGAGGACATGGTTTTTCATAAAAACATTGCATCCTTTTGGTAGACCATCTTTCGCTCAACCAGGGGATCAGGACGAAAATAGCAGACGAAAACACAAAGTTCCCTCGGCTGGGTTGAATGCAACGAGGCTGTGGCGCCACTTGGAGAGACTGGCTCCATTCTCGTCGTCTCTTGTGCGCTTTTTGTCTTTACACAAATAGCCAAAGAAAAAAAAAAAAAAAAAAAAGAGCCAAATTCATTTCCCAAGAAGGGAAATGCCCGGAACAAGCCGCCGCCCGCAGACGCGACTCCTGTCATATTCTTTTTCCTCACGTTTAGGCAATGGCGTTGTGCCTCGATCAACTTTTAAATAACAAACGCTCGGCGCCCTTTCTTCTTATTCACGACTCGGTGCAATGCTCTGGCCTACCACTCTTGGCTGAGTTTGGTGCTCGTGCGCTCGCCCAACAAGACACACAGCTCATTGTATTGTTATCCGAATCACGATCCGATCAATGGCGGAGGCGCATGGCCACCCATGGGAAGCAGGATATAAACGATCCTGCTCTCACCATACTCGACGTGTCGCGAGTACAAGATCTGGAGAAGGAGATCCTGACACCTACTGCACAACGGATACAAAGCAACAACAACAAAACCACAGTCGTTCTCGTCGATTCACTCCATCCCTTTATGCGGCGCTCGCTACACCAGACCTACCAACTTGTCAAAGCATTGGACTCCTTCACCTCCGGTAACCATAGTATATAGTTTGACTTTCCACTTTTGTTATTCACCTTATTTCATGCAGACACGGTACGCGTCGTGATGAATTATCACGGAGACGTGCGACTGCCGACTGAGAAACAGCCGACAATGGCAGACGCATTAGACCGAGCGGCAGGCGTCGTCCTCAGGCTGTCGCCTGTCAAGGAGAAAGTGAGAGTGGACCAGTCTGGTTTTGTGGCGCAGACTGCGTTTGGTTATCTGACGCTGACATCGAATGGACGGGGCGCAGTCTGCGATATTGAATGGCGTCGCAAGAGTGGGAAGGTCCAATATGCCACGGAGGGCTATACCTTCACTCCTTACAAGGGCCTCACCGTGCACACGGTCCACGACGAGAACGAGCAGCAACAAGAAGACGCCATGATGGTTGACAAAGATACCAAACCAGCCGAGAACGACCCGGCCGCCAACCTGTCGTTCAACCTGACACTGACAGAAACACAGCGGAGAGCCAAGGACAATGTGGTGTTACCCTATACACAACAACAGCAAGGAGGTGGCGGTGGCCAGATTTATTATGAACCAGATGCGGGTGATGACTTTGATGATGAGGATCCGGATGACGATTTGGATATTTAAAACAAAGGGAAAAAAAAAAAGAATTAAACAATAACAGTCAAAAAAGAAGAGATATATAGGAGGAATATCACCAGTGGGCGCTTTTCCTCCTGCCTTGAGCCAGGTACTTTTTCTTTTTTTTGCCACTGAGCGCTTCGGCTTCAGCTTGTGCTTTTTCGCTCTGCTCCTGTAACTTGAGTATTTCGTCTTTGCGGGGTAATACACGCGTCTTGAGGTACTCTGCAATAGCTTGAAAATAACCAGGCTGCATGCACGTGTCGTTGTGCATACCGTGAGGGAACTGGATCCAGTCCTTTAGCTGCTTGGACGTGCAGGTGTCGTGCAAGCGGCGCATGTGCTCCGGTGGAACGAGCTCGTCGCATGCTCCGGACAGAAAGAGGACTGGCGTTCTCGTAATACGCCGAATGCTGTTCTCTGAGGTCCAGTTTTGGTGGCATAGGAACGTGAATCGTTTTAGAATGGGGAGGACGTGCGGAATCAATTTTGGCTGCATTGCATATTGCATTGTGCAGAGTGCAGAATGCAAAAAGTTAAACACAAACAAATACATATTCTGCCTTTTCCATCATCTTCTTACCACACTTAAAAAGGTGTTCTCTACGATCAGCCCTGCAAACGCTTGCTCGTTCCGAGACACAAGATCAATTGCGACCGCGCCGCCGATGGACTGGCCGTAAGCGACCAGCATCGTATGGCGTAATATAGGATGCGATTTTACATAGTTGAGCAGTGTCTGTGTCAGCGTCACAATGATGTAGCGGGAGACAAATAAGGAGAAGAGGGGCGGTAAAGATCAGTACAAACACACGCATTTTAGACGATACACAAAGGAGGATAACCCCTACCTGAGCGTCAATTCGTAATCCTTTCTCATTTGGCTTGCCCTCGCTCAAACCATACCTAGCGTTGGTTGGCGGATTAGTATATGGTGTCCATGAGATAAATCAAAACCACTCACCCTCGGTATGAAAGCATGACGACGTTGCAATGGTATTTTTCATAAAAGATCTTGGCTATCGGTAAACGATGTCCCTATGTTTCGTATTAATTAAGCTGCATAAATACAATGTGGACCATAAAGCCATACCATATTTCCTGCGTTGGCCTAAAGGAGCATAAAGCGAGATAAACAGCCTAATCTACTGATATATTGAAGAGCACTTACATGAAAGTAGAGAATCGTAGGCGCATCTTTAGGATCCATTTTCTCTTGGGTCATGACGTACGTATGTAGCCGAACATGGTCGCGTGTCTTGATATGTTCTTCAGTAAACTTGATGCCATGATCGGATGGTTTGGCCACCTATGTAGACACAAACAGATATTCATATGATGTGTTATTGGAACGAATCAAGTCTTCCTGTAATAAAACGTCGTTCCGTACATGTGCACGAGAGCCTTCGGGGAACGAGCTTGGGTAGATCAGCTCGCATTGATACAA
Organism: Syncephalastrum monosporum B8922; assembly: GCA_000697355.1. Classification (NCBI taxonomy): domain Eukaryota; kingdom Fungi; phylum Mucoromycota; class Mucoromycetes; order Mucorales; family Syncephalastraceae; genus Syncephalastrum; species Syncephalastrum monosporum. The sequence goes on from JNEN01001262.1 coordinate 407,963, forward strand.
ATACAACAAGGCTGCTCCCGTCAGCCCTGCCAGCCCGTTGCCAAACGACGACAGGTTGGGAATGACGACAAACGATGATGGCGATGGAGACGATCGTGGTGAGTTGCTCGACGAGTGGCCCGACGAGGACGAGGCGCTGCTGGTAGGTGCCGTTGTGCTGCTTTTAATGGACGAAGAAGACGACGACGACGACGCTGACTCGTCTGGTTGCTCAGCGGCCATCACAAAGGGGAAGAAAGAAAAAAAGAGCAATTGAAAGGCGCCTATAGTCTATAGCTTGTTAGCAGATATATTGGCCATAAGCAGCTTTTTTTTTTTTTTTTGCTCCTTGGGCACGCCTTGGTAGACGCAAAAAGGCAACACGCTGGAGGATCATCATTTTCCTTGCTATACTTGCACTTCCGTCACCCAAACTTCCCCCTTTCTCCCTTCACTCTCCTTCTGCTACTCTCCCCTACCTTCACTACCCAGCACCATTATAAATGCACTAGCAGACCCAATATATAATCACACTATAGGAGTGTATTTATTCCATTATCCATGTGTAAATGATAAACTATGCTATGACATTTTAACCGACAATGGTACGCTGGACAGTGTCCACGACGCGCTGGAACCAGGTTGTGTCATTTGTCGCGTTCTCCGATGCTGCTTGCTCAGAAACGACCTCGAGGCTCTCTGCAAGCATGTCAATACCATCGAGCTCAACGTCAAACTCGGTCTGGCCGCTGGTACCAGGAGCACGATGGATCAGGACTGTCTTGTAACCTTCGGACTTGGCTTCGGCAAGGACGGTGGGGTTGGCAGACACGATCGCCACTTGGTTATTGTCATAGCCGACGAGCTGGCTCATGCCGCTCACGACTGAACCGGAAGAGAACATCTCACCCGAGAACTGGGCGTGCCAGCACAGGCAGCCATGGCGCGCCAGGTCAATCATGCTGCGGGTCGAGAAGTCGCGTGAGAAGGATACAGCCATCAGTTCGCCCTTGCGCTGGCTCTTGATGCGCTTGATACCAGCCGAGGCGTCTTGGAACACGCTAAGCTTGAACCATGCCGTGCAGAGCTTCACCAGGTCGGCATCCGATAATTGAAGTGAATGCTTCTTGAGGAGCTCGCCAAGGGCAAGCGCAAGCAGCTCTTGGTCGAAAGCCTTCTTCTCCTTCTTGAGCTCCAGGAATCGAACATACCAGGATTCCACAAAGGCTTCGACGTCCACATTCGACTTGACAGCGGCACGGACGGCCTTGCCAACCGTTTCTTGGTAGTCGGTCACTGTGCCAACCAGGTCAAAGGCAAAGGCACGGACACCAGCAAACGATGCCGGCATGCTGGATGTCTCCACCCACGTCACCGTCTTGCCTGCAAAGGCAGCGGCCACAGCCGCGCCAGCGGCGTATTCGAGCGCGTGATCGGTACGCTCGCGGATGAGGGTGATGCGACTGGTCACGCGTTCTTCGAGATCGCTCTTGTCAGCGCGGGTCACGACTTGCTGAAGAGAAATAACCTGAGCGGCCACTGTGCCCTTGAAATTATCGAGGCAGTTGAGGGCCTGGGCTTGCGCATTGGCGACGTATCCAGTAACCTTGGCGTCCACGCGAGCTTGAGCAGCGGAGGCGCCACCGACGACGGCATACTTGGACTTGGCGTCTTCGATGATGGCATCTGCCTCTTTCTGGTGAACGCTGATAATCTTGAGCACCTCCTCCTCGCTGTCCTTGCGCGCGATCGCAGCGCGCACCTCCACAAGCAGCTTGTCGAGCCAGGCTGTCATGCTCAGACGGGTCTGTTTGGTCACGATCGTCATATCTTTCTGGATGCGCTCCTGCGTCTCCTCAGGTGTCTCCTGAATCACCTGAACAACCTTGGTCGTCTCCTCGGTCGATGGGCTGGCCAAGTGCGCCTCCAGCGCATGATCGATCTGCTTCTGCGACGTGATCTTGAGATTCGCGAGCTGTGTGCTGACGTCAGTCGAGTTCTTGACGCTCTGGACCGCAATAGTTTCGACCTGGGACACCTGGACGGTCGCGGTGGAGCGGATCCATTCGAGGGTGGCACCGAAGTCGCTCTCGGCAGAGGTATCCACATCCGACTTGGCGTCGATGATGATACCATCCAACTCGGCTTGGGCATCGCTGATGATGACAGCAATCTGAGCGTCGCTCTTCTTGCCGTCTTGCTTGCAGTAGGCCGTGATGCGCTCGATCAACAGTGCAAACCAGCCATCCACCTGCGCCTTGGTCTTTTCAATCTTGCCAGCATCCACAACGGCCACGACCTTGTGCTCAACCACCTCGCCAGTGGTAGTGATAGGCTTGGCTGGGCATATGGCCAGGAAAGGCTTCGTATCATCCACGACCGTGCCATGCTTCTCGGTGACAACGGTTTCCACCGTGGTCGTGATTGGCTTCTTGATAACCACCTCTTCGTCGGCAACGACAATATCCGTTGTCTCCTCAACAATGACAGTCTGCTGAGAAATGCTTTCGGTCAGCTTGAGGGTGATAGCGGCTAGGGCAGCTTTTTGGGCAGCCTTGTCGACATGCTGCTGCTGGAGGTTGCTTCGGATAGCTTCAAGCTGGGCCTGAATGCTGGTGCGCACACCACCAAGGAACGCTGTGGTCACGCGGGCTTCCTCGGCATCGTCGACCTCGTTGAGGTGGTCTTCCAGAGCAGTGGTGATTTCTGTTTCGGTAGCAGTGATGAGCTTCTCAGACTCGACCTGAGCCTCCTTGGCGTCCTTTTGCTCGACCAGAAGGGAGATCTTTTCAATCAGCACGCTGAAAGAGTTGACGGCAGTCTGTGCGGCCTTTTGGGCAACAGGCGCAGGGTTCTTGGTCACGACGACTACAGTGAAAGATTTATCAGACGCATTCGAAAATCAATTTTATGGGACTTACCAGTCTCGTGTGTCTTGACCGTTTCACCTCCGGTATGGGTAACTTCGGGTTTGCCGACAATGACTGTGGAAAATGTTAGGCACAAGTTCTTGTGGCAGACCCTCGACTGTACTTACCAGTCTCATGCGTCTCGACCTTCTTGCCTTCGGACTCTGTGACCTGCTCAGGCTGGGCAACAACAACTACTTGGTATGTCAGTCAAAATCCATTCTAGCGAAGATCATTCTGACTTACCAGCTTCGTGCTTCTCAGCCTTCTGTTGCTCGGGCTTGTGCTGCTCCACCTTCTGCTGCTCTACCTTTTGCTTCTCAGCCTTGTGCTTGTTATGCTCATGCACAGCGACACCAGCGGCAATAGCGCTAGCAGCAACAGCGCCGACGGCGAGGCCTCCCTTGGCGAGGTCTTCCAGAGTCGAGTGGTCCTTCTTCTTAGGATGTTCGTCGATGTGCTGCTTGGGCTTCTCGGCGTGTTTGTCATGCTCTTCAACATGCTGCTTAGCATGCTCAGCCGGCTTCTCTGGCTGCTCCTTAACGATGGCATGCTCTTCAATGACCTCGCCTTGCTGGTAAGGACGGACAGCAGTCGCGACTTGTTCCTCGATGGAGGCGCTGATTGCGATCAACTCGTCCTTGCAGTCATGCTTTTTGGCGGCCTGAATAGCGACAGCCTGGATTTGGGTGGCGCCCTGTGTGACGACGCTCTTGGTCCAAGCAACGGTGGCGGCATAGCCACTCTGGGTATCCTTGGAGTTAGCTTCGATGGCATCCAGGGTCTTGGTGATCTCCTCAATTCTCTCAGGCACAACCACGCCGATCTTGTTCTTCCAGCCCTTCTTGGAGTACTCGAATACATCGTTTGTAAGCGATGTGAACCAGGTACGGATAATGACAACAAGGTCCAGTTCGGTTTCGATAACCTTGCTCGAGGACAGCTTCTTCTATTGCAAGGCTTTAGCGAATTTCACATGCGTCTCTATACGCTTTACCTTCTCATGCTTGTCCATCTGCTTTTCGTGCTCAGGCTTCGTCTTCTCCTGTTGAAAACTGTCAATTTCCTACTAAACTATCGAAACCCAAACATACCTTGTCACTGTCGTGGACCACAGCGAAACCGTGCTTCTCCTTCTCCTTCTTCTTCTCGCTTTCTTTTTCTTTCTTTTCACATTCTTTCTTCTTCTTTTCACAATCTTCTTTTTCGTTGTGCTTCTTGCCACACTCATCGGACTTCTTCGATTTGTGGCTCTCCTTCTCCTTTTCGTCGTGCTCCTTCTTTTCGCACTCATCAGACTTCTTAGACTTGTGACCTTCTTCCTTCTTATCGTGCTTCTTCTCGCTCTCCTTCTTCTCTTTGTGCGAGCTTTCCTCGGCGGCCTTTAAACATACAATGAGCCTCGGTCATGTTTCGAAAGCGCTGTAATCTTACCTTTTTGTCATGGGCAAGCTTGGCCGCTGCCGCAGCAGCAGCAGCAGCAGCACCGCCACCAACAAGGACAGCCGCAGTCTTCGACTTGTCATGCTTATCATGCTTATCATGAGAAACATCCACCTTGATATCCTCGCTGCACTGGCCGAGTGCGACGTGGATCTGCTCCTCGGTGGCTTTGACAAGAGGAGTCATCTTGAGGCGGGCAGACTCCTCGTTCTCGCCAGCAGCAGCGACTTGCACACCAATGGCCTGCACCTGAGTCGAAGACTGCTTGATCATGCCTTGAGCCCAACCAATGGTTTCGGTGAGCTTGCCAGCAGCAGCCTTGTCGCCAGTCTTGTGCGTCTTGCTCGACACCTCGTTGAGCTCCACCGTGATATCCTCATTGGCCTTCTTGACAATCTTCTCGATATCAGCAGCGCTGCCACCCTTGGCAGCACACTTGGAGACGTCGGACACGAGTTTGCTGTTCCACGAGGCAAGGATGCTCTTGATGTACTCCACAGCGCCGACAGCAGCAAGTGCGCCTGTAACAATGGCAGCACCAGCCACAGCCTTGCCAGTGTCATGGCTGGGCTTCTCAGTCTTGGGCTTGTGTTGGTCCTATTAAGAGCATGTGTTAATGTCATTTGTCTCATTGGGAGACGTTTCTTTAACACTACCTTGTGGCAGATAGAAGCCTTCTTGGTATCGACTTCGATCTTGACGTGCTCATGATCCGTGAGAGCAGCGTGGACTTGCTCCTCCGTGGTCTTCGTGACCTTGGTCAGCTTCTCGTGAGCTTGCTCCTTCGTCACACCGGAAGCAGTGACCTCAACTGCAATCGCTTGGACCTCAGTCGTGTTCTTCTTGACAAGCCCCTGAGCCCATTCGACGGTCGACGTCAGCTTGGTGGCAGTCTCCTTGTCAGAAATCGAGCCGGTCTTGGACGACACAAGCTTGAGCTCGGCCTCGATCTCCTCGTTCGCCTTGCGAATAATCTCTTCGGCTTCCTTCTTGCCAGCTTCGCCCTTTCCGGCGCAACCCGAAATATCGAGAGTAAGCTTCTTGTACCAGGCAGTGATCGTGGTCTTGATGTACTCGGCAGCACCAACGGCAACGACAGCGCCACCAACGACAGCGCCACCAACGACAGCGCCACCACGGCGGAAGAAGAGTGATGCTCCTCAGTCTTGGTCTTCTCCTCGTGAGTGGTCTTCTTCTGGGCACCAGGTACCACAACGACAGCGGCGGGCTTGCTCTTCTCGGCGACTTCGATAGTCACCTCAGTGCACTGGCCGAGTGCGACGTGAATCTGCTCCTCGGTGGCCTTGACAAGCGGAGTCATCTTGAGGCGGGCAGACTCCTCATTCTCGCCAGCAGCGGCTACTTGCACACCAATGGCTTGCACCTGAGTCGAAGACTGCTTGATCATGCCTTGAGCCCAGCCAATGGTCTCGGTGAGTTTGCCAGAAGCTGCTTTGTCGTTGGACTTCTGGGCTTTTGAAGCCAACTCATTCAGCTCGACAGTGATATTTTCATTGGCTTTAACAATAATAGCCTCAATATCAGCCGCGTTGCCGCCGTTAGCCGCAGATTTCGAAACATCGGAGGTGAGCTTCTTGTACCAAGAAGAAATAGTGACCTTCAGATAGTCGATCGCGCCAACAGCAACCAAGGTGCCACCCACGGCAGCCACGCCATCAACTTTAGTATGCGGTTTGGTCACCTCAGAGGCTTTAGAAGCTTCATGTTTCTTGCAGGCGTCGTGTTTGACATGGCACTGATGAAGAGCCTGCTGGATCTTGCCTTCATGTGAAGCAGCTGTTTCCTGGAGCTTGTCATTGTGGGCTTGTCCGGACAGAACTTGGACGGCGATCACCTTGATTTCATTCGATGACTGAGAAATTGTCTCCTGGGCAGAGTCTAGAGCGACAAGAAGGTCCTTCTTCTCGTTTTCGTCAGCAACAGACGAAAGAATATGCTCACGAGAAACACGAATGTGCTCGATCACCACCGTCAAATGTGAGTGAACGAGAGCTTCGATCTGTGCTTGCGTGGTGCCCTGCTGCTTTATCTGGACGCTGAGCTGCGCAACAAAAGCAGCATACCATGTGTGAATGTTGCTCGACAGTTCCGTGGGAGTCTTGCTCGCGGGAATAGCTTGGACGATATGCTCTTCGGTCTTCTTCGCCGTCTCTGCAGCCTTGTGATCCTCCTTATGCTTTGCTTCGTCGTGATGCTTCTTGACCTCGTGAGCAATAGCGGCGGCGGCAGCACCGCCCAAGGCAATAGCACCGGCTACACCAGCAGCAGTCTTGAGGCCGTGATGGTGATCGTCCTTCTTGTGCTCGTGCGTAAAGTCGTGCATAACACCAGTGGTAGGGCCGGTCACTGGCTGAGGCATTTCATGCTTATGCTCCTCCTTCTTGAGATCTTGGTGGACCTCAACAGCATGAGTAGGCTTGGGTTGGCAAACGATCTTGGCTTTCTCGGTATGCTTCTCGAGATCTTGCTTCGAACTGTCAGCAATAAGCTTGAGCTTGGCGGCCACCTCATTCTTGTCGGTCGTAGAGACCGCGACGGTCTTGACTTCGGTCAGACGAGAGTTGGCAGTAGTGCGGATAGATTCAATGAGAGCAAGGTACTCTTCCTTTTCGGCGGTGGACACCTCAGCTGTGGAAATCTGGGACTTGGCTTGCTCACAGATGGCAACCAAGTCGGTCTCCTCAGCAGCGAAACCAGATGTGGTCTTGCCAAAGTCCTTGTCAACGCTTGCACGATCGATAAGACCAAAGAGCCAGCCGTGGACGGCCTTCACGGTTTCTACAATACAAGTAAGTATGTCTGTAGGAGATGAAATAAGCAAACATACCTTCAATGACCAGCGCAGCACCAGCGACAGTAATGGCTGTCGTCGTCTTGCTAGCATGCTTCGATGGCTTCTTCTTCTATATAAGTGTAAGTACGAATCTCGCATTGAATAGAAACCCATAAATCACCTCTACGACCGCGGCCGCTGTCTTGTCAGCAGTAAGGCTTGTCTTGCGTTTTTCGACTTCGATAGAGACTTCCTCAATGCTGGAATCACAAACAGCGGAGATACGCTTGGAGAATTCTTCGTCGCTCAACGAGTGGGATTCTGTGGCAATCTTCTTAATCTCCTCGGTCTGGACGGACACAGTCTGCTGCACATGTACAAGAATCTCTTGGAGTGCAGGAGCAGCGATGACGCCAGTCTTGTGGCAGTGCTGCTGCTTCTCGTTGAGCGTAACAGCCAGCTCTGATTTGGCCTCGGCAATGATCTTCTCGATATCCTCGTTCGTCTTGTCACCGCCTTGCTTGGCACGCTGAGAGATACGACCCTTGAGACGACCGAACCAGCCACGCACCGTAACAACGATATCCTCGGTGATGGAGCCCTCGGAGGAGCCAGGGGTGGTCTTGCTGACAATACCGTGAGAGACTGTGGTTTTGTCGCCCGTGAGCTTGCCACCGATGATGCTACCGCCACCGATGACCAGTGCGGCTTCTTCCAAATGATGGAGAGTATTCTTTTGCACAGCAGGACCAAAGGCGTAAGTGATCGTCTGGGTGACGGTTTCCTTGCTGATCTCCTCGGGGGTGTCAACAGCGCTACGGAAACGCAGGAGGTAGGCAAGGATCTGAGCCTTGGTTGACTCAAGCAGGTAGACAAAGCGGCGGCGGTCAGTCTCCGAGAGGTTACCAGCATGCTGAAGTGCGTAGTCTGATTGCTTGATAATGGCCAAAAAGTCGACCTTGGCGCCGTCAGTAAGCAGCAGAAGGTCTTCCTTTGCATGGGCCGACTTGAAGTCATTTTCCTCGGTGTACCATGTGAGCTGACGTACGAGCTGGCCGTACCACGACAAGATCTGCTTGTGGGTGTCCTTGAGTTTGTCAGACACGACCGCTACCTCCGTAGAACCGGCGCTACCGGCCGCACCTGCAGCAGCAGCCACGACGCCGACAGAGAGAAAGCCAGCCAGCGCTTTGTGGTTGGATTCGATCTCGGCATTGACATGATTGTCCACTCTGTTGACAATTGCGGACCATTTGTCGTTGCTCTCAATCTCGGGGGTGGTACAGATCACGGGAATTTGCTCATCAACCTGCGACTGGATGTTGTCGATGGATGCAACAATCTTCTGCTGAGCGGAGGTCACTTCAGCAGTAGAGCCACCCAAGATGGCCCACGACTGGGACGAATGAACTGACACGCGGACACGTTGAAGCTGAGCCGTCAGGTCCTTGTGCGAGTTTTCGACGAGCAGCTTGATATCTTGCTCGGAAGCGCCATTCTTGCGAGCATGGGAAATCTTGCCTTGGAGGTCCAGGAACCAGAAATAAATGGTCGTCTTGATGCTCGTGATAGTGACCAAGAGATCTTCCTTGGCGCCCACTTCGGTGACTTTCTTGACAACTTCCACAGATTGGGCATCTGCGGCAGTCTCGCTGGCTTCAAACGCATCCACCTTCTGCTGGACGTCGGTGCAGGTGGTGTCGAGGACGGTCTGAGCATCCAGCTCCTCAAACGTGATCTTGTCGCCGTCCTTGCGCGAAGCGATTTTACCCAGAAGCAGAGCAAACAGATGAAGATGGAAGTGCTCCTTGACGTGGTCGATCGAGGCGCGCCATTCGGCTGCCTTGCTAACGGCGGCAGAGTGGCTGTCGTAGTGAGAATCAAGGCGCTGATTCAGCAGGCGCTGCATCTCTTCGATTGTGCCCACCACCTCGGCCTTGGTCTTGCATTGGCGCAGCCGCTGGATGAAGACGATACGCCACGAGCGAATGATCATCCAGGTTTGAGTTGTCACAGTGACAACTGTGGTCTTCTTGCTCGACACAGTGGTCTCGGGTGTGGTCTTCGAGACCTCCACGTTGGTGACGGCGGTTTGGGACTCTGTGACGCCTTCATCTTTCTTGGGGACTTTGTGGGCTTCTTCATGCTTCTTGTCGTCGTGCTCCGATAGCTTTTTGCCGAGATACCATCCTGCACCAGCTGCAGCAGTAAGACCAGCTGCAACGCCGGCGCCAATGGCAACGGACTCAACTTCATCTTCTGTCGAGGTCTTCTTGTCTTCGTGCTTCTCCGTTTCATGCTTTTCGGCTTCGACATGAATATCCTCGACGCCTTCGATGGAATCACCTTCCTCAATGGCTGCAGCCACAGCACCCGCAGAGACAACAGCGCCAGTGGCAACCTTCTTTTTGCCAAACACAGGAGTCGAGAACTTCCAACGGAGCGCATGGCCCTGATCACCTGCAAGAACAACGCTGATGTTCTCCTTGAGGTCACCAGTGTATCCCAAAGCAAGTGTCTCTTGCTTGTGCACACGGATATGGCCATCGACCGTCAATAACCAGTTGAGACGGGTAGTGGTCTTTGGCGTAAGGACCAGCTTGGTCAACGCCGTGGTATCGCCTATAAGACAATATGTCAGAGTCTCGTCATATAAGAGAAATAGTTCTTACCGTGGGCATCAATAGCACAGTCGCTGCCATAGTTAATCAGAAGGCCGTTGTAGAATCCCCAGAGCTGGCGTCTGAAATCCTTGTAGTCGAGTTTCTTAATCACAAGATGAGCCTTGTCACCCTCGCCGTCAACAGCCAGGACAAGATGGTCCTTGCCCTCAAGGTCGACCTTAATGAAGAAAGAGGCATTGGCAGGGAAAATGGCGCGGCGCACAGTCACGGTTGTGGTGGTCTTATGAGTACCCTTCTGCTTCTCCTGCTCTGACTGCTTCTTCTCGTGTGCAATAGCACCGGCCGTAGCACCGACGACACCGGCAACACCGGCGCCAATGGCAACGGACTCAATTTCATCTTCTGTCGAGGTCTTCTTGTCTTCGTGCTTCTCCGTTTCATGCTTTTCGGCTTCGACATGAATATCCTCGACGCCTTCGATGGAATCGCCTTCCTCAATGGCTGCAGCCACAGCACCCGCAGAGACAACAGCGCCAGTGGCAACCTTCTTTTTGCCAAACACAGGAGTCGAGAACTTCCAACGGAGCGCATGGCCCTGATCGCCTGCAAGAACAACGCTGATGTTCTCCTTGAGGTCACCAGTGTATCCCAAAGCAAGTGTCTCTTGCTTGTGCACACGGATATGGCCATCGACCGTCAATAACCAGTTGAGACGGGTAGTGGTCTTTGGCGTAAGGACCAGCTTGGTCAACGCCGTGGTATCGCCTATAAGACAATATGTCAGAGTCTCGTCATATAAGAGAAATAGTTCTTACCGTGGGCATCAATAGCACAGTCGCTGCCATAGTTAATCAGAAGGCCGTTGTAGAATCCCCAGAGCTGGCGTCTGAAATCCTTGTAGTCGAGTTTCTTAATCACAAGATGAGCCTTGTCACCCTCGCCGTCAACAGCCAGGACAAGATGGTCCTTGCCCTCAAGGTCGACCTTAATGAAGAAAGAGGCATTGGCAGGGAAAATGGCGCGGCGCACAGTCACGGTTGTGGCGGTCTTGTGAGTGCTCTTTTGCGACTGAGCTTTCTGTGTAATGGCAAGCACACCAGACACAGCTTGCTGCGCATCAGAGGCATATCCCTCTTCGGTGAATTCGGCAATGTAGGACTGAAGACCCATCTGATCCTTAGCGCTCTCCTCGTCGGTAGTGGCTTCAAGTCGGTAGCCTTCAACTTCCTGGCGCACGATGCGGAGGTAGTAGGTGATAGTGGTAGTGCGCACAATTAGCAGACCGGTGGAAGAGATAGTGCACTTCTGATCAACATGCTCATGCGCATCGGCAAGCACCCATCCTTGCGCTATTGAAAGTAAGTCATTAGGTGCATATTAAGTCGTTAGGAGAAGCTACTTACATTGGACATAGACTAAGCGCAGCATGTATTTGTAGTTGACCAGGTAGCCGTCAACATAAATCCAAAGATAGCGCTTGTAGTCCTCTTGCTCGTTAAGCTCATACAGACCCACTTGGCCACGTTGCTGGCCAGCAGCCAGGTAGCGGTTGTCATTGCCAAAACGAATAAGGAAGCACTTGCTGCGGGGAACTTCCTCATCAGCGGTCGCAGGCTGATGTTGGAGAAGTCTGAACCATTTGAAGGCGAGAACAGCGGAAATGGATTTCTTGCCGGCCTCAACAATTTTCACACCCATCTCGGTCTTGGGCTGCTCAGGGATAACCGAAGGCACGAGGATCTCCCAGCGCTGTTCGCGGCGAGGACCAGTCTTCGTGTTACCGTGGGTCTTCTCCTCTTGGACAAACACATCAATCTTCTTGTGGGCATCCGAGCGCTTAAGCTCCTTGACGGAAAGGACAAATGAACGCTTTGCCTTGAGGTGAATCAAGCCATCCGCGGTATACTCCCAAATTTGCTGCTCGGAGCCGCGGACAGAGGTCTCTTGCTCAGACAGATGGACATGCTCGCCAGCAACGAGCTTGCTACCTCGGGTGGCATCGAGGACGAGGACCTCACCCTTGAGGTTGACGAGGTGGCCTCTGCGGAATGACCAAAGTTGACCCGCATAATCGGTGCTCTTGATAGGGGTGAGAACAGCATTAACGCCGGACTTGATGTCACCGTCAACGTCAAGGACGTAGCCATGGAGATCACTCTTAATCAAAAAGAAGCCAGCAGGAGGGAAAGCACCGTGGTGATTCTTGAAACGGCAGACCTTCTCGAACCCAGTCGGGATGTAGTCGTCGGTGGAAAGGAAAACATCAGGGCGCGACGAGCGAGATGAGCGCGAAGAGTTTGAAGAGCTCGATTGCTTTCGCGTGCGGTCGGTGTGGGCAGTCGAGGTGGCCTTGGAAGTACCTGAAGCAATAGATTCATCGTCGTCCTCCTCTTCGGAATCAGATTCTTCTTCCTCCGAATCAGAGTCCTCGGCACCAGATTCTTCCTCTTCAACAACCTTGAGATCTTGATCCTCGGTGCCTTGGATCTCGCCTTCCTCGGCAGCAGCGCCTGCAGCCACTGCAGCAGCACCGGCAGCAATAGCAGCACCTGCGACGGCGGCCGTACCGTGTTCCTTGGAAGATGCACGCTTGCCGTAAACAGGGTAAGAGAAGCCCCATTTCATCCATGGTTTGGCGCTATATGTAACTTGTTGTCTTCCGTTCTCGACAGTCTTCTGAATCTGCAACTCGGCCAGGCCAACTTGAGCACCATCCACAGAAGCGCGCTCTCCTGCGGCAACACTGACAACCATACGCTCGTTCGATCGTAGATGGATTTCACCATCGACACTAAGAGCCCAGAACTGCGACTCGGACTCGGTGGCCTCACGCACATGAAGCTGTGACTTGAGACCGTACTCGACGAGGACACCCGACACTGCCTCGGCATCCAGCGCAAGGCCAGTTTGGACATTGACGATATGTCCATCCTCATAAGACCAGTACTGCCACTTGTGCTCCTTGAAGTTCATAGGTCGCACCGTAACGGCATACTCATCACCATGGGCACCCGTCTTTGCTTGACGCTCCACTGTCAAGCCGTATCGACCATCGCCATAATTGACGCGAATGAAGAAATAACCCTCGGGGAAGACACCCCAACGGCGCACCACGGTGTACTTGGTCACACGCTCGTACTCCTCACGGCTGCCGACCTGGAGAGCGGTCTCTCCGATGTCCTCCACCATGGTATTGGTGCGGCTGAGAGACTTTGCGCCGTAACGAGGCTGGGCAAACGTCCACTGCTGATACTCGGCTGAAAGCACACCGCGGGGCTGGAGCTGTAAGTCAACACCCTCACGGACCTCGTTGCCTTTGGGATTCAGCACTAGACCAGGACGAGAGCGAGGATGAATATGGCCTTCGACAGACAGACTCCACTGCTGGTTCTTGCGGCTGCGCCAGAGGAATTTCTCGTGCCATTGGATAATGTTACAGTTGGCTGAGATTTTACCACCTGCCACATCGATCACCAAGGACGATTCCATGTTGGTAAGACAGCCATCGTCTTCACAGCGCCACAATTGACGCTTGTAGTCCTTGAGATTCAGCTTCTGCAGGGTGAGACGGGCGCCTTCCTTTTTGTTCGTGGTGGTAACGACGAGCGACTTGTCATTCTTGGAACGGATGAAGAACCAATCGCTGGGGAAGATACCATATTGTTGCGTGACAAGCTTACGCTGAGATTTGGATGTGCCTGTGTACAGGAGATTAGTATTTTTTCCTTGTCTTAGTGTCCGAGCATCTGCTGTACCTCTGCGCGACGCGATCGTGAGGATAATGACCTCCCATGAAATCAAGTGCAGAATTTCCTTCTTGTGCACTTCATTGTAGCGACGCTCGAGTTGTCCATAACGCAAGCTCCAGTTGTAGTGGGCGGCGCTCTTCTTGTAATCAGTCACCTGAACCTGCCAGCCATCAGTGCTCTTGACAAGGCCGAGACCGAGGTTGGCACGAGTATCGGAGGCGATGACACCATTGGTCTTGAGCGTCCACAGTTGACGCTCATCCGCACGCTTATCATCCGTGATAAGTTTGGCTCTCAGCTGCAGGCGATCACCGCTTGTCATGGCATCTGTCAATGGAAGCACATTTTAGCATTCGCGTTGCATGTTACACCAAGTCACCGAAAATAACTTACCATGTGCGTGCAGCACCAGACCCGTGGCACAATGCGTGATATAACCATCAATGAAAGCCCACTTGAACAACTCGCAGTCTGTGTTGGAATCCACCTTGCGCAGCTCGACAAAAGCAGATGATTCGGGCTTCTCGGGAGCCAAGGCATAGCCATCCTGGGTCGTAATGAAAAAGGAGTCTTGGGGCCAGGCTGCGGTATGAACAGCAGGCTTGATCTGCTGCGAGAGAGTCTTCTGGCGCCACTCCTCGAGCATGGCTACAGACCAGCGCACCAGGATCTGAACACTGTTTTCAACCCGAATCTCCGGGATCAGAAGACCCCAGCGATGCTCCTCCTTGTATGAGGCATGTTGGACGAGAGAGAGCTTGAAGTTGTTCTCGCCGTCGGCATGCGGAGCAAGTGTGAGTGCAGGCTCAGTGCCGTGCACAAGATAGCCGTCGATCGAGAGTTTCCAGCGCTGGCTCTGAGGACGCGGCTGGACTGGTGCCAGCTTGAGGGTACCGCCTTCTTGAAGGTCTGTGTATTCATATTCATGAGTGAGAATGGTCTGAAATACACTGTGCTTTCATGACATACCCTTTACGTCAATGGCTAAACCAGTGCCGTAATTGACGAGGACACCTGACGAGTACGACCAAAGCTGATAATGCCAATGCTCATGACTGATGCGTGTCATATAGACATTATTGGTCTCCTTGTTGACGGAAAGAACGAAAGGACTCTCCTTTGTAGAGCCTTGCACGAAGGAGCGGATAAAGAACCAGCTGCTTGGGCATTGAGCATAGCGGTATGTGATGGCTTTGGCACCCTGCGAGGACTTGATTGCGGCCTTTTGAGCTGTGTTGCATCTGTATGAGTAAACGTATTCAGGAGCTATTTTGGCATTGCTATACCTTGCTTTTTCTTGAAGACGGGAAGAACGAAATTCCACCGCTGCTCTTTGTGGTCGCCTGAGCGTCTCTCCGCCAAGTAGATACGAGATGAGTCAGCCTTCTGAACGGAAAGAACGAGAGTACGGTTGCATCGCACATGAATAAAGCCCTCCTTGGTAAGGCCCCACATTTGGTTTTCCGAGCCATGCTTCTTCTGGTCATAATGACAGAGAGCAGTGTTTTTTACGAGCGAACCTAAAAGAGGAATTATCGTGATTTAGAGGTATTTTGCTCTCAAGACGTGCGTTATAACATACCTCCACGAACATCGAGAACAGTATTGGTTGCTTTGTTGAATAAGAAGCCGCTCTTGTGTCTCCACAGTTGACGTGAGTAGCTTTGAGTGTTGATTTTTGCAGCAATGATATCACTGCCAGTCTTGGTGTCCAGGATGGTGAGAGCCAGTCCTGTTTCTTGACTCTTGACAAAGAACCATCCCTCGGGGAACTTGCCAGGTTGATCCTCATTCTTGATAGTGTGGGTTTTGAAGATAGGTAAAGCGACGGTGAACTTTTGCTCATGGTTTTTGCCCTTCTGTTGCACGTGGACTCGTGCACCTTCACGGTTCAGACTGAACCAACTCTCCTTCAATCCCAACACCCAAGAAGGATCATGTTTCAAGCAGATCTCATTATCGTTGGTGAGGGTCCATGTTTGCAGCTTGGGGTCACCAGATGGCTTGGTTTGGCATGCATAGGCATCCTCCTTGAGAGCTTCGACAGACAGGACATAGTTCGAGTGCTTGTTGACAACTCGTCCGGTCTCGGCATCATAATACCACAGCTGGCTCTCGTATCCTTTCTTGCGTAAGGTGTCAACAGTCAAGTGCCCGCCTGCTTGCGACATGGAGCTGGCTTCGGTACCAATGAATAGACCGGTTTGCTTGGATTTGAGGAAAAAGGGAGTCTCAGGGAAAACGCCAGCTGTCAACCTCTGGCTTGCTTCGTTGTCAAGGCTGGGTCCAGCAGAGGAAGCGGACTTAACAGAGCGAGCGTCTAAACGTAGGACGAATGAATAAGACGCTACTAGATCGCTTTTGATATGCATACCATCTTCTTTAATCTGGGCCACACCCTTGCTCGAGGGTTTGCTGCTGTCAACAGTGCTAGAGCTCGAAGTACGCTGTAGGTTAGACGTCGAGGATGAGGAAGACGACGAGCCAGCCTGTAAGACAAAGTTCCAGTGCTGCTCCTTGGAGCGTTTGTCATCGGCTTGCAAATGGAGATGGAGGCCTTCGCGGCGCGAGAAGAACGACTCCTTTATGCCAAGCACTAGATCAGGCTTCTGCTTTAAGCAGATATGACCTTCGGCAGTGAGAGCATAAGCCTGCGTAGCACTGCTGCCGTCAAGACGCTTCTGTACGACAACGTCGGTGCCAGCCTTGATGTGGCCTGCGAGAAAAAGGAAAAAAAAAAAAAAAAAAACATTGAGTGGGCGGGGTTCAAATATAGACAAAAGCCTGCAACACCAATAGTCTACTCTAAAGGGCGCGTTATCCTGAAATGGGATCATTGGGGCCACAAAGTAATCGGATGCGCTCCCGAGCGCCAAAAAAAATTATCACATCCATGACAGCACCTGCCAGCCCGCCTTCCACCCCACTCGCCCATGCAAAGTATAAGGAAGTAAACAAAATAAACTCTCAACGTACCCTTTGTGATGTCCATCACAAGACCCGTCTCCTTGTTGATGAGATGGCCCTCATCATCATGGCGCCATAGCTGATCGTCGGAATTTGCCGTCTTGAGTGTAGCAAGCACGACAAAAGCACCGTCACCTCTTTGCGAGGGTGCAAGCACATAGCCATTTTGGTGCTTGATATAGAACCAGTCTGAAGCACATGTGATAGCAGCGAGGGCGCATCGAATCAGTGTGAGCTAATAATGACATTGTCGTATTAATTCCATTTTACTTACTCTTCGGGAAAGACTGCGACATCTTGAAGGCAAGATAGTATCGTAGAAGGGTATCGCAAGTAGAAGAGTAGGTGTTAAAGCGCTGTTATTTCTCGGCCCTCGATATGAGGATGGGAAGAGAGAAAAAGAGCAAAATAGACTGGACATACAGAGCTAGATATTATATGCGTGAGACGCGCGCTCGGTCTCTGTGTCTGTGACGCCCACCTAACATGCACAAACAAGGCATTGATCGGCCACTAACCCGAGATTTTTTGACTTTGAGTTTGGACACAACATATCATGTAGCAGTAGAGGAGTACGCTAGTGGCTTCGCTGGATAAAAAAAAAGCATACCACTGACTTCTTGATTGTGATACATTCGTCTCAAACTTCCACGTCTTACAAAGTTCCTAATTTGAGCTGCTGATCTGTAGCAGCCTAGGCCGGACGCGGCATCTTGAGCGCAGATGGGTAGCACACGTACTTGGTTTGTACTTCCAGTGTCGATGGTACCACCGTCAAGCTTCCTTTTGCTTGAATTTTTGCTCGTCTGGACATGCCAAAAACTGTAGCAATGCCGAGATGGACTGCGCTTTACGTGAAGTATGGGGTTCCCTTTTCTTTTTTTCTTTTTTTTTGCCTCTATTTTTCATGTGCAAAATGGCTAATTTCTCTAATGGCGTTACGAACTTTATCATCGTTTACCACGCTATTACAAGACACTAACTGACGGCTGATATAAGGTTGCTTCATTATGACGCTCTTGTCTTGCTTCGCGATACAGAAACTGCCTTCCTATGCGGTATTCTTTAAAACTGAATGCAAGCTCGACACGTACCATTGGGATGGTATTTTGTCGCGCATTCCCTCGCTGGCTATTATTAGCCTTGGCGACAGGCGTATTCCGATGCCACAGTCCTCGGGCAGGTAGCAGACTTCAACTTTATTAGAGAATGCCGACTACATACATATGCTTGCAGTTTATTTACTGCTGCATGGTCGGGGAACGCTGTTTTTGGGCTTTATTTACTATTCTCTACAGCAAGCATTTACACACGAGAACCAATCCAGTCGATCTGCATGCTTGTAAGAGTCACAATCAATTCGAGTATTATAAGTACGCTTCCTCTTGTGTTACAAAGGGAGAAGCTTCTGAACGCAGCAGCGGCAGTCCACTGCCTTGGAGAAAAAGGGCTCCATTTCAGGACGTCAACATTCCAGACTCTTTTTTTTTCTCATCTGGAAGATTTCAAAGAAATTTCGACACAAGATACCATAATAGACTATCTGCTAACATCCAAAGTCTCAATATAATGGAGGACCGCCAAATGCCTTCTCATTACCAAATCAACATTCCTGCATGTGCTTCTTTGTCTCAAACTGTAAAATGATTCTCCGAACCGTACAAATCCACTGCAAAATGTTCACGCAAGAGTTGAATTTCTCCAGTTAATGTTACTAAATTACGATGTCTTGTTTCACTACATAGAGCTCACCTGAGCACGTAGTTGATCACTGCTGCTTTTGACTTGCGAGCCTTATATTTTCGACTGTTATTCACGCTCATAATGTTCTTGTGACACGATTCTAAGAGCACCGCCGTTATAGTACTGTAGGGCAACAACGCCCACAGGGGGCGAGGGGTTACGCGCCACCTCTTGGATACTTCCCAAAGTGTGCACGGTCTGGTTTCACGCGTGTAGTTTACAAAGTGTTCATCACGTGAGACAAACAGGCTGCATATGTTTTGTGCAATTGGAGCCTCGCCAGATGGAAGTGGAGTGCTGCTTTACCGCCTCCCGCCAGCAAGAATTAAAGATGGCCCTATACTATTTCCGGAATAAATCTTCTCGACGTATTGTTACATTCGGTATAGGATATATCCCTGCAGCCCTTCAAAACTGTGCCGGTCACAATCTTCTCGAAAATATCAGCATTCGAATTGGCCACGGTAGAGCATTCAAAAATCCCGTCCATTGCAGCTAGGAGTACTCTCCGGAATTCTCCGCGATGTTAAAAAGTTCCTGGTTTTCTGCGGTGTGTGGCACCTGCGGTAACGTTTTGAGACATCTGAAACAAATAAGCACCCAAGTACTGGTAGAGATGCCTCAAACGGATACATGGAAATCTTATCTTCTTGAGCATAACATGATGTATGACAGCGATTAATATCATACATATAGACTATAGTAGTACCTCGACGCGATTATGTCGCCTGATATTGTTATATGCAATAACAGTTTCATGTTGCGAGCATCAGTTTGACACAGGTGCTTCCGTGGTGACCGGTATTATAAGAGCACATATACCCATCACTGGCTCAATTAGACTTTGTCGGGTGCTGAAGAAGTAAATATGTGGCATCCTGACACTCCAACTTATTGAAGCAGGAAATTTTAACACAAATGGTTTAGTGTGTCAATTTTTATACACTAAGCATTACCACATTAATATAATAGAGGTCAGCGATCGAGCCCTGCAACAAACACATGCTGTTTCCGTGACGCAAATATCGAGCAATGTTTGTGTATACAGTTACATGCCGATGACAATGCGATGCGACACGAACACTCCTGGGAGAAACTTTTTTTTGAAACAAGTGCAGGAAACAACCACCACACTTGATAACATATTGTAAAATCTACAGGTGTGTTTGTTGCGCAATTGTACTCCTCAATGAGCTACCTTGGCCCTCCGACTCTGAAGTGTAGTGACACAGGTCGCACCCGGTACTTCACTCAAGCCTGCTCTGATGCATCACAGTAAGTGCCATCCTCCGCCTTGTCCCAGCAATATGGCATTTCTCTACACTCATGCTGACGGATCGGACCCCTTTCCGCTATTTTATTCTCGAAGGTTTCGGATATTCGCTTGCAACTCCCGATTACTACATGCGGTGGTGAAAGTATAATAAAAATGGACGTATCGCCATTCGAATATACTTAATCTGCTGCTTTTTTTATTTTTATTCTTATTTTTTTTTTTTTTTGGAGATCTGTTTCTTTCAGAAAGCGGCTCACTCGCTTTTATGGCGAGCTCTATGGGCCGAGCCAATATATGCTACAAGAGTCAGACAATCGGTTTATAGACCTATGCGGCCACATTTTGTGCTTGGATGCTTTGTTACGCATACATATCCATTCATCTGTGTGTAATTCTATCCACTCCAGGGTTTACTCCCATCGCCTCTATCTGCAGCTCATATAATCGTCCCTTCCAGTCGACCATGTGTACAGCGAATGTTTACGCTGATTTAAATGTCAACATGAAGACATCCCGACCACTGACATAATGCAGCAAAAAATGGGAGAAATTTGTCAGTTTGAGCGCCATGCTCAATCAGGGACGTTATTTTTTATAAGCCAGACAGTCGTGAACCAATGAGCAGTGAGGAGTCACCTTTGAGGAGGACAACAAAAAAAGAAAACAACAATCAAATCTTCTTTCAACCTGTTGCGAGTCAATCATGTCTTCGTACTCATCTTACCGTAACTCCTCGCGTGATCGCAACGGATCTAGCTACTCTGGTGGAAGAAGTAGCAGCAAAGGCTACGGTGACAGCCACTCTTCTCGTGGCGGCTCTTATCGTGACCATCGTGACTCTTCTCCTAGAAGATCCAGCAGAGGGTAATGTATTCAATCTTGTATCCCAAGTGTGCTTTGCTGATTGGTTCCTTTCTTCTTCTTCTTCTTCTTCTTCTTCTTGATTGATCAGTAATGATTATCGCTCTTCCTCTCATCGTGAAGATCGGGGCTACAGCTCGTACCGATCCTCCAGCGATTCATACCGTGATTCGTATCGTGATTCGTACTCCCGTGGCGGCAGCGGCGGCGGTTACGGCGGTGGCAGCGGTGGCTACGGTGGTGGAGGCTACGGCGGTGGTGGCGGTGGCTACGGTGGTGGCGACCGCATGGGTCAGCTCGGCGCTGGTCTCAGAGACATCCAG
This sequence comes from Syncephalastrum monosporum B8922, assembly GCA_000697355.1. Lineage (NCBI taxonomy): Eukaryota > Fungi > Mucoromycota > Mucoromycetes > Mucorales > Syncephalastraceae > Syncephalastrum > Syncephalastrum monosporum. The sequence continues at coordinate 428,631 of JNEN01001262.1, forward strand.
TGGGATCAGATGACTCTCCCCCGCTTTGAAAAGAACTTTTACTCAGAGCATCCCGCGGTGGCTGCTCGCTCGCAACAAGAAACGGATCAGATCAGAGCGGCTGCTAATATGACAGTTGTTGGCCATGATGTACCCAAGCCTTTGCGCACCTTTGAAGAGGCCAACTTCCCTAATTACGTCATGTCGGAACTCACCAATCTTGGGTTCTCTGCCCCTACCCCTATCCAGTGCCAAGGCTGGCCTATGGCCTTGAGCGGCCGTGACGTGGTTGGTGTTGCTGAAACCGGCTCCGGTAAAACGTTGGCCTACACGCTTCCTGGTATCGTCCATATCAACGCCCAGCCTTTGCTCGAACCGGGCGATGGCCCTATTGTTTTGGTTCTTGCGCCCACTCGTGAGTTGGCTGTCCAGATTCAACAGGAATGTACCAAGTTCGGCCATAGCTCGCGCATCAAGAACACTTGTCTTTATGGCGGTACACCCAAGGGTCCTCAGATTCGTGAGCTTCAGCGAGGTATGTGATCTTTCGAAGAGACAATGATAAGATGTTAATCTCCGTGATTTTATAGGTGTTGAAATCTGTATTGCTACTCCTGGTCGTTTGATCGATATGCTTGAGGCTGGCAAAACCAACCTTCGTCGTGTTACCTATCTCGTCCTCGATGAAGCTGATCGTATGCTTGATATGGGTTTCGAACCTCAGATTCGCAAAATCGTGAACCAAATTCGCCCTGACCGACAGACGCTCATGTGGAGTGCCACCTGGCCCAAGAGCGTTCAACAGCTCGCTGAGACTTATCTGAAAGATTACATTCAAGTCAACATTGGCTCGCTTTCATTGTCTGCTTCGAAGAATGTCACTCAAGTTGTTGAGATTTGCGCTGAAGCGGAGAAGCGCGGAAAGTAAGTTGTCGAGACTTGGCAAATTGAACAAGTATACTCATTCATTTACGTTTAGGCTTATTACTCATTTGGAACGCATTATGGAAGAAAGAGAAAATGAGCGAAAGACTCTTATTTTCACAAGTACGAAGCGCACTGCTGATGAGATTACGCGCTACTTGCGACAAGACGGTTTCCCTGCACTCGCGATTCACGGTGACAAGCAGCAAAACGAACGTGATTGGGTACTGAATCAATTCAGAACGGGTGGTCATCCAATTATGGTCGCGACGGACGTTGCCTCGCGCGGTATTGGTAAGTCTTGAGATCGATGAGCAAAACACTCTCGTGTGCGCGCGCGCTTTTGCGTTCGCTTCCCTTAGGAGTCCCGGTCATGCATATTTCTCGACGCAGTATTCTTGCGATATTGAGGAGATTTGATTTACGTTGGCGTAAGCCTGTCAGGGATGTTATTCGTGTGCCATTCTTGACCGACGGGCATGCGTTCCTTTCTTGCGCTGACGTATACTCTCTTTGCATGCTTGGGACTCATAAAATGTAGGGGAAGAGGTGTTATCCCTCTTGACTGAACGTTACTGACTTTTTTTACGATAGATGTCAAGGATGTTAAGTTCGTTATCAACTATGATTTCCCTACCAACATTGAAGATTATGTGCACCGCGTCGGCCGTACTGGTCGTGGTGGACGCACTGGCTCGTCGATCACTTTCTTCACGACGGACAACGCTCGCCAAGCTCGCGACCTTGTCAATATTTTGCGCGAAACAGACCAGAACATCGATCCTCGTCTGCAACTGATGTCCGAAACTTCCGGTGGCCGCGGTGGTGGCCGTGGCGGTCGCGGCGGTGGAGGCTACCGTGGACGTGGCGGTGGCCGTGGTGGCTACGGTGGAGGTGGCTACGGTGGCGGCGGCTACGGTGGTGGTAGTGGCTATGGCGGCGGTGGCTATGGCGGCGGTGGCTATGGCGGTGGCTATGGCGGCGGCGGTGGCTATGGTAGTAGATTCTAATTGCTTTTCTCTTTTCTTTTGCTCGACTCGTTTCTATTTTCCTCTTAAATTCCTTTCGCTTATTTCTCTTTCTGTTCCCCTTTGACAAATGTACCCAGAATCATAACCATGTTACGCGATACACAATTTCTAGAGCATCCAAACATATAAAATTGCGCATCCAAACATGAAATAAAACAAAGTATATCAGTAAGCTGTATTGGTTTCTTATATGTGAAATTAGGTCGATGTAGACTTTTTAAGTAATGTTTGTCGATGTAGACATTATTATAGTATGGTAGTGTTCAGGTTCATTAGTTAGTTTATATGCAAGTTGCGCGACGATGGTGATAAATAAGACAACGGAGAACAGCTGCTCTCCTTGCGGCAATTAGTGTACTCTGTAGAGAGGTGTGTAAAAAATAAAGGTCCTTCCTGTGGCAAAGATTTCGTGTCGATGGAGAGCTTTGGTCTCGTTCGTCGGCTTTGTTGCTTCAGTTCCAAGTCATCCATGAAAGCAGGCATTCGGCGGCATCCATTTGGTATACTTGATAAATCCAGTGGCCGTATAAACGGTCTCTTGGCAGTAATTTTTTGTATCGACTGTCGTGATGAAATGAACTTTCTTGGCGGCCGCTGTGGTTCGCTGCGTTGGGGTGTTTGATCGCGTGCTTGGCGAGCAACCATAAACTGATGTTGCACGTAGAATTGTGAGCGATCGTATTCGGCTTTACTGTAGGTGTATATGATGGTGTCTTCTTCCACACTGAAGTGTACGGACTTCTTTGGTGTGTGCATGTTGGTATAATTTGAGATACTAGAATGGAGGATGGACCAAGAAGGATGGGTATTTATGCAGCTAAGCACGAGTCAAAAATAGGACAACTGCCCCATCAGGCCTTTTATGTATGCGGCCCCCTTGAGAGGACCACACATCAAGCCACGGATTGTTTCTATTTATAGATTGTGGCTAGAATCAATTCCGTTGATCTCCTCGGTGTGTTGTACCTGCTGGAACGCAGCAAGCATGCCAAGGGTCTTATATGCTTGGCCTTTCCACACCCCCTTAAAATCACTTGAGCGTATGTCGGTTTGGGCCTTGCATACGTATTTCTTGGAAATTTCGGTGCATCGTAACTATACACTTGTTCTAAGCCTATCGGTCTTGTAACTAGAACTTTTTGGCCAACAGCAGCTTACGTGGACCAATATCTGTCATGCGATTTATACGCAATTAGTCCGTATTACGTGTTATTGAAGAGAGATAAAGAAGCCGTTCTTGGCAGTTTCCAAGAGCCAAGGAATCGCATTGAAAGGCTAACATAAACCGTATGAGCGTTGCTGAATTTAACGTGACCAGGAAAGACCAGTCCGATTATGACTGTATTATTGGATGTGAAGAGCTGACACATCATGTTTATGTTGATGTTTATATACTGATACCATCATCGCCTAGTGATATGATTCCGCATGGCAACGCGCATTTTCCATTTGGGCAGTGCTATATGTTTGACTAGCTTTACTTCTGAAAAAGTTTCGCTCCAAGAGCGCTCAATGCATTGAAGATTAGTCGCTACATGTTCTGTAATAATGATTCTCCAAGGATAACGAGCATGCTGGTTTCTCGCACTTGGATTAAGATTGACATAAGGATGCTGGGCTCCTTTAACTGCTCGCACATCATATACAGCCATCAAGGCGGAAAAAGAAAATTTTTTCACGCGGAGCCTACAAGTCCCTTGCTTTCTCTTGTTGGCATATATCATTTTTTTTTATAATTTGTAGTAACGAATTATGAATGTAGCAAACATTGCTGAATGAACTAGCACTTAAAGCTATGTTCACTATATAACAAGGAGTGCCCGCTCATCTTTTTGGAGGGAATCGCCCGGTAGCTACGAGTCAAAAAACCGGTCCTGTGTCCAAATTATTTAGATAAGTACAGTTTTATCGAGTCTTTCTATAAAGTTATGTTCCGCACCGTCACATACAGCAACTTGTGGCCGTGTCTCTATCTGCCTTCATAATGTTCTCAATGTTCTCCCCTTCGATCACCTCTATAGTAATAAAAGTAAATCTCTATGCTACTCGTGCATTACTAGTATCCACAAAGACTAGTTGTCGCTGGAGAGGCGTAAGTATCCCTTCATTTTCGGTCGGGACATACAAAATAATAGAAATACACGGAAAAGGTGACCTTTTCAAAAGCAAGTTTATGTGGATGCGATACATGAATGCATAGCGGATGAGTTTAAGGGAACCTGTCAAGATATTTTATGGAAGCTGTGATTCTGCTGTCTTCTTCTGTAGGTTTACAGTAACCACGAGCCTGATGGCCTCCGTCGTCATGATATAATGATCATTTCATTAATACTACTATTATGTAGCAAGCACCTGGTGCTCATTAAATCGTTTATATGCTGTCTTGATAACCCCTTTTACCAGTCTCCTGCTGTTATTGAAGGATTTGGCGGGTGGCCTTTCCAGTGCTTTGATGACTAAATGAATTTGATATGTGCGTATACACTGACACAGGATGTGATTGAACTTCTAGTTGAAAGAAGTCATGTCATTGCCGATGTGATCGTATCTAATGTATAGTTTAGCATACATGATATCCGAGACTGCGTCGCTCCCACCGCGACATAAATGTATGATATTTCAACACAAATATCTTTTTTTTTTTTTTTTTTTTTGTGTGTGCCAAACACGATTAGATGATCATGTATGAAAAGAAAATGCTTTATACGTATACATACGAACATTTCTGTTATACCCTTTCTCGTCCCTAGTCATGAACAGACGTGCGAAGCAAGTGATCAGTGCTCATTTTTGTGCACTCTTATAAACAGCATATATGCAGTTGATATCAGAAGCTTAGTTTGGGATTACTTCAACCTTCACCTTCCTGAAAGGAAGTTCTCTAACTCGCTCCAGTATGTGCAATAGCAGTTATTCTTGTCTGGTCACCAGCGTTGATGGTGGCTGTACTATGTAACGTAGAAAACAATACATCAGCTTTTTATCCATCTTCATTACCGCATCCGGTGTACTCTGCCATCAATACGAGCCTATTGAATCCGCCTATGGGCATAGATTTCCTTACGGAATGACGATACTACACCTCCAATTTCGGCGTTTCCAAGAAGTCTCACCGTTCCTGAATCCTTGCCGACGTTTAATTATCACAACTGTCATCCCCTCTCCACAGCCGAGATTTTACAGTTATCTGCCGTTTACAATTCATAACCGATCACCTTCCTATCCAACATATCAATCGATGATTATCCAGCCAGGCACCTATCACGAATAAAACAACATTGTATCCACCCTCTTCCTCCTCTATACTCTCGATTTATATAATTCCTCTGGTCAAGTGCCCAACAGCCTATCGACATAAGTTTCAATCTGGAGTGACCGTACAATCTTCAATTTTGGCACTGTCAAGAAACCTTCCATTTTCGTTTGCTTTCCCTGCCGGGTATAATTAACTTATACCATTTCTTCTTTTCATGCGCATTTTTATATGATACCTTCCTTCTATATCCCATTACCGACCACCTTCCCATTCCATACTTTATGAGCAATAAAATATTATCTCATCCTCCTCTTCTAGTCTTTGGTTCTCTTTAATCCACCTGGCCCTGACCATTCAGCCAAAAGGAATCCGACAAGCGAAAAAGATTCCGGTATGCCCACATTGTCAAAAAGTAAATCAATGGATATTAATGCACTAATTATTGGTTCGACAGCTGCAGGACTCGAACCTGCGCGGGCATAGCCCATAAGATTTCGAGTCTTACGCCTTAACCGCTCGGCCAAGCTGTCACCCCTGTTTTTTTTGGGGGCTTTAAATTCAAACATAAATATAAGCTGTGCACGTGACTTCCTTCTCTACTACATGGCAATGCTGATGATGTCATTTCCTATTTTCGGTAGTTGCACTTCCACATTCCTCTTTTCCTGTCGTTGACTGTTTATTTTTTCTTGATCCTTTGTCAGAAACCCTTCTTTTTCTTTTCTTTTTCTTTTCCTTTTACCTGAACCTGGAGCATCTCCTACCTTTGTCATCGTACTGCACGTAACATTTGGCTTTTCCATCACAATTTGTGTCAAGATAAATAAAATATTTACGCGTTGACAACACCAGCAAACACTTCGAAGACCACTTCTTCCCTTACTGAAACCTTCAGGGCAATAGATTCAAAGCAAAACTTGATCTCGAAAGTATCGTTTTATCGACCGAGATCGACACTTCGTTTGTATTTATTTCGGAATCGTTCAATTCGAATTCGGCCCTCAACAAACGCCGCCATCCGCCAACCTCAGACCGTCATCTGAGGCTAGCCAAGACCTCAATTAAGCGAACACGAGCTCTCTCCTCCTCCTCCTCCTCCTCCTCCTCCGCACCCGTTACCAATATAGGTGCTTCCAAAAACCCACGGTTGATGCCCCAATATAGGCCGTCCGCCATTTCCCCCCTCTCTGCCAACAATGGCAAAAAAAGGTGAATGATGCCACAAGATCAGCAATTCACCTCATCGCCCGCGTCGCCCACGTCAGCCTCCACCGTAGTGCAGGAGTTTGTGCGCTTTCCGGGCCTCCCGGACGTGCTCAAGCCTGTCCTCCGCACCTTGGATGGGCACAATGCCTTGCACACTCAACACGCTGCCTTCCAGGAGCAGACGGTTGAGTTGCAACAGCGCAACGAACAGCTCCTGGCAAAAATGCGCAACTGCGTGCACAGCTGTCCGCCGCCCTGGCCGACCGTCCCGTCGACGACGAGGACACTGACCGCCTTCCCGCCGACTGGCGCGACCGACCATGGGGCAAGTCAGTCCATGCGCCCTCGAGCCCGTCCAACAAGGACGGTGTCGTCGCCTTCCCCGCCCTCTCCGCTGCCGCACCATCGCGCAAGCGAAGCGACACCGCACCTCCCACCTCCTTCGCCGCTGTCGCTCGTCGTGGCGCCTCCGCCAACCCTCGTCGCGCACGCGCATCCACCGCCCGCCAGCTCGAAGCTGTAATCCGCAAGCTCAGGGACCCCAACCCTGAGACAAACGGCTACAAGTACGTGTACGTCCTCAGCCTCCACCGCATGACAGTGATCCTGATGCGCGGGCTCTTCAAGGGAATGAGAGCCGAAAACTCGCGTATTTTTTATGTGCACCTTCCGGACCGCCAGGTCGCTGCTCTGTTGGTCTATAACGCGTATGCACCTGTGCTGGAGGCCACCCTGGCCAAACACAACGTGGCACTCAAGACACCTGCGACCCCTTGAGCCCATATATCATGCGCGACCCTTCCTTCGCCGAGGCCTCGCTCGCTGAGCGTCAAGGAAAGGGCCACACCCTCCACAAGAGCCACCTCTTCTCCGCCGTCTCCTTCACCCGCGACCCAGTCAAGATGACCATCGCCCGTTCCTTGCGCACAAGCATTTATGCACTAGAGCGCGTCTCCTTCCGGATGGCCTCCGACGATGACCTCGGTTTCCCCTCGCAAAACTTGCATCCTTTTCTTTTCCTTACCCGTTCGCTCGTGCACCGCCCCTCCCCCTCATACTGACCACCCACGACTGCTTTGGCGCCTCAGCAAGCTCGCCGATAGCAACGTCAGAGGCACCTACCTGGCCTCCTTTCGCCTCCACATCCGTCTGCTTGCCCGCCAGTTAATTGAGCTCGTCACCGATGGGTCCGTCGATATCCCTCCCGACATGGACGACCTCGTGGAATGACTCACGTCGGCCATCCACACCGCCCTTGGCCTCTCTGTCGGCCGCCACTCCCCTCGCCCTCGCGAAGACAAGTGGTTCTGGAACGAGGAGCTCGAGCGTGCCTTCCGCCACCGCAAATACTGCTGCTAATGCTGCCGCTACTCTACCGGCCTGATGAAACTCCCCCTATTAGAAATGCCCATAGAAAACTCAAACAACACAGTTCACCAAATATTAATACAGTACATTTGAAAAAATGACAAATGCCCCAGTTCTCGAGATGCATGGCCAGCTGCTCTACCACGCGTATGGATCCCGCCGCGCTGCTCCGTCGCAACACCAGCTCTGGGCTCGGTAGCATGCACATCCTCAAGTCCAGTGGCTGCAACCCCAGTGGCCTTCCCCGCCTCCTCGCTGTCTGCCTGCACCGGCAATTTATCCGCCCGAAATTTGAGTGCGGCCGCCGCATGATTTTTTGGTGGCCATGCCACATCTTTTCCCGCTGTCTTTCGAACCATGGCCTGCCTCCCCATGACGAGTGAACCCGTCGCCATCCTTGATTGCAAGTCCTTGATTCGCCCGTACCACCTCCCCGACGACGCCCTCCAGCCCTTACGCGTCCCTTCCTTCGGTCTGCTCGTCACCGCTGGAAAGCGCTCTGACAGGGACCCGGCGCTGGTATCCCTCATGGCCGCATGCCGCCCCGCCTTGAGCGTGGACCCAGCCTTTGGTGGTTACCGATAATCAACGGTGATCTAGTCGTCTCTTGCTCTGGCTCACGGGATGGCTTCCGGGAAAGCCTGTTACTGTGCCTGAAGGGGTTGCCAGAAAAGACGCGGAAGTACCCCGCGTAAGTGGTTGCTTACGAGATTATCATAGCATGACCCTATGATTTAATATGTGTTAGCATGTACGCATATGACCGGGGTAAATTCCATCAGGATGATATCAAGGTGTGTGCAGCCCTAAGGAGCTCCAACCCATGCTGCTCGACGAAGAGCGCATAGTCATCGACACGATCAAGCGATCCCAGTCATAGGCCGACTTCAACCGCTTGATTCGTGAACTCGATGCAGAGGACCTTTCGCCGTCCTTATCGTATATCCGATTTAGTCTCTGCGACATGTAAGCTAATTTTAGGTATACATCATGAAAGCTAACTTGGTGGGATCAGCCTTGCATCCGTGGGGCTCTAGCGTCCTCGCGTTCGACTCCCACGGCGAGGACTGGTACCGCGTGAATGTGTTAGGGCCCCTCGGGGACGCGACATTGCTTCACGGGGCTGGCTACCCAAGCGTCTAGTAGACCCGAGACTAAGGTCCTGAGACCCTTCGGAAGTCTTGATAGTAGCGCGAGAGCTCTTTACAATTTCACAAAACTATATTGTGTGAATATTATTTGAAATCATGATATGTGATATATGAGATTGCTCTCTGCGTGATGGGTTAGAAAAGAAAACAGATATATCTAAGCTACCCAGCCCATCCAGCCCATCCAACCTATCCAGGCATCCACGCATTCACACCCATTGTATTCAGCCTATCCAGTCTGTCAGCCTATCCAGACATCTACACCCATTCTATCCAGCATACTCAGACTATCCAACTCTCCAACCTATCGAGCCTATCCAGGCTATCCAGGCTATCCAGGCTATCTAGCCATCCACTTCCAACCCACCCAGCGTATCTGCATTAAGCCTTTTGTTAAATGACACCAATACTGTAAATACATGAGCTATGTATACTGGACTTCCCACTGCAAATTGACCATGCGACTACGAACAAAATCTGTCGTGCAGTCTTGTAGATGAGCGCGGACCGACACCAAAGTATCGTGAGTATTAAATCATGAGACAAAGTATGGTCGTGTTGTGACATTTTAGGTCAGAAGCACAAGAAATCAGAGCAATGCAAGTAATACACAATAAATGGGATGGAGGATATACAAGAAGATTGAGAAGGAAAGGAAACAGGGGATAACGGACCAAGCACGGTACTGTATAAGGATCATATATGATATAACAAAGAACAGCAACAGAGGAATCACAAACGGGTCTTCTCACCACGGCGTTGTGATTCGTTGTATCTTTCTGCAGCGTATACACCGCCCAGGACCAGCCCAAGCTTCCAGAGACGACCCCACCAGGTTTCAAAGCGAGAAGGATCAAATCGTGAGGGGTCGTGTTCATCGCCGCCTGCGTGGCCAGCCGCGCGTCGTCGTTCTGCTGCCTGAGACATGCGTGTGCGCCGTCGACGCTCCTCTGCCTCGTAGTACCTCGTGAACTGCTCCCGATGCACATGGGCCGAGCTGCTGCCTTTCATGCCTTCTGCTTGGGCACGAGCACTGGCCGAGCCTGTCTGCTGCTGCTGTCTCCGCGCCCGTCCATGCCACGCCTGAGAGGGCCCGGTGCGGAACGCAGAGCTGTAAGCGCTGTAGGCGGACTGGGAGGCTGTTCCACCATAGCCCGTGCCGCTTGCTTCTTCTCTGTCGTACTGTGATTTGCGAGCTTCGTTGCCTAGGATGGCGTATGCTTCGTTGATCTCAAGGAATCGCTTGTGTGCTTCCGAGTTGTTCGGGTTGAGGTCGGGATGGTATTGCTTCGAAAGTCGGTAATAATGCTTCTTGATAGTCTTCTTGTCTGCATTCCGCTTGACATTGAGGACATCGTAAGGGTTCCGTTGCTTCCACACAGAACAAGTGGAATGGAAGCAGCGTTTGAACATGACGCAAACGAAACGAAACGAAACGAAATAATGAAAGTTCCTGCCTGTGATTTAATTCTGGAAGAATAAAAAAAAAAAAAGCCAGCTCGCATATCCTTCTATTTGTACAGTACATCGCTATAGAGATATTGACATATCATTTCGTGCCGTAGTTTATGTGGCTATTGAGTATATGCATGTCACACTGCTCTGCTATGACGAAACGAAGTAGAGTCTATTGCTCCTCATTAAATTTAACAGTTTCATAACTGTATTAGGTTCCGTCTATTTGATCAGATAACGCCTTCAACTTCTTTGGATAACAGAAAGTATTTTCGTCTCGCTGATGTGGTAACTGTCACTGCTAGCGCTGCTAATACTGGTAGCGTTGCTACTACTGCTGTGATGGCGATGGCGATGCTGCTGTGATAGTGGCCCAGCCAAGACTGGAGTTCTGCCATGACCCAGTGCCTTCTTATATGTATGTGATGCGACGGATGTTTCGACTGGCACTGATATCGCACTGCCACAATATCCTGTACTGTTGGCATACAAAAACAATAATTAGCATATATGCAAAGTCTCCCAGTCGTATATTCTGCATGGGTCGCTGGTTGCAGCGAGAGCAGACTTGTTAGAGGTAGCACTCGTCGACGACAGTATATTGGCACTCTCAAGACGCGCTGGACTGACCTTGTTGCCCGTCTCGGTAACCGGATTCAGCAGTTAACTCTCTCGTGTTCGTTATACCGTTGTGCTTCGTCACAGCTGCGATATCTGAATTGAATGGGGCAAGCGATAGCGATCGAGAAGCTTCAACGTTTTCCCTTGTGTTGGCAAGAAGTAGCGACAGCTAGGGGGTGGAGAAAAAAGTGCCACCGAGACGTCGAGAAGGCAATCTCTCACTTCAATACGCAATGTCTCACTTTTCTTTATCAGTAGCAGTAGTGAAGCCATTGCCTCTACGTCGGCCTTAGCCACGTACATGGTACTATCTTTTATCAAGCTCATTTATACTTACTTCAATAGACGACCACGAGAAATACAGGCCGTTCAGCTGGGAAAAGCAAGAACATAGACCACCCGGTATTAATCCACTTATAACTTTCGGAAATGTCACTTTTTGGGTGTGCTGCATGCTACACTCCAGTCTGCCGTATTGCCTTGTCAAGGAGTTCAAGTAAGTTAAAAGTTGGAGTTTGCTGATGATTGCCTTAGTCGCCAAGCACTACCTCTCACAAGTCTGCTCTCTCTGCAGCCAGCGACCCATGCAGAATATACGACTGGGAGACTTTGCATATATGCTAAATATCGTTTTTGATTGCCAACAGTACAGGGCATTGTGGCAGCAGCGCTAGTCGAAACATCCGTCGCATCACATACGAAGAGGCGCTGGGTCATGGCAGAACTCCCGTATTGGCCAGGCTTTCACCATCGCCCACCATCACCATGAACACACCGACAGCCACAATAACAGTGACAACAGTGAACACATCAGAGAAAATAACGCTCTGAGACCAGCAGTAAGGCGAGAGCGTGCCTGATCCAGAAAATGTCTCATAGAATATCATCCAATTCCCTCAGGAGAATTACCTGTGACGCTAAAATCTCATATCCAGCTGCTGCTAGCTAATAAAAGGGTTTCCTATATGCCGATTTCAAGACTCTACGTGGAATGCTGGGTATTTCGTGGCTAGTTATCCAAATGGTTACTGGAGTAATCCACCAGAGCAGGGAGGGTTAGTTAGTGGCCGCGCAACAAAACTCCGGGAGAGGTTCCCCAATTTTTATTTTTCTTTTCTCTTGTTAAGACACATGGCTGACAACAACAATACGGACGGACCTCAAGGCGAGGCACCCAACATGTCCATTAAGGACATGAAAAAGTTCGAACGGTGGCGAAAATCATTGCAGTACTTGACCGGACTGGGCATGTCGAAAGAAGAGCAGACTGAATTCAGAAAGGCGCTGGACGTCGAGATCGAATCATACCAGTGCAATCAATGCGAGAATTGGCGTGACAATCTCATGAAGAACAGTAAGTGTCCTGTGAATATAAACAACAATGAAAAATACAAGAGAACTTGCCTATTTAGAAATGTTTTATTCTGCTAGGTCCCTCTGTGCGTTTCATGGTTGAGCACCTTGAAAAAGTAGGGCGACCCATTTCGCGAGACGACTTCTTGTGTGCACCCTGCGACGAGACACGCTCGGGCGGCTTCTCGCCCGAGCATGGCATTCTCTTGTGCCAGAATCGAACCAACTCAAAGACACACCAGGAACACACGATGGTCCATGAAATGATCCACATGTACGACCACCACCGCTTCAAGGTCGACTGGCTCAACCTCCGTCACCACGCCTGCTCAGAAGTGCGCGCTGCTTCTCTCTCGGGTGATTGCAACTGGTCTCGCGAGTTCCAGCGTGGTTTCTACACATTTACCAAACAACACCAGACCTGTGTCCGCCGTCGCGCCATTCTTTCCGTCCAAGAAAACCCCTCTTGCCACTCGCGTGAGGAGGCGGAACGTGCCGTCGCCAGCGTCTTTGATTCCTGCTTCGCCGATACACGTCCTTTTGACGAAATCTACTAATACTCCATTTCTCTCTCTTTTTCTCTTTTACGCTATTACGTCGTTTGACAGCCATGTATAAATAGAACACCTTTTTTTCGTTATTATTTCTTGGCCAAGCGTGTGTCACGAGCCAGGAACATCCGAAAAAGGCAAATAGAAACCAATGCTCAATGTTGTGCAACGTTCATTCACAGGGTTTACCTATAAAAGCTTTCTGCCAACTTTTTTTTTTTTTTTTGCCTTTCAGCCGCCTGAAGCTCAGCAACACGCAGCAATCCTTCATTAGACTTGCGCCGTCTCTCTCACATTTGATCTTTTCTCTCTCTTTCTCCCGCTTTCTCCACTTTCCACATTCCACCTTCCTTTGCCATGAGCACTGAAAACGCATATAACCCGCAGGCTGTCCAGGCACGTTTCAAGCAAGGCCTGGTTCAGCTCGACGGCCAGTTAAGCCAATTCTATTACTGCAACGAGTTTGAACGCAGAACGGGCTTCCCCAAGACGTACCTCGTCCTCGGCGCAGGCGGTCTCGGCTTGGTCATGATTTTTTTCAACATTGCCGGTCAGCTCCTGACCAACTTTGTCTCTTGGGTCTATCCCGGTAAGTGGGAATCCATCCTGGAAGAAAAAGGAAGGCTGCGTAGATCCTATGTGGTTCTGACTCTCCTTTTTTTTTTTATCATATGTTCTTTATCATCTCTTTCCTTGGATGTGATCCTGCAGCCTATGCCTCCTTTAAAGCAATCGAGACACCCACGCCTACCGATGACAAGCAATGGCTCACTTATTGGACCGTCATTGGCTTTGTTCACATCATTGAATACTTTTCCGATATTCTCCTCTTCTGGATACCCTTCTACTTTCTATTCAAGACCCTCTTCGTTCTCTGGCTCGCCCTGCCGCAAACTCGCGTAAGTAGTATAATGAGACATCCTGTAGTGTATTCAACTAAAAAACCCGCTTTTCACAGGGTGCCGAGATCCTGTATGGCCGTTTCATCCGTCCCTTCCTGCTTGACGCACAAACGGACATTGATCAGCGCGCTCACGAGCTCCGCCAAAAGGTCGGCAACTTTGCTTCCGAGTTCACCAAGAAGGAATAGAGGATGCAGAAAGTAATAAGAATAATAATAATAAAAAAAGCTGAATATTATGATACAAGATGCAGAGGCATGAAGCGACAAATACATGAAAAGCACAAGAGGGAGGGGCATAGTCTATGCGTGGAACGGATAAAAACAAGAAGTAGGTGTGAAAGGAGAGGGAGATGGAGATGTGGCATGGACGGGTTTTGGGGTAAATTGGCTACAAACACCAGATATCTTTCTGTCTTTCAAGAAGAGTCATGGCTGTCGCGCAGGTAAATCTCCTCGGCCATCAATCCTTCTTCTTCGTCTTGGCCGGGGATGGCTGTCCATTCGTTGGAGCTTTCTGGTCGATAGTCAACCGGTGTCCAGATAAGCCAGCCCAAGAATGCCTAAACGATGCTGTCAGTTGCCAAGTAAACAACGCGCCTTCAAATAAATAAATTACCATGTAAATGGTGCCGAATACAACAGCTGCGATCAGGGACCCAAGGCCCGTAACATGTGACACACACAGAAAGCTATTGAATGCAACGACGATCGCTGTCAAAACCCAGCAGATGCAGTACACAAGCGTGGATGATTTGAACTCGTCCGACATGACAGCCGAGGATGCCGACAGCTTAAGGATCGGTATGAGCACCGGCGGAAGGCAGACACTGTAAGAGCACTCATTGAGCCTTTCCCCTACAAACCCAGCCTGAAATCCTTTTGCATACCTTTGAAGCACGTTCAAGAGTTCGCCCATATTGTCAAAATGATCCACAGCAAAGATAGCCACCAGCATACTGGGGATAAGCGAAACGCCGCGCGTGATAGCCACTCGATGCCACTCCTTTTTGAAAACATTGCCGAAAAATCCTTCCGTCACGTATTGTCCTGCGAAGGTTCCAGTCATGGTCGAACTCTGCCCAGCTGTACACACATGAAAGAGTGTCAATTTTGTGTATGCTGCCTTTCGAGCGCCTCTCTGTCCACACTTACCAGCCAACAGACCGGCGGCCCACAAATACTGAGCAGCCGAGCCGAGGGTCCGTTTCAGCACCGCGTCCGCATCACCCAATCCTGGTATTTCGACATTGACGGCATCTGGTTTGTAAAATACTACATGCACAGATACAGATACAGATGGCGGATCCGCGTCTCGCTTTTAGACTATTTTCTTGCATTCTCCGCATTCCTTTCTTACCTTGTGCAAAAACAACCACGATAGCCAAGTTGACGAGAAAAGACAAAAAGAGGGCAAGGCCGGACTCGATGCCAAAGTAAAAGTTGGCTTCCTTACGTTTGCTGACGGATGGATTGGGGCCGAGATCGCGCGAGCCGACGAGTGCGCTGTGAAGGAACATGTTGTGTGGCATGACGACTGCGCCAAGCATACCCACCGCCTGTACCACCGCTCCGCGAGGTACGACGGGCACAGCAATGCCTTTGAGGATCTGCGGTACCTCGGGTTGTGAGGCCACCATTTCGACCCAAAAACATGTCGTCATGACAAGGATGAGGACCAGGAAGAAGGCTTCCATTTTCCGCATGCCGTAACGCTGGATCATCATAAACGTGAACGTATCGATGGCGGTCATAAGGACACCCGCCCAGAGCGGCAGCCTCAAGAGGATATGCAGTGCGATGGCGGTGCCGATAATTTCCATGATATCGGCGCCCACAATGGCGCACTGGGCAAAGCCCCACAGCAGGACCGTCATCCGTCGCGAGTAGCTTTGTCGAATCAGCTGTGCCAAATGGCGCCCTGTGACGGTGCCCAGTCGTGCTGAGAGCAGTTGAAAGACAAGGCCTTGAAGAAAAAAAAGGACGAAAATGGGTTACTTTATGTTCCGTTTAGCCTTTCATCGCTCGCCACCCTGGACTTACCGATGAGATGGGCCCAAAACAGCAGCCACAGGAGACTGTAGCCGGCTACAGCACCTGCCTGCAGATCAGACTCCAGGTTGCCCGGATCAAGGTATGCGATCGACCTAAGGATGATAATGAACAATGACGGATAAGGAGGCGTGGTTTCAATGGGAGCCAACGTGTGTGATGCAGTGCAGTGCGGGAGGGGGGGGGGTGCGTGTGTGCGTGTTTGTGTGTACGGAGCGACTGCATGGACGATATACTTACATCAGCCAACCTAGGTAATTTTAATCAAAGCGCAGGTCAACACTTCCACGTCCTTTGGTTACACATCTAATTTTTTCGAAAAGAAAAGAGGGTGTACCTGGGCCGGTATATTTCCACAGCTTCTTGAAGGAGAAGCAGGAGCGGGAGACGCTGCCAGTGTTGATCTCGGGTTTTATTTCCAGATCGTCGGATCGTCTCCGCCGCCTTCGTCCTCGTTCGGGCCCGGAAGCGTCGCCATCGGTGAGATCGTCCATGTCGTCATCGGACTGGAAAGCAGCATAACGAAGAGGACTGTCCGAATCAAGCTGGTGCCGCTTTGTATGGTGAGCATGGAGGTCGTCCAGCTGAAGAAGACTCAGCTCCGAGTCGTCGTCAAGGTCCTCTGGGAGACGCGAGCTCTCGTGAGGAACCATGGACGCTGTGAAAAAGGATAGAAAAGAAAGAGAGAAAAAGAGAGAGCGCACACACACGAGCGTCGTGCACGGCGGAGGAGAACGCGCGCCTTTCCAAAATGCGCTATCGGCACTGGCCGGGTTCTGTACACACAGACCCTGGTGTTCCTCATTGGCCGGTTGCCTTAAAATGCATGTGCAAATTAAAAGGCGTATAGCATTTTCGTTTTTTCTTTATTATACTTTGTCTGCTCACTAGCGTTCAGCCTAACCCACCTTCCATCTTTCACACTGAAAACAGAACATACCTCTGCTTCAGTATCTGTACGAGGGAATATCCTGGGGGTGAGCCAGTACCATGGCTGGAAATGGGTTTTCAAGGTGTGACAGAGAGGACAAGGCTATTTGATCAATTATCCAATCGCAGACGCATTTGCAACCCACGCTTTCTACTCTTTTGTCCTTCCCTTATTATAAATTTTTTTGTTAAAAGGCTTGCAGCAAAACATGTTTTATTGTTGGGAGGGAAGAATGCAAAATGTATATAAAAAGCTGGAAATACAAAAGAAAGGAAAAAAAAAAAAGAGAGAGAAATAAAAGAAAAATAAAAGAAGAATGGACCCGATCAGTTTTCAAGCTTCAGCTTACGCTTCTTGGTTTGGTACATTTGAAGCCATTTTTGTGCCATCTTTTGCTTGTACTTTTTCTTGATCGAGCCATCCTTGAGGAGGGTCTCGAGTGTGTCGGCAAGGGAGAGGGTGCTGAGAGGATATCGCATGGCAAAATGCCGGATCAGCTCGCCCTGATATGTGTTGGGATGGTTTGTAGCAAAGAACCGGCGCATCGATGCATCATAGATCGCCGCCACCCGTTCCAGATCGCCCTTGGTTTCTGCCGACAGCTCGTCCGACGTCAGGAGCATGTCACGGCCAGTGGCAATGCATTTACGCAGATAAGCCGACAGCTTGCAGGACACGTCCACCAGCGGCCGGCCCTTGGCGTTCGCTGCAAAGTCATGAACGGACTGCAGGATGTCAAACACATAGTCTTCGCGGACGCGAGGGTAGTCGGTGTTGGCGGCAAGTTTGTTGAGGACGGAGATGCACTTGGATTGGAGCTGTCCAAACGCGGATTTAGCAGGCGCTGTCCGGATCAAGTTCAGCAGGGGTGTAATGATCACGAGTACAAGCGGGTTTTCAGGGTCGCGTTGCGTAAAGACGTGCAAGAGCTCGACAACCCGGTTTTTGAATTGCACCACGTCGTTTTCGCGCTCTAAAACCCGTTTCATTCAGTTCACCTTGGCCAACACACTCTTCCCGTTTTTACTTACGATATTTGCGTTCCTTTTCTTGTTTCCGCTCCTTGAATACTTGTGCGAGCTTCTCGTCAAAGGCGAACATGGCATCATCGTCCAGTTCCATGTCATCAGCGTCGTCATCTTCGGCCAGAACGCCTTCTTGGCGCATGACAGCTTCCAGCTTCGCTTCCAGCTCGGGATCGCCACCTGTCTCCTCGTCATCGCTTTCCTCATCGCTTTCCTCTTCGTCTTCCTCCTCTTCTTCATCGTCCTCTTCGTTCTCGTCCATATCAACGTCATCTTCAAACAGCTCAGCTGCTTCTTCGCTGTCTTCGTCTGTGGTCAGAATCTAGTGAACCGCGTATGAGCATCTGCTGCGATCCGTTGTCCATTTGCGAGCCACTTACATTGAGAATGTTGTTCAAAGTGTCCTCCGTCACATGAGGAGCAATGATTCTAAAGACACGCGTAGCCGCATCCCGGAGGGCAGGAGACTCGTTTGTCAGGAAACTGATCAAGATATCGACGACGACGTCAATCGGCTTCGGTGTCTCGTCCGCCTGCTTGGCCTTCTTTGTGCCACGCTTGGCCTTGCCGAACAAGAGGCCGTAGCACTGTACAAGATCCGTCATGGTGTCTGTGGATTCACTGGGTTCGGAAAGCAGGTTCAAACCGACATAGGACACGAGCAGAGCAAAGCCAAACTCGACGCTGTTGGTCGGGTTCTCGATCTTTTCGAGTTTCTGATTCAGCTCCGTCAGAAGTTTATCCGCCTCATTGTACTTTGCCTTGCACTCCTTGGTGAAATACTCATCGACCTTGACACTCTTGTCGTTCAGAAGCTCGCCAAGCACCTTGAAGACGTGGTACACCCAGGGCTTGCCATCGTCGGCCAGACCGTGCAGCTTGCGCGATTTGAGGGCGTTGACGCCCATCTCCTTGACCTTGGCAGGAGGCGAGACGATAGCAAAGTAGTGCAGGACATCTTGGAAGCGCCGCTGACACACCTCACGGGTCTCGGGTGACAAGGGTGGGTTGGGCACATGCAGGTTGGTGAAGAAGGGTTTGCTCGGAGCGTCTTTCTTGACGTCGAAAAAGGCGTGCGTCATGACAAAGCCGGCCACGCGCACGAGCCACTCCTGCTCCTTGGGAATATGGTTGTTCTGGATGAGGTAGAGCATCTGCGACACGACCCATTCGCGCTGGGCGCTCGCGTTCGACGACGTCTGCTGCTCGTAAAAGGTCTTGGCCAAGTATTCGAGATAGGACTGCACGTTTTCGCTGTCGAGCTGCGCGACAAGGTTCTCGACGAGTCGGGTCTTGGTCGCCTTGTCAAAGTTGACGTGGCCATTCTTGCCTACCAACTGCAGGACAATCGCCAGAGCCACCTTGCGGTTGGTCTCACCCTTGCGCTGAATGACGCGCGCCTGAATAAAACAAAACGAAAGTAAGCGCCAGATCAAGAAAGCGCCAGACCAAGATAGCGCGTGTCCTCGCATCCACATACCGTGTACTGGGCTGCCTTGATGAGATAGCTCTCCGGGTGAGTCAAGTATTTGTAGAAGCACTTCATAAAGCTGGGAGTGAAGATGATGGGGACCTGGTTCTCATCCAGGCCGGGGAGGACCTTGGCAAGGAGCTTGAAGCCCCAGAAAATGCGTCCGGTCGCTGCTGCGTCCGCAAAGAGGGCGGCTATGACGGAAATAGAGATGTGTCAGTACCAGCCCGCGCCCCTTCCATTCTTAGTTATATACTTACGATCAACGACGTTCAGCCAGAACTCGGCAAAGCTCACAGTTCGGTCCGATGAAGCCTGCGAAGCGACACCGTTGCCCTTGCTGTCGCGGCGCTTCTTCTTGGGACGGTCGGACTCTTCTTTTGCGTGGCCGTTCGTCTGAGGTGTATCGAGATAGGTAGCAATCAACTGGTCCCACACAGGATGCAGCTCGGGGCGCCAGTTGATCTTTTGGTCTCTCTCGGACACGGAGGCATTCTAATCAAGCGAAGCGTCAGTGACCTGGGATATGGAGGGTGAATGTAGCAGTACCTTGAGAATATCGAAGAGGATAGGGACGTTGGATTCGGCCAGCACGTTTGTGCTGTTCCAGCCCTTGAATTGAGCCGAGAGATCGACCTGAGGAGCGTGCTGCTGGAGGGCGAGGACAAGGCTCAGTTCGTCAATGTTACCGACCGTCTCCCGAATAAAGGTTTGCATGATCTTGTTCAGGATCTCATCATTGCTCTTGACCTGTCTCACCGTTAGCAGGGACCAAAAGATAGTATGCGGAGGGGACTTACGAAGGGAAGCATGTGGATGACAACATAGTAAGAGACTTCCGTGAGGTAGTCTTTGGCACGGCTGGTCTGAGCGACCTCGTCAATGATTTTCTCAAGGTCGGCGTTGGTGGTGGACGGGCGAGCGAGCATACCAGCCCCGATAACGGACAGCAGACCGAACAAGCGACCAAAGATTCTGTCGCGCACTTCCTCGCCCTTCATTTTGTTGGTTCGCTCGGTGAACTTGAACAAGAGATCGAGAACAAGTTTCAGGGTGATCTTGTCCGTCATGGCAAGAAGCTAAGTTGGGAAGGGCAAGAACGGGGATGGGTTGGATTGAGTTGGATTGAGTTGGCATGTCAGAAACATAATAAATATAATAGGATGAAAGAGTCGCCCAAGTACCTCGGTAAGAGCAAGCGAGAAACCTTGCCGAGATCCTTGACGGGAGGAAGGCAGACCACGCAAGAGACGGCGAATGGCATAAGAAACGTCAGGAGCGCAGGCAGCATCGAGCTGTTCTTCAGTGTCGATCGTGTCTGGGAGGGTATCAAACTTGGCCTCGTGGTCCTTCTGGAAGCGAGCAAGCACGCGAATCAAGGACTGAGCAGACTGGAGACGTGCCTGCGGATCGAGGGACGCAAGATCCCAATACAGCTGAAGAGTGTCCGTCGCCATACAGGAAAAAACCTAAAGGAGGGAAATTTTCAGTTCTTCTCGCAGGAAACTCAAATTTGGGAATTCACTGCGAAGCCACATTATGGAAGCAATGAGACGATACATGCTGAGACTCTCCCCCGCCCTCCCATACTAAACACACCAAAGCGGGTGATGTTAAGCTCTATTGAACCCCATGTGCCAATCCCTCGCTCCTCTTCATTTCTTTTGGTATATCATGCTCTATTTTCTTCATTGCAATGCTGTCCTACTATGCTGTATGCTTTAAATGTAACCGTTCACCTTGAGTGTCTTCTTGCCGTAGATGGCAGTGTCCAGCGCTGCCATCGCCACCATTGCCATTGGCACCGGTTTAAAGGACATTAACGCGCGTCGTGCATTAAGAAATGCCCACGAAAGACACCAGGCTAAGGCACACAGACGTGACAAGAAGAAGTAGAAGGGGGGTCAGGAGCTATCCGTATGTCAACGCTGGGCAGTACTGTACCTGTCGCAATACCCGCTCCGTTGTCTGCGTCGCCCACGTGAGTCACGTAGCCAGCGCCAGCAAAGATGCCACCAAACGCAACCGACTGCATCATGGACGGCATCCCAGGAAGTTTCCTGACCGCCAACGGGATAGTCGCAAATGCTGTCATAAGAGAGGAGTGAGGTTCGCTGTGTGATCAGCACACACTAGGAGAGAAAAAACATACACAGCGCAGAGAAGGCCCAGATAGGATAAGGGGTCTCGGATTGCTTATCCACCCAGGAAGGTGCTTCGTCCGCTTCCTTCGTGTGCTGTGCCGGCCGAGACATCGTGTGTGCAGATATCGAAAAAGAAAATAGAACAAGTGCAGCCCGGCAAACGCTCTGAATTACCGGGTGCAGTCACGCCTCTTGAGCGTGTCATGCCGACGAAATCCTGTTACATGCTGATGCCTCATATCATCCACCCACCGACTATGCCGCCCTACCATGGTCGAGGCATAGTCTCTAGGCTGATCTACACGGCCTCGACCGGACTGCACTTGCGACAGTCAGAAGGAAGAAGAACGAGAAAGCTCGTCTGTAGGCACGGCTGCTATAGAGTATACATGACGTACACCCGCCGCTTCTGTGCACTGGCCAGTCAACGACAAGGTCGGGATAAGCCGTAGCTGTCGTACTGTCTTAAAAATGCGATATATACTGGTGTTGAGTTCACTTTCTAGAACTACTACGGGCAGAGCCTTTTTTGGCCAGAGAAGCGCGTTTGACGTAATTATGGAAAGCGCGCATAGTCAGCTAGGGCGTCTTTGATTTCCGCTGACCTGTTTTATCCCTTCCCCACCCAATCGTTCTTCTTCCTAATGGCATCTGATAATCCTCCAAAAAGGGTCGCTGTTCTACGAGGATTCGGTTCCAGTGTCAAAGGGCGTGGTATGTGACTGACTGGAAATGGTGTCTGTTCTGAGCTGATGTCTGTTGCAAGTCTTGGAGATCATGAGTGACCCGCCATTACAGTCGTTCGGTTGTACCTTTGAACGGTAACCTGCCTATAAATAAGTTGGCCCCAACCCACTTACCTTGTTTCTAGGAGACTCGACGTAGAGAATGGCATCAACAAAATATACGGGATTATGCACGTCGTAAGTGCTTTTTCTGTGGGACAAACTCTATTTTGACAAAGCACGACCTCAGAAATACACTCGAGTGGATGAGCCGATTGTCTTCCTCTACGCCTACCAACCAATATATAGCAAGTATTCGCTCCTATGTCGATACTTTATCTCATCGAAAGCCTGTCTCCATAGTCAATGGACATCAAATCTTTCGGAAACGACCGGTGGCGCTCTACCGAGGCGCCGTTATCAGCGTCTTTGGTCTTGAGAACAGTATGAAGATCCCATCTTTCGCGCGTCTTTCACGAACACCATTCATATTACAGGCTTCGTATACATCCCCGAAGATATTTCGTACTTTCATGGCAGCAGAACAGATGTATCTGTGTTTAAGACTTTCGTAAGCTATCCCTTAATCACGCATTCTTCCTGGGTTATCTCTTGTATTCAATATGTCTGTTTCGCTCTAGGATTTGGGCAAATACAAGCTGATGCGCTTACCGGTCTTCCTCGGAAGTGGCGCAGAAAGCCATACTTATTTGACGGTGCGGCCTGACCGTCCTTCTCTGCAGTTAGTCTGCAAGGTCAAAGACATTGACTTTTTGCGACCTCGATCTCGTAGAAAAGAGATGGAGCTCCTACAGAAAGCCAAGCATGTAAGAACAAACCGCAGTAGGATGCATGTCAGCACTCATCGCTGTCACCGCTAGAGTAACATCGTAAAGCTGATCCATTACGAAGAGACGCCTAAAAATGAATATTTCATCACGCCATTGTAAAAATATGCAAGCCTTTCATCCGAGTTATCTCACTCACTGCGTCATTTACCACAGGGCTGCGGGCGGCACGCTGCAGGAGCGACTGGATGAAGCGAAACGGTCCGAATTAAGAAAAACATGCTCGGAGTCGATCCTCTTCATTTTCTACCAGATTCTGTTTGGACTTCTTGTAAGTAACTATGTATTCCATGTCGATTCGAACAACAGATACTGATATTCGATCAATCTCATGAAGCACCTACATAGCCTGAAGCCGACAATCATTCATGGAGGTATGTTTATATTGTGTTTCGGGTTATTGGATGTTAGCTTATGGATTTTGGGCAGATATAAAGGCAAAGAAGCGAAGCGAGTATTGAGAATTACGCACTTACTTGGAAACAGCCAGCAAATATCCTTCTTTCTGGAAATAGCGACTTCCCACACGTTGTAGTAGGAGATCTCGGTGTCTCCGTACCAAAAGACAAGGTCGATTGTCTACGTTCCTGTGGTTCCGTAGCGTACGTATGTCTAGGTCTCCTATTATAAGCATGACTGAATTTATATACCAGATACCATTCGCCTGAGCGTATCAAGGAGGAGTTCGGACCATTGGATGAAAAGTGTGACGTCTGGTCCGCAGGCGTCATATTGTACCAGATGATCACGAGCCGCTACCCATTTGGCCATCATAGCTCGATTGAAAAGTTGCGTCAACACATTGTGGAACAGGAGCCTTCCTTCCACGGATCCATTTGGTCGCAAATTGATAGCAGTAAGTCTGATTTATGCCATCGTATCATAGTAGGTTTCTCATTAGAAATGTACGACCTAGTTCGCACTATGAGCCGGAGTCTGCTGCGGAAAAAGCCAGCAGAGCGACCCACTGTGCAAGAAACGATACGATACGGCTGTCTCTGGCTTATCGGCAACTTACAAAAGAAGCATGGTCGTGTCATTGATGACGTTAAGCATGAGAGGGAGCTATGGGAAAAGTGGGATGATAGCTATACTGTGTGCGGATGGAACACTTTTCTGGAGGACATTGAAGGCACTCGAGCAAAATATCAAAACATGCATCCTGACACGAAGCCTGACGATGAACTGCTAAAATTTGCAAACGGCGAAGATCAATTTATACAAGAGTAGAGCTCCTAGCATGCAATTACACACTTTTCTTACATGTAGTGCAGAGATTGTAGATGATGTAATATAAATACCATATATTTCGCCCAACTGTTGCCGTAGCATGATAATAGAAAAACCGTGAATAGAGGCAGGATAGCTCATCAAACAGACATGGCAGGCCGAAGAAGCACAGATGACTAGCTGGCGGTTATTGGTACGCCCAGATATACACCAGCGACCGTTACATTTCGAAAAATAATAGACTAGAAGCCGTTTGTTATACTAGATTCTTGTGGTAGCTACTTCCCGTCCAATGAATTATACCCAAGCCGAAATGTCTGGACGAAAAGGCGGATAGGGACTTTTTTTTTTCGGAAAATGCGAACCCAGGTCCGATTGCCATGGGAGAATGCTACCATATCTAATTTTTCGTGTACCTTGAGCTCCCGCGGTACAGGTACCGAGCACTGTCCCGAGAGAAGAACCTTCGACTATGTAACATCCCGCTTATCCAATGACATGATCTGTAATGCGAGCAAATTCGTTATAAAAAATAGCTATGGCAACAAGGCCACAAGACGTACCGAGAAATGGGAATCTTTTGGTTTGAATCAGAGGGCCATTCAGGGTAAGCACCAGTGATCGTGAAACGGAACACATGTATGCAAATAGAAAGCTCCTCTTTGACGCACCTGGGATCCCGCCCACAGTTTGTCCAATAGGAATACTATAGCAAGCACACGTGGACCTTCCTCGAACGGGAGCTGCAAGGCGACGTACTGTATCTCGCATATGAACGAAGATACGTTCGTGTTTGCGAGCAGTGATAGTCAATTTATCGAATTTCATTTCCGCATGTCGTTTTCAAAATACAAGCTGAAAAGCGGGTGACCTCTCAAGTGTGTGGCATAGTGATAGCACTGCTTCTATCGAGTAACTTTGTGGGTTCCTTGCCTTTTACGTAGTGACTTTAGAAACAATAAGGGCTGTGGCCAACAATAATAGCTTGGTCTTGAGCATATCACAAAGACGAGGTATTAGTCAAAGGCACGAACCCCGCGATGTACAAATGGCCCGTGCGCGCAGACGGTATATCTAGGAGCGGGCCAATAAAAGAAGCCAATGAAATCCGAGATAAAAAAATATACACAGTGGACAGGTCCTATTTCTCTCAGCTCGGGTAGCTCGGTTTCTTCCTTTTCTTCTTTTTCACCCAGACTCACCCACTTCAAGAGCAAGCAACCCATAATCATGAGTGAATCGCGTTGGCTGCTGATTAAGGCCGAGAAGGCTGTCCTGTCGCCTGAGACCAAGCCCGGCCCTGCCGTCGTCCTTGTCGATCGCACCACGGGCAAGATTGAGCAGGTCGCGACTGGCCCCGACGCCAAGGTCGACGACAAGCAAGACGTTCAGGTCGTCGAGCTTGCGACCGGTCAGGTACTCATGGCTGGTCTGGTCGATGCCCACGGTACGTGTCACGGCTCACGGCCCGATATGAAACAGATTGAATTTCCTCTCTAACCTATATATTTTCCATCCTTGATCTTCCAGTCCACCTGAACGAGCCCGGACGTACCGACTGGGAAGGTTTCGAGACAGGCACCAAGGCCGCGGCCGCGGGTGGTATTACGACCGTGATCGACATGCCTTTAAACGCCATTCCTCCTACGACGACGGTTGCCAACCTCAAGACCAAGTTGGAGGCTGCTCAGGGCCAGTGCCACGTCGACGTCGGTTTCTGGGGCGGTGTCATCCCAGACAACGCCAATGACTTGCCCGGTCTCATGGAGGAGGGTGTTCGCGGCTTCAAGTGCTTTCTCATCGAGAGCGGTGTTGACGAGTTCCCTTGCGTAAACGAGGCTCAGGTACGCGCGGCCATGGATAAGATGGTCGGCTCCGACAAGGTACTGCTGTTCCACGCTGAGATGGAGGGAGGCTGCTGCAGCGGTAACGGAAAGCAGCACGAGGAGAGCCATCTGGATAGCCGCACCTACGCCAGCTTCCTCAACTCTCGCCCTCAGAGCCTCGAGACGAATGCCATCGAGATGATCATTCGTTTGACCCGCGAGTACCACCAGCAGGGCAAGTCTGTGCGCACGCATATTGTCCATCTTTCGGCCTCGGACGCCATTCCTGCTATCCAGGCAGCCAAGAAGGAGGGTCTGCCCCTCACGGTCGAGACCTGCTTCCACTACCTCAACTTTTCCGCCGAGTCCATCGAGGACGGTGCTACTCACTTCAAGTGCTGCCCGCCCATTCGCGAATCATCCAACCGTGAGAAGCTCTGGCAAGCCCTGCTCGATGGTACGATCGATTATGTGGTTAGTGACCACTCGCCTTGCACCGCCAACCTGAAGGATCTCGAGAAGGGTGACTTTGGCACCGCCTGGGGCGGTATCGCTTCTGTTCAGTTTGGTCTGCCCGTCTTGTGGACCGAGGGTCGTACACGGGGTGTCACGTAAGTACTGTGAACGCTGAAAGGGAGTATTTTCGGGCTGACATCGTTTAGGCTGCAAATGCTTGCCAAATGGCTCTGCCAAGTACCTGCCCAGCAAACCCGTATCAGTGACAAGAAGGGTCAAATCGCTGTTGGCTATGATGCTGACTTTGTGATCTGGCGTCCCGAGACCCCCTATGAAGTCAAGGTAGAAGACATTCACTTCAAGAACAAGCTCTCGCCGTACGTCGGCCATACGTTGTATGGTGAGGTGGATCAAACCATCTTACGTGGTCGTGTCGTCTTTGACAAGCAATCCCCCAAGCTCTTTGCCTCTGTTCCTGCCGGTCAGCCCCTGCTCAAGTAAATCTAGATAACCATACCCGGTGTAGGAGCACATTGTGGTAGATGTATATAAAAATGATATTTTCCAGCATTTTGTCCTTGTCTTTTGTTCTAGTTGTAAAATTGTATGTATTTTCATACCGACATGCAAAAATTGAATTACTACTAGATAGTCGTGTCGCTATACTTTTTCCTAGCTCCTTCCTGCATGCGTCTACCCTGGTCCAGAGTGGCTCCCCTGAATACTTTTCGTCAAAAGGAACGGTCACAAAGTTGCTACAGCAGCTTTTCGACCCATGATGTCCATTTGCACACCGAGCTAACATGGTACTTTTTTCAGCCGAGATGGCGTGTATTTTCACCTCAGTTTCTCTCTGGGTGACTTGACGTGAGGTTTCAAGGAGTTGAAGCTCATTTTTCAAGGAAATTAGCAACACATGATGATATATGGCCCCTGAAGAAACAACGAAAATCCTGGAGGTAAACATGCATCTGGTTTATTTCGCATGTACATGCTACATATCTGATATTTCATCCACACATATGATTTTCTGGAAACAGATAGATCATCACGAAGAAGAAGCATGATGACAACTACTACCACATTACAATTGGCTTTTCGCTTTTACGTTATTAATTGAAGATACCAAAATAATTTACTTGATTTTACTAAAGAAGTAGGCTTCTGAGAAAAGCAAAGAAGGGTTCATCGTACCCACTTCATCAGTGGCAAAAGCGGCACCTTGCTGCTTGTACTATTTATGTTTTCTATGCATCATTAAACTGCATTTCAATCAGCTTGTGCACTCAGGATCCTGCAGGAGCAAGCGCACATAGGATACAAATTCGAGAGTATCATTTCCTAAAGCTAACGCTAATTAATACAGAAGACAACATACCCAATCTCTATTCATTTGATGCCGTATTTTGACTATGAGATACCACGTGCCAATTGTCCATGTGATTTCTCTTCTTTGTCTTCTAAAAGTAAAATAGTAATAAAAATGATAGTAAGCTTCAGGAGCCGCGTTGCAGATCAATTCATATCTGCAACAGCGGCAGTTAATATTTGGGAGCGATATCTTGCTGGATAGAACAGATGATGTCGAGGAGATGATATCGAGGGTGCTCGAGAGAATACTCATGCAACAAAGGGGTACGCAAAGCAGTAGAAGAATTAACCATCAGGCTACCTAAGAGAAGATACATATACATATGACTGTGCTTTCAGAATAAAAATAGATACGACGCATTGATAGGCTAGCTTATTTGATTACGTCGTCTTCTTGCTCTTTCTTTATGTCTACTCATAGTTGGCAAGCGAAACACAATGGCTACTATGTTTCATTATTTCGAGCTTTTATTTAAAGTGGGTGGAGACGAGAGATACGACTTCGCTCCGTTATAATTCTCGCTTCTGCTTCTACTTCAATGGCTAGTTGCATAACGTCCGCACATCCATTTCCAGACGTGCTTCGGCAAGAGTATCAAGATTCTCGCGGCTTATCCTTCGTATCTTCGCCTCCTCTGCCTGTGAAAAGCAGCCTACGAGATACTGCCAAGAAACAGCGGCGACTGACGCCTATGGTTCCCATGATCCAGTTATTCCAGCCTATCAACAGTATCGCCGAAAACGAGAGAACTATCCAGGACATTAGAAATCTGCGCCAGGATATCCGGCCCCTCCGCGAGAAAGTACTCTCTGCACTTGGAGAAGTACGATTTCTGGCGGAACGACTTGCTGAATCCGAGCGTCGTGCTAAGGCATACGAGCAAGAGTGTGTCCAGGCAAGAGACCAATTAGGTATATTTGTGATTGAAAACGAGACCTTGCGACGAGATCTTGAACGCGTCAAGTTGGCGTTACACGAGTCCGAAAATATGCGGCACCAATCTAGAGGGCGGTTTACATTCCCCTTCTCCAGCAGTTCCGGCGACACGGATACCTGTAACCAGGCAAATACAGACTCCAAGTCAAGCACCCCCGAGAATCGAGCTCTTGCTATCAGTATAAAGCGATTCTTCAAAATGTCGTGGTCGCGTCTATAGAAATGTATGTATTTCCTACGCAGACAGTGATTAACTAAAAAGTCACTGTCTCAAAAATAAAATGCTCTTTGAGAGCTACATAAGAGCCCGTGCTGACAATCGTTTGCTTCCTATGCATTTTATGCTTTTCATTTCATATATATATATATAGATCGCAGAATAGAGTAGGGTTTCATATTTCTCTTCATCTATAAGTTGGAAATGCAGCCTATCTTTTTATTGCATTACTGTATTTTATTTTATTGCATTTTTTTTTCGGTGTATGTTCAATTATCATGCATATATATATATATATATATATAATAGATATATTGGTTGAAAGTGTTATGGATATGGAGCGATGGAGAGGAGACAGAAATACAGGTAGATAATTGTTTATGTACATGTAGCTTTCCCCTTATTAAAGTGTATGCGTTTAGCTCCTACACCGATATTGAATAACCGAGCAATATAATCACACGCAAATGAGATCAAACAAAGACAGGTTGTATCCATTGATACTGCCGCGAGAAATAAGGTGATTCTTATTATAATTACAAGTGAACTATCGAGACCGGTGAAGCAATAGACAACAGCATGGAGTAGAACAGCAGACACTCAAATCACACACTTTTTCCTCTTTTCTTTTTTGGTTGCCCGACAGACCAAAAAATGAACTCCCTCTCCCTTCTTCCTTGAGCGTTCCCTTTCTCTTGTTTTTCTTAATTTGCTGCCCGACATTCATCTCGAGCTCGCATCGCTTATTGACCGTGTCACTGCAAGATCTCATATACGTCATTCCAAGGTATTGTCTCTCGCAGATGATCGCAGGGCGGATCATGTCGGCCGTTGCAAATAAAAAGGGATAAAAGCGTGTGACTCATACCACTTTCCCCTTGCAGCCATGAACAACGATTGTCCGGACAATATCTCGGTGGACGCTATTATTGAACGACTTTTGGAAGGTACTATGCTACTTTTCATTGCACGGAGCTGAGCTGAGGCGGGTATTCTTCCTTTGTCTGTAGTCCGCGGAAGTCGTCCGGGGAAACAAGTTCAGCTATCCGAGAACGAAATTCGGTTCCTGTGCATCAAGGCGCGTGAAATTTTCATCAGCCAACCGATCCTCCTCGACCTCGAAGCGCCTCTGAAGATATGCGGTAAGATGATGAGTCTAGGCCTGCGTGTGCTGTCCTCACTCAAACTCGGCTCCATGGTCGTCTTGATACCAGGTGATATCCACGGCCAGTACTACGACCTACTTCGCCTCTTTGAGTACGGCGGGTTTCCTCCCGAGTCAAACTATCTTTTCTTGGGCGATTACGTCGATCGAGGAAAGCAATCACTCGAGACCATCTGCCTGCTCCTCGCTTACAAGATCAAATATCCCGAAAACTTCTTCATCCTTCGTGGCAACCACGAGTGCGCCAGCATCAACCGCATCTACGGCTTTTATGACGAATGTACGCGCGCGACATGTTCCCTTTTTTTTGCATGAACGTATGACTTATTTCCGTGTGTAGGCAAGAGACGCTACAATATCAAGCTGTGGAAGACCTTCACGGATTGCTTCAACTGCCTCCCTATTGCTGCTATCATTGACGAAAAGATCTTTTGCATGCACGGCGGCCTTTCGCCTGATCTGCAGAGCATGGAGCAGATTCGTCGCGTCATGCGACCGACGGATGTGCCCGACACAGGTAAATCATACGAGCTCATTGGAGAAGGTATCGGGCACTCACCACCCAGCTAGGTCTGCTCTGCGATCTGCTATGGTCGGATCCTGACAAGGATATCAGTGGGTGGAATGAGAACGATCGCGGTGTTTCGTTCACCTTTGGCGCAGACATTGTTACCAAATTCTTGCAGCGGCACGACATGGACCTCATTTGTCGAGCACATCAAGTAGTAGAGGACGGTTATGAGTTCTTTGCGAAGCGGCAGCTGGTGACGCTCTTCTCAGCACCCAACTACTGCGGTGAGTTTGACAACGCTGGCGCCATGATGAGCATCGATGAATCGCTGCTCTGCTCGTTCCAGATCCTCAAGCCAGCGGAAAAGAGGCCCAAGAATGGTTACAGCAACAGTCGGGGTGGACGTGGCAAGAAGAACCCATCCAAGACCATGTAAAAAAAAAAAGAAGAGGCTACCAGCATATCCATCCGATTCTCTTTTTAAACTATTCGTCTCCTCTGTCTTCTTGCTTCCGTCTTCCTTTCCTCCCTGTGCGTCTCTCTGTCTGTCTCTCCCCCCACACCTTGTTACCTCATCGAGCCTATATTCCTTCCTCCCTTCCTCCTGTCTCTGTCACTCTGCCCTCCGCCGGTTCTACCCCCCCTTCTCTCAGTGTAATGAGTCAAGCAACAACATTATATTTCTTTTCGGCATCGCATTTCTTCTTAATGTCGTGCTGAAGAGCGTTCTGGACGATCTTCTGATCGAGACCATACCAGTGGGGTATC
Source organism: Syncephalastrum monosporum B8922 (assembly GCA_000697355.1). Classification (NCBI taxonomy): domain Eukaryota; kingdom Fungi; phylum Mucoromycota; class Mucoromycetes; order Mucorales; family Syncephalastraceae; genus Syncephalastrum; species Syncephalastrum monosporum. Next base: position 460,104 of record JNEN01001262.1, read on the forward strand.
TTGGACACCTTTTTCATGTCCGTGTCAATGACCTTGATGGCATATGCATAGTGCGTCCCATCCACCTCGACGGCGGGCAGGTCAGGGTCGTATGGATAGAGCGACATGAGAATGGAGCAGTCCTTGAACGTCATGGAGAGAACGTATTCCAGGATGCGTTGGACCGGGTCGTCCTGAGCTTCTGCTGCGAGAAACCGCTGTACGACGCGTTGCCATGTCTGGGCATCATGAATATCCTCCAAAGGATGGCGTTTGTAGAGGGGCCAGATGCCCTCAATGTCGAGCGCGTCGAGCCTACTTTGAAGGTCTGCCAACCGGGGCAAGAGACACGCGTCATGGGAAAGCATCTCGAGCACAGCGCGTGCAGGCGACACCGAAGATGTGCTGTGTAACACTTTGAATTTACCGTCGCGGTCGTCTCGTTGGATGGCCTGCAGGGCACGTGCCATGCGGTGGCGGTCGAGGGAATACATGTCGAGCGGGCAATAGTCCGAGAGCGACTTGTGCTTAAGAAGACGGTGCATGCAGAAGCGGCAAACGGTGGACTTTATGCGTGCGTGCTCAGGTACAATCTGCCTTGATGTCGGCTTGTAACCCCACTTGGGCTGGAATTATATCATGCACCCCCCCCTTTGCTGATCAGTATTTTCTTCTCTTTTTCTTTTTCCCACCCACAACCCTTATGGCCACCCTGTCCCGTTTAGGTTCATTTACCTTAAGCTCACAAGTGAGAATGCTGCAGTATGTCAGGTCCTTAGTGAGCAACCCGAAACGCGCCTGGTGGTCTATGCCGCGATGATGTCGGTGATGAGGGCGATGGGGCGCAATGGCTCGCGCAATGTCTTGTAAGAATGCGGGCGTGACGGACACGCGTGTCTGCTACCATGTTAGACTAGTACACGAAGAAAACAATTAGTTTTTGTTATTACCAGGGGTAGCAAGTAGTCTGGCCCGAGCAAAGGACCAATGACGTCCTGGAAAGCGACTGGATCATGCGAAGCTATCTCGCCTCCGTCGTCTTTGCTCAGGCGCAGGAGCGTCCCCAGCTTTTCACACATGGACAGGTCAATAGGCAGATTTTTTTTAAAAAAAATGAAGGCGTGCATTTACGTAACGAGGGTTATTGCCTTGGTAGGCAAGGACGATATTCGCATTTCCTTCGGCGCGGTAATGCCACTGAGATGCATCAAAACGGTCCATGAAAAACAGAAAAGAGAAAGCCACAAGTCAAAGTGAAGCGAGCGAGGGAATGAGACTGGCGGGAAAATGGGCTGAGGTTCACGTTAAAAAAGGGCGCGTCACGGGGGCAAACCCAATGTGACAAGAGCATCTCTTGCTCTTGCGGTATGGCAATCAAGACATATCGCGCGCATAATTTTTCAACAGGGCGGCGTACTTCCCACTTTCCAAGTGTGCATTGCTCGCTCAGCATGGCTTCGCTTAAGCCGGCGCCGCCCCTCCACATTAAAATAAAATAAACTAAAATGAGACGACAGTACATACAGTACATACACTGTAATTAAAAGCGAGTCTCTCGGCTCGATATTTGATACATAACCAAACTAATATACGTGAATATACACTCAATTCATATTCCATTAAGGTTCTCCAGTTGCATCACGACACACCAACTCTTTTCTGTTCCTCTGCCTTAATTTGACAGTTCTCCTTTCTTGTTCAACGGGACAAGGTTGTGCGCCCTTTCCTTTTTCGCATCCTTTTGCTCTCTTTCTCTCTTTCTTTCTCTCTTTTCTTCTCAGTCCCCCTTTTTATTCAACAACACACGCCATGTCGTCTGCGCAAACGACTCGGTCACCGCTAGCAGATGCATTTATGCTGGGTAGCAACGCCAACCTTCATTCATCTCAGAAACACCCGCAAGGTACGAGCAGCAGTAGCCCCGCTTCACCCGCGCAGCAGCAGCAGCAGCAGCAGCAGCAGCAGCAACAACAGCCCAGCAACACGAGTTCCCCTTCGTCGTCCACGTTGGGTGCTACGCCACCACCTCTTGGCATGGCCACCGCCGGCGCTTCCCCGGCTGATTCCCCGTCGTCATCCGCGCTGGGCGGGTATCCGGGCAAGTCAACGTCTTCCAACTTGCGACCGCCCTCATCTAGCCCATCCGGTTCTGCTGCCGCTGCCAGGGCCGCTGCCAGGGCAGCCGCCGCCGCCGCCGCAGCGAATAACCCTAACGCACCCGCAGCTGTCCGCTCTCCCTCCTCGTTTCATCGCAACACCCAAGCGCGACCTCTCTCGGAGATCATTCGTCCAGAGAGCTATGCCTCGCCGGAGAGTAAGTGCGACAGGTACAGATTATCCCTACAGAACGCACCATTAAACTTGGCTGTCTAGCCGAAGCCCTTGACAGGTGGTTTGAGGATCTCCAAGGATACGAGCAGAACCTGGAATCCATGGCGTCGGCGAGTCTGGACCCGCGCTTCAAGGATGAACTGCAACACGTGGACCAATGGTTCAGTTATCTGAACGAGGCGGAGCGGACAGCCACTGTCTACACGCTGCTACAGCATTCGAGCCAGGTGCAGATGCGCTTCTTTATTACTGTCCTCCAGCAGATGGGCAAAAAGGACCCTGTCGGATCCCTCCTGTCTCCTGCTCACCCCGAAAAAGGTACACACAAAGAAATCACCCCTCTCCTCTCTCTCTCTCTCTCTTTCTTACTCTCGTGAGATGATGACCAACGAGAGCTAACGTCTCCATTTTTATCATCATATTATGACGACGAAATCAGCCGACATGCAGGCGCAGCTGGCAGGCGCCATGGCAAAGGCTGAGCTGGACGCAAGCCAAAAGCTGCTCTCGGTCTGGCCTTACCGCAACACGAGCACGAACCTCGACCGCCATTCTTTTGCCCTCGGCGACACCGAGGTATTCAACGGGCTGGGCCCAGACTTCCTCTCTCCATCCAACCGCAACTCGTTTGGTCTCGGCATGGACGAGACCGCCTTCCGCTCGCGTCTCAGCAACAGCAGCAAGCCTCACCAACGCAACCCCATGTTCACCAACTCGGCCCGCCCACGCTCCGTCATCGAGGGCGGTGACCTCTCCTCCATGTTCAATGCCTGGAACTCCTTCAACAGCGGGGCCAGCAGGCAACCGTCGACCGGCAACAGCAGCGTCAATGCGGGTATGGTCGGCGCCCAGCGCGCTGCGGGTGCGGGCCGTCCCAAATCCGCCGACGTATCCAACTGGTCGTTTGCCAGTCTTTCGGATGCTTCCAATGCCATGGCTTCCTCCTCCTCGCCGTGGGCGAGCAGCCTGTCGCCCACCGTGAGCTCTTTTAGCGACCATGCCAAGACCATCGAACGCCCCAGCTCCGCCTCGGACGTCGATCACCTTACCACCCTTGCCAACAATTGGCACATGTCGGGCCGTAGCAGTGTTCGCATGAATGACGATACGAAGAGCTTCCCACGCCGTCGTGCTGCCGCTGCCGCTGCTGCCGCTGCCGCTGCCGCCGCGGCCGGCGCCGCACCCGGTCCGGGTGCCACTGCCGCCTCGGGTAACCGTACGAGCATCCCGGGCACCGTTCACGAAACCGACGAAACGGCGAATATCGTGCTCAGCATGTACGATGATGACCCTTCCCAGCAAAAACAGCAACAGCATCTCCAGCAGCCACGCGCGCCTTCACCTATTGCCTCCGTCTCCAACTCTTCGCATCTCGCGTATGGCATGCGCAGCCCTCGCGCATCGCACAACAAACAGACGTACGGCCAGTACCTCAACCCGAACGATGTGATCGATGCTGCGGGCGACTATGATTACATGAGTGACCACAGCGATGCTTCCAACGTCAGTAGTCGTAACAATGGCAGCAGCAGCGGTGGCGGCTTCCAAGCCCGTTTTAACCGACGACGCATGTTTGGTGGTCAGCGCAGCAGCAACACCACCACCACCAACAACACCAACAACAGCGCTCCCTCAACCAAGGAAAAGAAATACTCAGATTCGGTTGATCTGCAGCTTCTTGAAGGTAAGCAATGCGGAAGATACAGTATGGAAGCAGATGTTCATACGTACCTTTTCTCTTTTTTTCTTTTTATAGATATCCCCGCATGGCTCCGTAGCTTACGTCTGCACAAGTACAATACGGTGTTTGAGACCATGAGATGGCAAGACATGGTAAAACTGAACGAGGAGGAACTGACAGCAAAAGGCGTGGCTGCACTCGGTGCTCGCCGCAAGATGTTGAAGGTGTTTGAGCAAGTGAAACAGCATTGTGAAAAGAATGTAAGTTAAAGGGCTTTGAGTAGTATATGGTGGGCGCGGGGAGGGGAGGGGGGATACTTTTATTCTCATTGTGTGGGTAAGCTAACCACACCCCTTATACAGAATATACCCTACTGAATCTAGGATACCATGTCTACATACAATGGTTCATACACCGAGAATTTTAAACTTTTCCCCTGTGGGTACTTGACTGATGACGACGCGGCCTGCGTAGGAGAGTGAGGCGAATGTCCATGTGTCTGCGGGGCTCCAAGCGACGGCGTACACACTGTCTTCGTGTTGATCATACGTGGCAATGAGACCATCGGACGGGCGATAGCTGGGATACAATCAATCAGAAAGGGAAAAGAGGGCGGAAAGAGGGGATATCACTTACTTTTGCCAATAGTCCTCTGTGTCAGCCTCCTCGGAAGAAGGCGAGTGTGCCTGTGGCGGCTGCTCGCCATTGTTTTTGAGGTAGGACGCGGAGGACACCGAGACAACGTTATGAAGGTGGACGAGGGTATCCGAGCCAGAGGTGAGAAGGAGCTGGTCGTGGAAGCTGTTGAAAGCGACCGACCACACCCAATGCGTGTGGCCTTCGACTGTCAGGGCAGGTTCTGTCAGTTGGCGCACATCCCAGATATGCACTGCAGCATCATCACCGCCCGTGGCGACGTGATAAGGTCGGTTGGGGTTGATGTCGATGGCGCGGATCGTGGCCTTGTGGGCGTTGGTATGTGTGAATATCTGCTTGCCTGAACGCACGTCCCATCCCGTCATGTTTTGGCCATGTGTTCCTATCACTGTATCGTCTTGCCAAGCTGCATTCTGGAGCCATCCTGTCGGGGTGTCCTGGATGGGATCCTGGGTATCAAAAGAAAGTATGCTGTCGGCATTATCGGCTGCAAACAACTGGAGGGTGCTGGCGCCGAGCGCCACGACGCGTGAATTCTCTTTGCGTGGATCCCACAGCACTCTTTCATTATGTGAGTCATCCGAGGAAAGAGGATGTGTATGTGTCTAGGTGGGACGTACTTTTGGAGGCGGGTTGCTCCGTTGAGCGTGATCTGGTCCTGCAGAGCGTGTCCGGAGTCGTCGTTCATCATGCGCCACAGCGTGGCCTTCTTGTCCCGCGTCGGGTCGCTACCCACTGTCCCCTTAGTAACACGACACATGCTCGTCGGCCGTTCCTTTACCTGAGCAATGGGTACTAAAAAACAGACGCTCGTCTACCGGGCAAGCGGCTAGGTCCCAAACTTCATCGGGATGAGGGTAAACGACCGAGGTGATTTCCGAGGCATCTTCATCAAAGACGAGTTGGACCACAGCATTGTTCTTGACGCCGACCGTACCGACGAGGAACTTGCTCTTCTCGGTGCAGTGGGCAACGGCTGTCAGACATCGTGCCTAGGCATTGTTATCACCGAGACAGACAGTGGACAAATAGGGTTTACCTGGTGCCGCAACCCATAGACCCAGGAACTGTCTGCCATACTGGGAAATTGATGGAAGAAGGGTAAAAAAAAGAGGGTATATTCCACCTAAACCCCGTTCGAGGTTTCCCTTCCGCATAAATAAGCGCTTATGGTCAGATCGACATTGGCTCGATGGGTCGCTGGCAGTTCGATACCCATCCAAGCCAAGCAGGCTCACTCGGCCTCCAACAAAGTGTGGGAGACCACCGTCCGTATCCCTCAACTCAAGCTGAACGATGCACCTGCTTGCCCTGTCATTGACCATCTCGACGAAGCAACGACGGCGGTGACGCGCCTGCTGAAAGAGGCTCAGGGAAAGACGCTGGTTATTACGGGTGCTGGTGAGTGCAACAGGATATCCGCCTGGATCGTCTGTGTCTAAAGAACTGCCAGGTGCGTCCACGGATTCTGGTATCCCAGACTACCGCGGTGACCAGGTACAGCATTTAAGCCATCGTACTGCCCTTTCTGTCGTTGACTAAGCACGTCTCTGCCCCCCCCCCTAGGGCACCTATGTGAAAAACCCCAAACATCGGCCTATCCTGTACCATGAGCTGGCCTCCTCTGAGTCTTTTCGACAGCGGTATTGGGCTCGCGGTTTCCTTGGCTGGCCCGAAATGAGCAGAGCCCAACCGAACCCGACACATCACATCCTTGCCCAACTCATGGACGAGGGCCATATCCAGCATTTGATCACGCAAAACGTCGATGGATTGCATAGCATGGCGACACCTCTACACCATCACAACAATATAGTCGAGCTCCATGGCACGCTGTACCGCGTCGAATGTTTGCAATGCGGTTCAAGCGCGCCGCGCGAACAGTATCAGCACCGGCTCTTGGCACGCAATCCTTCGTGGCAAAAGTTCCTCAGCGAGAGTCATACCATCAACCCGGACGGTGACGTACAGCTGCCCGCCCATCTGTCTGTTGCTCAGTTTGATATCCCACCCTGCACCAGCTGTGGTAGCCGCGACATGAAGCCGGAAGTCGTGTTCTTTGGTGAAAACATTCGGCAAAGCATCACTGCCAACGCAGAAGCCATGGTGCGGCAGGCGCGCGCAGTGCTCGTGATTGGATCGTCGCTGGCGACATTCTCTTCTTTTCGTCTGGTGCGGCAGGCCAAGCAGATGGGTCTGCCCATTGGTATCGTATGCAAGGGCAGGACCCGTGCAGACACCTTGGCGGCGTGGCGTGTTCATCTTAACTGCACTGAGGTCCTGCAGAACTGTATGCGCTCACCTTTATGACCAGTCCACACATAGGACCCTAGAAGACCCAGACAATAGACAACATCATTCAATCGTATACAATGATAAGATACAACGCTCTATCTTCATAGACTGAATATAAGCGAATACTAAAGTAGAATGCAGTTTTAATATAGTACATACATCATTCGTGCGTGCAGTAGTAGTAATACAGTATGGACGGGAATGTCCCGCATTGAGCAAGACAAGCCACATGAATTTTGAGAAATTGGGGGCAGGTGGAGCTCGCATTTTGGGAAGCCCTCTTAGCAACTTTGACAGCAGCCGATGGTCAAGTCTTACCTTCGTTACGAGCCTCTCGCCGCCTTTGGCGTCATTTGCTCGGGAAAAGGGAATATCTGCTACGATAAAACCGGCAAGGCTGCCTTGGTTCCTGCCTTGGAACAGATCATACTCTGGGATCTCAAAAAAGGCCAGGAGGTAAATTCAACCGAATGCCATCGATCGACGTTTTCTCGTTTTCCTTTTTACTGACTCGTTCGCTGAAGACGGCTCGATGGAAAGAAATTGACAACAAGGCCGAAGTGACATGCCTTGCTTGGAGCCCGAACGGAGAAGACTTTGCGGCCGGGTAACTGCTTTTCCTTTTTGTTTCTCGATCGACACCCATTACTTATGCAACAGTCGTTTGAATTAGTTATGCGGACGGTACGATTCGATTATGGAACGCCAAGGTGGCTGCGTCGACTGTGACGCTGAGCGGTCATCGCGGCGCTGTGTCTGCACTGGCGTACAACAACAAAGGCACGCTGCTTGCCTCAGGAGCCAACGACACCGATCTGATTGTGTGGGACGTCGTCGCCGAAACGGGTGTCTATCGTCTCAAGGGACACAAGGACCAAATCACCTGCTTGCGCTTCATTTCACAACCCTCGACGTCCATGGATATCGACGGTGCCGAGAAAGAATACATTCTGTCCGCGTCCAAGGATACGCTGTTGAAAATCTGGGATCTGACGAGCCAGTTCTGTCGCGAGACGCTGGTCGGCCACCGCAGCGAGATCTGGTCTTTTGATACGCTGGATATCAGTGACAAGGAAAGTGTCATCCTCTCCGGTGGCTCTGAAGCCGGCCTGCGAGCATGGAAGATCAAGTGGGACATCCTTCGCCAGTCGATGGAGGAGCTGGAAACAAAGCCGTCCGAGAACCCCGACGAGGCTGCGTCGATCGTCAAAGCCGTCGAGCCCTTTGGAAATATCCCACGTCATTCCCGGGATCGCGTTGTGACCATCAAGTTCCATGCGTCGGGCCTGATTGCAGGTGTCCAGACATCCGAGCGCGTTGTCGAACTCTATCAGGTGCGCGATTCCGAGCAGATTCAGAAAAAGATCCAGCGACGGCGCAAGCGTGCCAAGGAGAAGGGCAAGGACGAAAGTGAGGTGCGTGACACGATCGATGCGAGCGATTTGATTTCAAGCTATACGATCGTCCGGCCCTCCTACAATGCACGAAGCTTCGACTTTAGTCCCAAGCCCGATATCGAAAAGCAGGGCCACGTTGAGGTAAAGTACTTGGAGGACTCATGTACAAAGCAGGTCACTCACCCCCCCCCCTCTTTCCTAGCTTGTCTTGTCTCTGGGCAACAATTCGATCGAGTCTTACACCGCACCTTTACCACCGAAATCCAAAAAAGACGGAGAGATCCCTCCTCCTACCCAGCACTTCTCTGTCGACTTACAAGGCCATCGCACCGATATTCGCGCACTCGCTCTTAGCTCAGATGACGAGATGCTTGCTTCCGTATCGAGTCGTAAGTGGTATTATTAGTGCCGTTCATCTCCGTTATTGACCCAGCGTTATGATAGACCTCCTGAAGGTATGGAACGTGCGGACACGGTCATGTATACGCTCGATGGAGACGGGTTACGCTCTCTGCTGTGCATTTGTTCCTGGCAACCGATATGTAAGTCTATTTCACGTCGTGAACGAGGAGAAACCAACCAAATACCATCGGCGTAGATCCTTGTGGGCACGAAAGAGGGCACACTCGATCTGTACGACATTGGATCCTCCTCCATGGTGAAAAGCGTACGCGCTCATTCCGGCGCGGTCTATTCGCTCAACATCCGACCTGACAAGCGCGGTTTTGTGACGGGTAGTGCGGACAAGGACGTCAAATTCTGGGACTTTGATATGGACCGAAAGGTAAGTTACAAAGACTCGCGTGCCTGATTAGAACCTCATGGATATGGCAGATACCAAACCAAATCACATTTGCACACATGCGTACACTCAAAATGTCAGACGAAGTCCTCTGTGTGCGTTACAGTCCCAACCAAGAACTGCTGGCTGTCTCGCTCCTTGATACGACTGTCAAAGTCTTCTATCACGATACTCTCAAATTCTTTTTGTCATTATATGGCCACAAGCTTCCTGTGCTGAGCATGGATATCTCTTCGGACAATACGCTGATTGCAACGAGCTCTGCAGATAAGAACGTGAAGCTGTGGGGTCTTGACTTTGGTGATTGCCACAAGTCTATCTTTGCTCACCAAGAGAGCGTGACATCGGTGCAGTTTGTGTGGAATACGCATTACTTCTTCACGACGGGCAAGGACCGCATGGTCAAATACTGGGACGGTGATAAGGTTCGTAGAACAGACTGATTCACTCTCATCTATACTTACGCTCGTCTGCTTAGTTTGAGAATATCATGAAGCTGGAAGGTCATCATGGAGAAGTGTGGGGCCTTGCGGTTGCCAAGCAAGGTGCCTTTGTCGTGACAGGATCACATGATCACTCACTGCGTGTCTGGGAGCGAACAGATGAGCAGGTAAGCCGGATTGCAGATCTTGTCTACAGTTACTCATCCTGTTGCGTATAGCTCTTTTTGGAAGAAGAACGAGAAAAGGAGTTGGAGGAGCTGTATGAATCGACCCTCGTGAACCAGATGGAGAAGGTGGACGTGAATGGCATGGAGGTTGACTCGGCAGGCAAACAGACCATGGAAACGCTGAAGGCAGGTGAACGGATCATGGAAGCTCTCGATATCGCAGATCAAGAACGCGAGGCATGGGCGGCCTATGAGAATGCCAAGGCGAAGAACCTGCCAGCCGAGGCACCGCCGCGGAATCCCTACCTGCTCGCCATGGGTGATATCTCTCCTGAGCGCTATGTACTCAAGACCATTGAAAAGATCAAGGCGAACGATCTTGAGGAGGCGCTGCTCGTCTTGCCGTTTAGCAAAGTCACAGCCCTCCTCGTCTATGTCGACATTTGGGCCAAGAAGGTAATAGGCGACATGTGGAGGAACAATTAATAGATACTGACACATCTTATAGAATATGAACATCATCTTGGTCTCCCGCATCCTATTTTCCCTCATCAAGATACATCACAACCAGATCGTCACAAACCGACTGATGCGCCCTATGCTGGACTCTATTCGACACCATCTGCGGGCACAACTGCAGCGACAAAAGGACATTATGGGCTACAATCGGGCTGCGCTCACGTACTTGCATCGCGACTGGAAGGCGCGCAACACGGCCGACTTCTTTGATGAAGCTCCACCCGACGCCGCCGATGAAAAGAAGCGCAAATTCATTCAACTTTCGGCTTAAAAAAGAAAAACTGTAGATAACATTCGTTCTAATATCATCATGTTTGCAATATCATTACACAAAACTACCTAACCTAGATTGTCATTTTATTCTGTCACTATTGTTGTCTCTGCTATATAGCGTGTTGTGTGCTGTCGTCTAGTTGGACTCTTTCTTGATGTATTTCTCTATAAGGAGATTTTTCTTCACTTTGCCAAGCCTGTCGCAGAGGATTTAGTTCGACGTTGAGATCAGAATATTTACACAGTGATACGTACGCTGTTCTTTGAAAAGAGTCGACAAGATAGATACCGCCACGTAATTTTCGAGGATCTGGTACCTGACCATCCACAAGGTCTTGAATTTCTCGCTTCACTTTCTCCTTGTCCACGTGGTCACGTGCATATTCGTCTGATAGTTGTACAAAGGCGGTCACCAGTTCTGTCGCTTCTGCTTCACTGTACACGCCAACAACGCAACAGTCAGCTACGCGAGGGTCCTTCATCTATTGTGATTACGGTTACGTCATCCATGTGTACGACACTTTTACCGATATCTAATCTCTTACCATAACTTCCTCAACGTCTTTCGGATAGAGCTGTTTTACGCGGTCCAAGGTAAAGTGAGCTGTATGATGCACTAGCTACATCGTCTACTTACATGGTGGAGATGGTATTTGATCAAGTCTTTTGAGCGACCCTCGAAAAAGTGGTAGCCTCGCTCATCGACGCGGAAAAGATCGCCCGTATGGACATAGCCATCTTCGTCAATAGTGGCTTTAGTAGCCTCTGGATTCTTGTAATAACCCTATGGCAAGTATAACAGGTGAGAACATGATTTGAGCCTACGTCCTGCAACCTGGACGTACCACAGTGACAGTATCTGACTTGATGCAAAGCTCGCCAATTTCTCCGGTAGGGACCTCTATGATTGAAGAGTCAAAATTGCGAAACGACACCTATTGAAACGCTCGTCTGTACCATTGCCATCGGCATCCACAATTTTACTGAGCGTCCGAGGTGCAATGACTCCTAGGCTTCCTGTATTTTCCATTTGCAATCATCTCATTAGCAATGGATATCCATCAGGGAAATTATTCGACCGGCAATACCTTCCATCGAAGCCTCCCAGCTTGGGGAGAGGTACCCTACGACCTCTGTCATGGCAATCACATTAATCAAGGCAACACCGAGACGTTCATGCAAGGCTCGGATGATGCTGGTATCCGTCTTGGCTCCAGCACTAATAAGACACTTCAGGCTCGAAAGGTCATAATCAGACACCCAGGGCTCCTTGGCAAGTGTCTGAGAAATCCATCTACAACAGGTGAAAAGAGCATGACATGAATTAATAAAGATATGAGCTTATACCCCTTGTCGTACACACGGGTACGGGTGATATTGAGTGCTACTTACGGCTGGACCACAAGCATCTTAATCTTGTGTTTTTGGATGGTATCACAAATCTTTCGGACATCAATCTTATTCCCCATATTGACAATATAGACTGGCATGGATGTGTAAAAAGCGTTGTGCATGGTAATAATGAGCTGACTGCCATGATGGAACTCGGTGTAGGTCATGGACGGCTTGGGCCATGGAATGGATCTCGCAAAGTACACAGACGCTACCAGGTTTCGATGCGTTAGGATGACGGCCTTCTTGTCACCCGTTGTCCCTGAGGTAAAGTAAAGATAGGCAGGTGACGTGCGCAGCTCCTCCGCAGTGTAGCGGGCGGGCTGAGGTGGCTGAATAACTTCTTGGATGGCTGCGCACATATCATCAAACGTAATGACAGGATGTGGCACACCTGCCAGACGAGCGGCTTTGTCAGCCTTGCTGAAGATATTCTGGTCCGTGACCACCAATTTGGCATTGACGAGGCGCAAGTTCTTGCTAATGTCCTCCGCGGATGCCTGATGGTCTGCAGCTGAGCCAACACCGCCTGCGTATAGTCGATTCTGCGTTATATAGCTGAAAAACTACCACAAGCTTCTATTGTTTACCAATGGTGACAGAGCCATGAATGGGTACGGCGTAATGGATCTGAATGGCTTGTGTCAGCAAAAATGGCTGCTGTATTCGCGCGCGCGCAAAAAAAAAAAAAAAAAAAATAATAATAGCCCTTACGCTGTTTTCCGCACAGACAACAAGGACATCGCCCTTTTTCCAGTCATACTTTTGCTGCAGATGACCAGCAAATTTGAGTACAGCGCTTCGCATGGATGCTAACGTGTAGAGCTGGGCTGGGTTCTCACTGTCAATGAGAATTGGGGTATCCTCTTCGGCACCACTTTGTTCAAAAATAAGTTCATAGACTGAGCAGTCTGGGAGAGCTTCTGAGCTAGGCGGTTCAGTAGTCGGCTGGGCTACCATTGTTAAAATAGGTGAAAGAGAAGGAAGACAATTTCAAAGAGAAAAGGACGCTGGGATGGTAAATTTGTGGCACTTCTTTGGTTTATAGTTCAACTTCAGTGTAACCCTCGGCATTCGGTATATGACACCGCCTATGTTTACAGGAAACAAACGCGCAGTTACAGTATTGAGTTAGATATGTATGTCAGTCTTCTTCTCTTCCCTCTCTGGGTAATCTGCGAGATAAAGCCGGACAAAAGCTCCAGACAACAGCTATGGCAGACGTATAGTAGCGAACGGTATAATATAAACCGAGGTCTTAAGATAGTTGATTACTGATATACATTCAAGGTACATCATAGTAAAGGAAGCGGCGGAAATTTGCAGCATGTGTCAAGAGCAAAAGAAAAGCTTCTCCCTTCTTTATCTCTACATCCTAAATCCATGTATACTACTTATATCTCATTAGAACAAATTGCAAGTCATGTCAGATTTAGCTATCATACAACATCTGGCGTGATATGTACAGAATGAATTATGTGGTTATGTCAGCATAAGTAATCCTGCTCAATGCTGCTACTAATTTCCCCATATAGATAATTTATAATGCACGGTTTTAAAGGTGTTGTCACGTCGAATCATCACCATCATTGCTTTGTCGACATATTAGCAAACGACAGAATTGAAAGAAGACCACAAAAGTATGTATCGGCATATAACTCTTATGTGTTTATGGTGAGTCAAAGCTACTACTCTACTAGATGCGTGACAGCGGTGCATAACTCGATTGCCGTTATGTGGCGACAAATATGCTCATTAGGATAGTTTGCGATATGAGTGCGATAAAAGATGTCTTGATGCACAAGCGCTTTGGGCTTTTAGAATGCAGGGGTGATCGACCGTATGAGCATATAAGTGAATTAAACAATAGAAGTAGTCGTACGCGCATGACCTGAGCACAACACCCATTCTTTTGGACTGGCACGGCAAGTAACACGGCCTAAAAGGACCGGTTGGTCGGCTGACCGGCATCCACTGCAACTGCGGATATTTGCTTATTCGGCATACTCACACATGTAAAGATAGTATGGGTGTGGATGCGAAGGAGTGGACAGAAACACAAAAAGACTTTATTGAACAGAAAATATTTCAGACAGGACGGACTGACCCCCGACACTCCAGGACACACGTCATGTAGCGCCGTCCTTTATGCCGCCATACAATATAAAGAGGACGGGAGATGTGGGTTTCTAGGGCAAGATACCATAATCACTTCAATCACATAGAAGAATACATCGATTCATCCATATTTTGGCAACGAAAAAATGTTCAAGGACCTACAGCTGACTGTAATTTTGATGGCCGCCCTCGTCGTTCTAAGCTTTGCTGCTGGCGACCTGGAGAGACGCCAAGACGCTTATCCTAGCTACCCTCAGAGCGGGTATCCGGTGCCTTACCCTGTGCCTCGAAGTGTACAGCCTACGCAGTCCGACAACGCCAGCGGCAGTGGTGTAAACCAACCGACCGCTTCGACGGTCACGGTGACCTTCACTGAGATTATCACCGAGACCACGACGGCGACTGCGCAGCCCACTAACAACGGTGACAACAACGACGATGAATACGAGAACATTGCCATTAGGTAAGAACAGTATATAGAGGGCGCGGATAATAGGAACGAAGACTGATTGCGTCATTCTGCTGTTAGCCTCGCTGCTGGATCGTTGTCAGCTCTTGCGGCAGTTCTTGCTGCCGTCCTGTTGACTTAAATATATACGTCTTGCTCTATAGACCCTGCTTGTGAAGATTCCTTTACTGTATTCCTCATGTTTTTGACTATCTTATTAAGGAGGTTTATGACGGTAAAATAAAGTCGTCCATGGGAGGGAGGGAGGAACATCATGAGAGATACATGCGCCAAAAAACATAAGGTGGATCCACGCCATTGGCGTTGAGAACCCGAAATTTGTTAGAATGACGACACGTGGAGATGGTGACGGAAAAATGACACCGGGTATATGATCCCTGCGCCATTTTTGGAAAGGAAAGAAAAGACAAGTTTCCTGGGGGTCTAAGATTCTTGACCATCTTTTTCCCCACTTTTTCATTTTCAACAGTATGGACGGTAAAGGCACTCATGGTAAGCAGATATTTCTGGCAGATTCAAAGAGTTCATTGTAGGACTCACGTTGCACATACGTACGCAGAACCTCCGCCACCACCCGGGGAGCAGGGAGCAAGCGGCGGTGGTGATTATGCGCCACCACCACCCTCTTACCAACCACCGAGTGCTGCGCCCGGTACGAATTACTACACACCTCCTCCTCAGGCAAATTACCCGCCGCCTCCCCCGCAGCAAGAGCATGCACCACCGCCCGTGTACAGCCGGTTCGGCCACCAGGTATCCTCGTACTATACGCCACCTCAGAACCGGTCTCTTGGCATGAAACGACGCGTCTGTTCTGCCATTTTTTGCTGCATTCTCATTGGCCTTATCGTCGGTCTCGCGGCAGGTCTCAGTCGACGTCGATTTGTTCGTCAATGGTATGTGAAAAAAAAAGTTTCTCGTGTTTGGTCCTCGCGTCATGTTGCTGATAAAAAAAAAAAAGCCGAACCAACGCAGATTGCTTTGCACGCTTTGGAGCTGGTGCCTTCTGTTACAACGGCCGGTGCGCGCGCTAATTATCAGTGGAACTCTTGATTCAACTAGTTTTTTCCTTCTTTATTTTTACTATCGTATATCTCTATAGTTTCATTGTGTAATGTTCGAATATCTTCCGCCTTCCGTATACTCTTGGACGGGTTTCATATATTATGAAGGGGTTATTTTGTAGTACTTTTGGAGGTTACTATAGTGGCATGGATGTCATTTCGGAAAAATGAGCCAGCGCTTCAAGACGAGATGAAACAGCAGGTGCAACATTTGTATTAAAAAAGTATATGAACATATAAAAAGAGCGATAACAGGTATGGTATGGGGTTCGAAGAGCAAGTTAATCTGGAAATAGTGGGTGGTGGTGATGGTGGGGACGGGAAGGGAATGTGACGGTTTTTCCTGGGTGCGGAGGGTGGCCTTGTCAGATTGTCAAGGAACTGACACTACAACACAACCTAACTTATTACATTTGACATGCAGCGCGCTGGTGTCTCGACTCGCATTTTAACCAAGCCGCAATGGGTCAACCCCAAGGATCGCATCAAGAACTGGAATGTTGTCACTGGTGATAAGGTATAGCAGTAATACGCCCAAAAAGAAGAAAGTTTTGACATGTCCTGGTGCTATTGTGCTACAAAAGGTCGCCATTATTGCTGGCAAAGACAAAGACACGATCGGCGAGATCAAGTCGGTGAACCGGAAACTGAACATTGTGTATGTGGAGGGCAAGAAGCTCGCCAAGAAACACGTGCCCAAGCAGCCCGGTGCTCCCGAAGGCATTATGCGCATCGAACTTCCCATTCACTACTCGAACGTCATGCTGTTGCACCCGGACACTCAGTATGCCAAATAGACCGATTGCGTGGATCCGCTTTACTGACTCATGAGAACAGGATCCCTACACGTGTGGACAGACGACGGGTCGAGACGACCTTGGAGGACGGCCGCGTGGTTCGGCGGTGGGCTCGTTTTGTCCACGGCACCGACGTCGAGATTCCGAAGCCTGAGCGCAAATACGATGACAGAGGAGGTAAGCTAACCGTCTTGTTCACGTTCTGGTAGAGAGATAGGAAGGAAACTAATCAAGGCAACATATGATATACGATGCTTTAGTGGAACAATTTACGACGTCCGCTGAAGAGGCCAGCAAAGTGACCTTTGCTAACGACTTTAGTGAAGCACCTTTCCCGTCCGACGTGCTCAAGGAGCTGCGAAGCCGTGCTAAGCTCGCTCGTCCATCCAACTAGACAATGTACTTTCTATACATAACAAACCTATCTCCACTCCAGCACAAACACAAACGCTCTCTAACACACACACGCACGCTCTTACGTCTCACTCACTCACTCACTCGCGCAACATCATTTTCTTGCTTGTTTTGAATATACATACATTACACATCTCGTCACCTTTTTTTTTTCTTTTTCGCGTTGAACGTGTTTTCCATACCATTCAGAATGGAGTAAAGGCTAGACCGAACAATTTGTGCCAAGCACGGTTCAGGGCGACATCCCGACACGCCAGGCGCCGATCATTCAAGTCTAACACCAATATTAGTGGGATTGGTATCGGCCTCCCAATCCTTGCCCATCTCCTTTCAATCAATCAATCAAATATCCCTCTTTACTTACTATACTTACTTATCCCTCGTTTTCAACTCATTGGAACGCATTTCAGCTCATTGACTGTTCCTGTCTGTCTCTTCATCACGGCTCGACCGCAACCCAAACACAGCGCACACTCGATCCTCTTCCCTTTCCTCGCTCCTTCTCCCCTCCTGCACGCTCATTAATGGCAGCCCGTTTCACCTTGGCAAGCGGCATCAGCAGCAGAGTCGAATCCTTTGGCGCCTACATTGCAACCTTTTCCAAGCGGTCGCTCTCCCTGCTGCTTCTGCTCACCATCACCATCACCGTCTGCTTCCTCTATTCTTCGAACTCTCCCAACTTCCTGTCCACCACGCCGGACGGCTTCCGGTTCGCTCATAACGACACTCATCTGCTCTCGCCAGGCACCTTTGACTGTGCTCGCTGCGAGACTCCCCAGGTCGCAGACCTGACCCCGCGGCAGGTCTTTGATGCCTGTCTGGACCCAGGTGTCGTTCCTGAATACTACCTGAGCGTCGTCGTCGTTGCACGAAACGATGACTACGCGGGCAACCAGCACAGCCGTCTTCAAAACGCCATTGACTCGACTTTTCTCCTCGCTGAAAAGACAAAGACGTTGATTGAGCTCATTATCATTGAGTGGAACCCTCCTGCCGGTCGCCGTGCCGTGCGTGACACTTATCGGTATGTCCCTGTCCATTGGGAAGGAAAGTAAAGCGCCCTACTCATCATCTAGTATATATGATCAGGTACCGCCGGTCAGCTTATTTGACATATCGCATTATTACTGTACCCCGAAAAATTCATGATGCTCTGCATCCCCACAAAACGCCTACCATCAGCGCATACGAGTACGAAGGAAAGAACCTCGGTATTCGTTTCGCTCGCGGCGAGTTCATTGTATGCACGAATCAGGACGATATTTGGTCTCCCAATATGCACAATGCCATTGTATCTCGCATCTGGCGCAAAAAGATGTTTTATGTGCAATACCAGGACAGTCATACGAGGTAAGGAACACACACAGGGCAAGGAAGAGGAGACCACCGATTGATACTCACATCGGTTCCTTTTAGCCGGGAGACATTGCCAGGCACGATCGTGGACCTGCCCATGTTTGCCAACGACGAGCAGCTCTACAGCGCCTGTTCACCCGATGCCTACCCTCTCCATGAATTCGAGCTTCCTGCACCCACCCAAATCACGACCGAGAACTTTTTAACCGTCGGCCACGAAGCCAGCGACTTCACGCTTGCCCACCGCGATACCTGGAAACTGGTGCGCGGCTACCGCGAGATCGGTGCCAAGACATGGATGGATGTCGAGCTCCTCTTGACCGCCGCTTGGACATTTGATATCCCTGTCACTTACAGCCGCGACTCGTTTGCCTGCCACCAGCAGCATCAGACCGTCTTTCACGAGGGCACAGACTCAGACAACCATGGTCTCAATGTCGGTCGGATGATGAGCAAGGAGGAAGCCCACGTCAACGACGCAGATACTTGGGGTCTGCAAAACGTGAATATCTGGGAGCACGGCTTGCGCTGTGAAGTCTTCCGTGGTGGCCTTGGCCTGTAGTAACCTTTTTTCTTTTTTTTTTTTTCTCCTTCCAGAAAAAAAAATCGCTGTAGATAATTTAAAGCAAACACGAACCCATTCATCATTCCGATTATTCTGAAATTATTCGCTTTGTTTGTTTGTTTTGTGAATGCATATGAATAGCAGAGCGAGAGCGTGTGAGAAACAGGGTGTGCGATATGGGTTATAATATTTAGGTGATAACAGTAGGTTCAGTGCGGCCGGTGTGTGCCTGAAGCTGCGAGAGCTCAAGCGCCACATCGATGAGAGGCTGCAACGCTTGTTGCGTCGGAGCCGTGTATTCACTGCTGTTGTTGGAATACTTTTCAACGTACAGACGGACCGTCGCGCCTTGTGAGCCCGTGCCAGACAGACGCATGACGAGGCGCGAGGCATCCGAGAACACAATGCGGATACCCTGGTTCTTGGACACCGACTTGTCGATAGGGTCGTTGTACGTAAAGTCGTCGGCAAGCGCCACCTCAAACCCGCCCAGTTTCTTGCCAATCAGCTCGTTGGACGCGATCATGCCGCGCAGGCGTTCCACCATGGCGTCAGCACCCTTGCCGTCGACCTCCTCATAGTCGTAGCGCGAGAAGAAGTTGCGACCGTAGGTCTGGTAGTGCAGCTGCAGCACGTCTTGCACGCCCGCACCAGGTTTCTCTTTGTTCACGTGGGCAAGGATGCTCAACCAGGCCAGAACGGCCCACAGGCCGTCCTTCTCGCGCACGTGGTCCGAGCCCGTTCCGAACGATTCCTCACCACAGATGGAGCAGCGCCCGGCGTCCATGAGGTTACCAAAGAATTTCCAGCCCGTGGGCACCTCAAAATATTCAAGACCCTGCTTCTGCGCGACGCGATCCAAGGCCTGGGAGGTGGGCATGCTGCGGGCAAGGCCCTTGACGCCGTCCTTGAAATAGGGAATGGCGGCCTGGGCATAATGGGCAATGATGGCCACGCTGTCGCTCGGGGTAACAAAGGCGTTCTTGCCAATGATCATGTTGCGGTCGCCGTCGCCGTCGGACGCAGCGCCAAAGTCATAGCCTTCCTTCTCGACGCGCTCCACGAGGTCGTGGGCATAGGTCAGGTTCGGGTCCGGGTGGGCGCCGCCAAAGTCGGGGAGGGGCGTGCATCGCATGACGTTCGACTCGGGAAGACCGAGTTCTTCGACAAACAGACGGTGGCCATAGGGACCGGTTACTATGCAAAGACGTCAGCTTATGAGTTGCCAAGAGAGAATAAAAAGGGAAGGGATAACGCACCGCCATTCATGCCGTCAAAGAGCATCTTAAAGTCAGGCTGGGACTTGAAAAAGGCCTTGATGGCATCAAAGTCAAAGATAGACTTCATGAGCGAGACATAGTCGTTGACACCGTCAATGACCTCGACGACAAGGCCATTGGCGACGGTGTGAGAGCCCAACTGTGAGAAGTCGATCTGCGCAGATAAGGGAAAATCGAAGGGATCGAAGGGAAGAATGTGTAAGTAAGACATAAACAAACAGGCACCCACCAAGAACCAATCGACTTACCTTGGGCACATCCGCCACCTTGAGCTCAGACAAGGTCTTTGTGATTTCGTAGATGGCGTTGGTGACGGATTCGGGAGCGGGACCGCCGTTACCACAGTTGTACTTGATACCAAAATCATTCTCGGGACCACCAGGGTTGTGCGACGCGGTGAGAAGAATACCACCGGTCGCATTGATCTTGCGGATAAGGTTCGATGCAGCCGGGGTGGACAGGATGCCGTTACGACCCACCACCAATTTGGAGACCTACAGCCAAAGCACAAAGCACACGTTAAGGACAGCGTCTCAGAAGCTGTGCGCTTGTACATACACCTGAGCCAGCCGAGAGTCTGACGATGACTTGCAAGACCTCATCGGAATAGTAACGGCCATCGCCGCCCACGACGAGTGTGGCACCCTGAGCCGGGATGGCGTTCAAGATGGCCTGGACAAAGTTCTCCGTGTAGTTCTTCTGCTGGAAGACCTTGACGCGTTTCCGAAGGCCGGAGGTGCCAGGCTTCTGCCCTTCGTAAGGCGTGGTGGGAATGGTGGAAGTGGTAGTCATGAGAAAAAGAAAAAAAAAAGAAGAACAAGCTGTGTTGGGTTGTTTGTGGGGGGAAGGCGAGGGAAAACGGCGATCTATATATAATAATTCAAGGCAGAGTTTGTTGGTTTGTTGGGTCAGTCGCGAGTGACGCGCTGCTCATGTAATACCCGCTTTTCGATTCTTTTCCTTCTTTTGTTTTCGCGGGGTTTGCTTACATAATTGGAGCGCTCTTTGCATTGTTTGCTCCTACAAAAAACCACTCTCCAAAGAATAGAATCCATCGATCGGATCAAAAGCGACGTGGGCACAGAGTTAGATAGGAAGGGTAGCAAGCACAAGCAGAGAATACAACGGACCAGAGCTATGATATGTGCCGTTTCCATGACACGACAGTCCTGTATGCACTGCTGATGCTGCGGCTGGCATTAAATCACGCGCCACACCACGCATACGCACACCCACAACGCTTCGCTTTTCTCTCCTCCCTCCCACTGAAAGTGCGGCGGCTTGTTTCTTTTGACTTTCACTTTAGCCTCACAGCAAATGTCATCCGTTCAGGACGCTTACAACAGTATTTTCTCTACCTTCCACTCCATGCGGGAGTATCTTGCTCCCGTGCTCAAGAACTCAAAGTTCAAAGAGACCGGTTGCTTGACTCCAGAAGAGGTACTCTCTCAGCTCATTTATGCAAGCATTCCGTCATTCACCTTGCCCGCTTCATGACAGTTTATTGCTGCTGGAGAATTCTTAGTATACAAGTGCCCGACATGGTCCTGGTACGTGTGGGCTCTGTTCATTCATCCTCTTGGCTGACCTGGTTTACACCTATAGGGAGGCAGGTTTGCCCGACAAGAAGCGAGATTATCTTCCAGCAGACAAGCAGTTCCTCGTGACACGTAATGGTGCGTATACACTCTATCATCATTTGCTCGCTTCTCTCGGTTTCTGATCTACTCTATCCATATTGAAATGGTTACAGTGCCATGCCTTCGTCGAGCCAGCCAGATGGAATACAGTGACAACGAGGACGAGACACAGCTCATTGACGCTGCGGCTGACCACGATCAAGACGAAGATGGCTGGATGTATACCCATAGTTCTCGAGGTAAAGTTCTAGGAAAAAAAAAAAGAGTTGGATGCCATGCCATGAACTGACACGGTGGGCTCAATCAGTATCAAAAACCATGGATGAGATTGCACATACGATCATGGATGAGGAAGAAGAGGAAGAAAATATCAAGCAACGCCTCGAATCCCTCGACCTCGAGAAACCCCCTCTGGAACAGATACCCGACATGGACGATATACCTGACATTGACGATGATTTCCAGGTCGCAGAAGAAGAGGATCCAGTAAGTAGCTTGTCTGCCGTCGCCCCACTCAATCACTCACTTAGCATCACTTCTCAGTCTCTCGCCACGGCCACACCTGCAAAGGAAAAGTATGTACCAGGACTGATAAATGAGGGAAAAAAGGACTGTGGGATAATTCACATACTGATAATATATATATTTATATCACATTAGTGACAAGATCCTTCAGGTGCGCACTTATGATGTCTTTATTACCTATGACAAGTACTATCAGACTCCCCGTATGTGGCTCTTTGGATACGATGAGGCAAGTCAATAAGCACGTGAAAAAAAAAAAAAAAAACAGAATCGAAATAGTCCGGCCCAGCTCATCAATCAACGGGTTATTATTAGGAGCGGCGCCCATTACCATCGAGTCGCGTCTTTGAGGACGTTGCACAGGATTATGTCAAGAAAACCGTGACGATTGAGCCCCATCCTCACCTCAGTATGAACCTGGCTTCCATCCACCCCTGCAAGCATGCCGAGGTCATGAAGAAAATCATCGAGCGAATGGGTGACGGTGTGTCAGCGGGGCTGGCTGACAAGGACCAAGAGACAGGCATCCGCGTAGACCAGTAAGTTATTTGTTTTCATTGGATACACAAGTCCAGGAAAGTTAAATGGTTTTGTGCGTGTGTATCTGCGTGTGTGTACGTGGATTTAGATACTTGATTATTTTCTTGAAATTCATGAGCTCCGTGGTCCCGACGATTGATTACGATCATACGATCAGTGCGTAAAAGATAAAATTTTTCAAGTTGATCGTGTTCGAAATGACGATAAAGATATAGTATTAGTATATATGCATGCAGCTGTACAGGAATGAATGAATGAATAAATGAAGGGATGAAGAAGACTGAATATGCTAGGCTAGGATAATGAGGAGGGAGAGAGGAGAGCGCGAGGGAAAGAGCAAAGATGGGACCGTCGCATGGGGATATATACAGGTGTTTGATGAGAATGGAAGAGGGGGGGGGTGCGCGATTATGCCAGGGATTCCGAGCTATAGCCGTGCTGGATGACTTGAAACAGGATCTGCTTAAGGACGGAGGGCACGACGGGTTTGCTAATACAGCCATTCTAGAAACAAAGCGGCTTATGAGTTATCTGTTGTGTTTTCAATTTTTGGGAAAATTCTGGGCTTACCATGCCAATCTGGGCAAATGCTTGGCGCCATTCGCTCGAGTCATTGGTGGTGACAGCCACAATGGGTATGGTTCGGTTCGAGGGAAGCACATCGTACTCGTCCGTGGCGCGGATATGGCGTGTGGTCTCGACGCCGTTGAGGATGGGCATGTCGATATCAAGCAAGATGAGATCGTACGGGCGCTGACGCAGCATGTCGAGGGCCTTGACGCCACTGCGGGCGAGGTCCATCTGATGGATCACATCAGGCATATGCAGCTTAAGTGCGCGGGCTAGGACATGCAGATTGATCGGATTATCGTCCACAATAAGACATCGCCGAATCGGGGTCGGCTGCTGCTTCACGTTGGGGAAGCGTCGCATCGTCGGTGAGGAGGGTGTGCGCACAATGGGCGGCGAAAGGGGCGATGCGGTCGGCGACGACGAAAGGGAGGGTGGTGTCGAAACCGTCTCGAAACGAGGCAGTGTCGTGGGGCGCGGTCGCCGCCGTCGGGAGCCGGGCGTCGAGGTCGTGTACTGTTGGTGTGCATGGTGATAATGTGAATGATGCTGGACTAGACTGCCTACTGCTGCTGCAGTTGTTGCGGTGGCTGCAGTGGCTGCAGTGGAGCCTGTCGAGGCTCGTCGCTTGTCATAAGTAAAGTAATCCAACGTGTCGACAATGGGAAAGTGGAGAAAAGTAGAGAAGAAGCAAAGGGAAAGGAAAAAGAGATACGGAAGGGAAAACACGGAGGGCCATCGTCACGGACGGTTTGGGTATATATATAAATGGGATTATGGTTGGGGGGCGCCCATAAGTCTGGACCCGTCTCTCTTAATTTTGGCAATGAAATTCTACGTTGAGCAAGCCGGGCCCAGGCGTCCAGAACACTGCAATTGCTAACATTGACACACAAGCCTCTTCCTTTTTAGGCTCAGCACATTCACGCGTGCATGACATCGTATCACCAATCATATCCCTCTGTCATGGGGCGCGCAGCAACAAAGATAAAAAAAAAAAAATGAAAACAGAAGAACTGAGAAGGCAACATGCGAAGCTGTTATTTAGGTTTGTAGAATGTTTATGTATATACAGTAAATTTGCTGCTGCTGCTATGTACGTACAACGAATATGAAAAAGCAAACGGAGGGGGATAAACAAGAGGACAAAAGAGACAGGTCGAGAACGCGATAGAAAGGGGTGATGATCGGGGGTGGGGCGACTGAGAGACAGAAAATAGTGTGGGACAAAAGGGATAAAGATAGAGGGGCTAATGAGAAGGATGAATAAGGGAATAGCAGGGTGTGTGTGTGTGTGTTTAGAGGAACCGAAGTTGAGAAGGCGTGAAATGCAACGGCTTCCAGTCAAGCTTGTCTGATACAATCACCCGCTTCTTCTTCTTGCGATTCCGTTCCCACTGCTCAATGACTTTGTCGCCAAGACAAATAATGTGTTGGCCGCGGTAGTACTTGAGCGCACCAATGTTCTGCAACGTGTGCAGGATGTCCTGCGGCGTGATGGACGTCTTTTGTGAAATCTCCTCAATCGTGACTTCTTCAGTCGTAGAAAGAAGATACTCGACAATGGTGTCCTGCCAGTACGCACGGTACGAGAGCAGACCCAGATCCGAGAGCGGTTTCTCGGGTGAGCCGGTTCGGCCTTCGACCTTGGAGAGTTCGTAGGAGAATGCAATCAAGAGTTTGCCATAGCCATGGCGCTGGTATTGGGGCAAGGTGAGAATACAGGCGACGTTGTAGTTCTCGGAAGACTCCTTCTCTTTGGAGAAGTAGCCAATGAGATGGTAGCCGAGCTCGTCGCGCACGGTCATGCAGTAGAATAGGAAAGGATCGACGTCGTAAAAGAGAGTTTTGTGGTCGAGAAACAGTTTGGAGAGCAAGCAGAGGTTGCGGCACCAGGTCTTTTGTTTGCGGCCGTCAATCTCGAAAAAGGAAATGTCCTCATGACGGTAGATCTCGTTGCCAGGCGGGTGGTAGAGCTGACAGCGAGTGCGGTGGCGTGCCAGTTGCTTGTGAGACGCATAGTAACAAAGGCAGAATTCACAAATGTAGAGCATGTCGCAGTACGCGTATTCCTGCGGGTAGGGTGAAAAGTACCAGGACTCAACCTCGTGCTTCCCCATCTGGATTTTGTTTAGGTTCTTGACACGGGCAATCTCGCTCACGCACTGCGTCATCGAACCGGACGTACGCAGCTTCTCGATTTCTTGCTCTTTGGAGAAGGTCGACTCGCCTCCGCCGTCGCCTTCGACCTCCATCGTCTCGCCGTCCTCGTCTTCGGCACCCAGGACGACCTGCGCATTTTCCTTGTCATCCGTGGCGTCTTCGGTGGTCTTGCGCTTTTGGCCAGCGGACGGGGTACCGGCTCTTTGTTGTTGTTGTTTTGCAGGTGGTGGGGTTGCGGTGGCGTCTCGGCCTTTGGACTTCTTTTGGTCTGGTTTTGGAAACTCTATTTCCCTGCCAAAGTCCAGGCGTGCATACGGGACCCATTCGTCTAATCGTTTGTTGAACTCGAGGTAGTGGACGTAGTATTCCAGGCCAGGCGGGTTGCTGCGGGTCTGGCGCACCCATAAAATTTCCGCTTTGCGATATTCATATTCCTGGTTGTTGGATAGTTTCTGGACAAAGAGTTTACAATGGACGGGGGAGGCAAGAAACTTTTGAATCTGAGCCGCTTTTGTTGTATCGGGTGACTCTGTCGAGGTGGTATTCGCTGGATTGTCGTTCGCATTGACTAGATTGGGCTGATCCGAGTGCCCATCGCTCATCATGATTGCGTTTGTATGGTGTGTGAGAAAAGAAGGAAGAGGATGTTGTTGCGGAGTATCAAATAACTAGACGTCACATGTCACTCCGAAATCTCGCGAAGGGGAGGGCAAACTCAAGCGGGGTACCACTCAAAGGCCGAAGGCCTGTTGTTTTCTTTGCTACCTCCCCACTCTTATATAACACAAAATGCTGGCTACGCGTGCCATTCTCAAGACTGCGGCCCAGAGTACGTCGACCCATGATAACTTGAATATTTGGTGCTTATTTTATGAGATTAGGCCCTTCTGTCCGCACTGCCATGTTTAAGAATGTGGCTACGACTCCCATTGGCGTGAGGTAAAATATACAATGATAGTAACAGTACATGACATGAGGCTCAATTATCCCAAAAGACACTTCAACGCTTCGCGCGTCGCCAAGGAACAGTCGCCTGAGGCCGAGTCTGAGCTGTTGCGCCAGCAGCGCAAGGTCCGCCCTGTCTCTCCTCACTTGTCAATCTACCAGCCCCAGCTTACCTGGTACATGTCCTCGCTTCACCGCATTACAGGCTGTGCCATTGGTGGTGGTATGTCACAATATATGTATATATATATAATATGCATTGTTTTAACGTGGGGTCTCTCTTTTACGAAATGCATTAGCTTTCTACCTGGGTGCTCTGGCTTACCTTGCCGCCCCTGCTGCTGGTTTCACCGTGGATACTGCTTCCATGATCTCTGCCGCTGCCGCTGCTCCCGTGGCTGCCAAGGTCATTGCCAAGACTACCCTCGCCTTCCCCTTCGTCTACCACTCGCTGAACGGTGTCCGACATTTGGTACGAAAGCATGACTACCCTATCGATACATGCCTTATATTTATGCGCCTATTTTTATTATCTAGGTTTGGGATGCTACCAAGTACGTCAACATCAAGGGCGTCTACCAGACCGGCTACGTTGTCCTTGGCGGCACCCTCGTCGGCTCTCTTTACCTTGCTTCCCTGTAAACATTGAAATAAACTGGACCAGGCTGTTGATTTGGACAAAACAAACCCCGATGAGTGGCATGTGAGTTTTGTCATGTAGAAACAGGTGCCTTGTCTGGACACGATCCCATATTTCTGTCGATGGGCATCATACTCACGCGAATAACATACTTGGATATTGCCTTACTTTTTATTTGTCCATGTCTACTCACAATTAAGAAACTCAATGCGCAGGATAATTGCGAAGTCTTGAGTACGGACATTGCGACCCGAGCAACCTAGAGTGTGTGGTGCACTTTGCAGTTTTTGATAGGAAGCTGAAGATGTGAGGTATCACCTCAAGCGAAAGCTTTGACAATGTTGAAATTGGAAGTGAGCGAGCGAAACTCATGTCACCGACGTCAAAGCCGAACAAGATGAATCTGAAACGCAGGTCTGCAAACTGTTGCTGGACGGCACGAGACATATACTGTCATTTGACATATGTCCAGATTGACCTGTATTTACGCCATGAAATTTATGTCAGAAAAGAATTCAGTGAATAAAGGGCGCCAATATTCACAGTGTTAGTCAGAGCTGACCATTGCTGTAGACACATGTAAACATACGCAGGTTTTCCCTGGAATAATGCAGTGGATTGCTTGTTGTACAGTCATGTTTCACTTTTATTAAAACACCCTCTAGGGGTATGTACAGTTATTGATGGCATCCTTCATGTAGTGACATGTCCAGTCAATGGAGGACCACCGAGAGCTTGTTTTTACACTTTCTCTGAGGACAGTTGCTAGCGGAGCGAGCAAATATTTCCATGGCGTGATATATATCTACCGATAGATAGCAGGAAGCACTATCGCCGCTGAACAAATAGAGTGACTTATATTATAAAATTTCACCACAATGCTACAACAGACCTACGTATTACAAGCCAGGGTGTACGACACAATGCAATACACAATGGCTGGGAAGCCAGGATCACATGACCGAACAAAAAATTCTGCTGCCCGTGCATCATTTATGTATATTCTTTAGTCTAATCTATAGGATACAGCCGTCTACACTTGGACTCTTTCTAGTCTCTTAAATGTTCCTCGGGAAACACGTCCTATGGAGCTTAATGACGCTCGCCCGCACTGTGTTGATACATAAAAGCCAGACACCATAACGTGCGTGAAGAGCTTGATCATTCGTCGAGACACGTAGTGAACCATTGTTCTAGGATGCGCCCCTAGTGAGAAAGTAAGTAGTTTAGTCTACTATGATGGAAAGCAAGTCCAAGAGTAAATCGAAGGCAGCATTCATTGTGGACTTGAGTTCGTTGGAATTACTACTGCTGGTCTTCATTGTTATATATACAAACTCGTGCTTCAATTGTTGGAACGATATATATCTTTGAAAGTTACCGTATGGCTATAGATGCATATTTATTTTTTTCTTTTTTACAAGGCGAAACTATAGGTTGTTTAGCAGGTTCTCCAGAGGGAGGGAGCGTTGGAGGGATCCCATGTCGGGTTGCTAATTCAAAGAAAAATCAGAGTCAACTTCAGCTCCGTGTACACAGCGTTCCCCAAAATTTCTTACCTAGTATGGCTTTGAAGGCACAGATACTCGCGGCCGTGGTATTCCACGCGGTCACCAGCGGCATACGTACCAACGGGGTCAAACTCACGGCTACCGTGATGGTGGTGGTGGTGTTCTTCGTGGTGACGGTGCTGGTCACCCTCGCCATGGTGACGGTGGACGGCCTCCTGCTGCTCGCGTCGTCGGCGCTCTTCCTCCTCGCGCTTCTCGCGTTCAAAGCGCTCGCGCTCCTGATCCAGTTCACTGCGGTTGCGCTCGTACTCCTGGCGCTGCTTCTCCTCCTCTTGACGGCGCTGCTCATCCTGCTGGCGTCGCTCTTCTTCCTCTTGCTGCTTTTGCTTGTGGTCCTGGTAGATTTTGTTGCCAACATAGCCAGCGCCAGCCGCCAGCGCAGCGCCGAACAGTGCGCCGCCCACATCGCCAGCGATGCCCTTGTTGCGGAGCGACTTGACGCGCTTGAGGTGCTCTTCCGAGATGTAAGACCGGCCTTGGACGATCTGCTGCTGCTGCTGGCCAGGTGGGCTGTTGAAACCGCGCGAGGTCAGGGTCAGCTGGAGTGAGCCGGCGTTCTCGCCCTTGACGGTGTAGATGTCAAACTGGCCGCGCATCGCACCGCCTGGAGATTGGACCACCTGGTTCAGGGGAACAGCGGCAAAACCAATCAGCTCGTCCGCACCCTTCTCCTCATCCAGGACTTCAATGTAAAGGTCGGGCTCGCCGCGCAGGGGCAGCTCAAAGGACTGGTTCCACGAGGCATCCTTGCCGGCATCCTTGGCGGTGAACGTCTTTTGGAATGCGTGCTTGTCCTCGAGAGTGACAGCGAACTGAACGTAGGGATCCTGCTTGCCAAAGGTCTCGACGTTGTGAAGGTTGCTTGCAGTGTGCACCACGACGGAGAGGCTGCCTTGTTGACCGAGCATTGTGTGTGTATTGAGAAAGAGGTAAAGAGGTGAAAAAAGTGTGGGCCTGAGAAATGACGCATAGTTTATTTATACGCGTAACTGCATGATAATCGGTCAAATGATTGTATTTGGGCAAGCTTTATTTGCCTTTTTGCCGTTCTCAGTTTCCCATTCGCTCCCTCACGGTTCGTTCTTCCTCTCCCTCTGCCTTTGACAACCCTTAAGGAGCTTGACGTAATTTAGCATGGTGTTACACGAGCTCTATTTTTGGTCCACCCGAACAAACTCCACCATCAGCTCGCTGTGCCATGTATGAGGAAAGAGATCAACGGTCACTGCTCGTGTTGGCTGAAAGGGCGCGCCTTGGAATCGATTCGACGTGGGTCGGCAAAGACTAAATCAAGGATGAAAAAAAGGGTGAGAAACGGTAATACAAACTTTTAGTGAGAAGAATACGCACTTGACAAAATTGTCCATTGCTTGGCGCGCGTCGCAGCTGATGAAAATCACCTTGCGAATTTGGGGCGATTCACGCACAGCCCGAATGACAGAGCTATGGACCCCACTTCTTGGCGGATCAAAAACAGCCACAACCTCCTCGTTCTTTTCATTGGCGACGACGTCGATAGACTCCTCAACTTTGCTGGCGTGATACTGCACGTTTTTGATTTCTGCATGCAGCACGTTAGTATGCATATGTAATGTGGCGCGGGTATTGATTTTTTTTTCATCGACAGTCTGAGAGATGCTTACGATTCATTTCGGCGTTGGCTTGCGCGTCGACAATAGCGTCCGAGATCATTTCGATGCCAATCACTCGGTCAACGGTCCGTGCCATAGTGATACCGATCGTGCCCGTACCACAGCAGAGATCCAGCAGGGTGGTCTTTTTGTTTTTATCGATATTGCACCACTCTGCGCATTTGGCATACAGCAGCTCCGTCGCAGGCGTGTTGACCTGGAAAAACGCGCTACTCGAGATTCGAAACCTAACCAGATCCGATGTAAACAACACGCAAAACCGCTTGCAAACAGCATGTGTGTGCGTCTGGTAATAATTTTACCTGCATCCCAGCAGCTCCTCATACACGTAACTGTCGCCGAGGAGGGTTTCCGTCACGCCTTTCTCGGTAAAGCCATTTGATTCCCCGTCCCAGCGTTGCACAAGAAGCGTGGTGATGGCAATCTCGTTTTGGGCAGTCCAGAATTCGACCAGCTTTTTCTTCTCAGCATCAAGCTGAGCGTCGTCCAACTCAGACGCTTTCAGTTGAATTACAATCATCACTACAATAAAGGTTAATATTCCCTCGTTTCTCTGATATAATGAAGACTGATTGGTTCTTACCATCGCCGGTCCGCTGGGCTTTCACCATCAGGGAGCGCCAGACACCGTTCTTCTCGACCTTGTCATACACGTCGTACTTGGATGCACGGATATAATCCTACAGCCAAACAAATTCAATCATATGTTCACATGAATACAACAAAGAAATAGACGGACCTGCATCTTTTGGGCGATGATTTTGGCCGTGTGTGGAACATGCAGACAATCGCTCGGATCCAATACCGACGTGATCCCGTGTCGATATTGGCCCAACAGAAATCCAACGGTGGGCTTGCCCTCCAGGTCGCGCCCCATCGTAAACTCACATTTTGTGCGATAACCATTCTGCTCAGGCGAAGCGATCGGATCAAGGATCTGGATCGGGTTCTCCCTAATACATGCCAATCAGAAAAGGAACACGAACAAAAGGTTGAGTCATCAAGAGGGGACGCACTTTTCAAAAGCCCACGCGACCTGAGCTTTCTTATCGGGCTCGCCACGAAGCGTGGGCAGAGTAGCCACTTGGCGCTTTAAAATGGCAAGTTGTTTGGCATTGCGTTTGTGTTTCTGCTGCAGCTGATCCTCGTAGGCCGTGCTATGGACAAGGCATCCTTTAGCTCCTCCCCTCCTGCAGGGACGCTGAATTTCCACGCATTGAATTTCTAGGCTTTTACCTATGGAGCGGTGTGACTTGATCCGCCAACCGCTGTGCTGGAGAGCGCGTGTCGTCTTGGCGTGGTTGCTGCTCGTCTGCTGCTGTGGATGCGGTGGTCTTTTGTTGGAAACGCTTTCGATAGGCATCTTCTGAAACGGGCATATATTCTGCCTGAAGGGTCTTGCGTTTAAACTCAACCCCTTCCAGCTTCTTCATGGCCTCTCGAGCAGCCGCTTCGCTCTCAAAGTTCACGAAAGCATACTCCCACTTGGGTGCTTTCTTAAACGGACCAAGTTCGTAGGACTGGAACAGTCGCTTGATCGCCGCATTTTCGTGGCGTGGCAGATTCAGGACCTTGACACGATGTAAAAGACGATCTTCGCCTTCAGTTGCCATGAATCGACGCTGCAATGGTATACAGATGCCTAAAAGAAGTTTAGAAACTCACTGTTATCTAGTAATGACAACCTACGAGCGAGCGATCGGCGGTGTGGCCGGAACATTCACAGGTGAGGGATAGTATCCCACGTTTTATCCCGACCCTTTGACAGCTATACGCAGTGACACAAATCGCAAGTAAATCCCGCTGCTCTCTATACCGTGGCTCCATCTGCAGCTGTTGAAGACGCACTAAAGTGACATATATATATGACTATACAAAACCAAGGCCAGCGCTAATACGAATCTAATGGACGGGCGGAGCGGATTTAACGCAGTGTAATCATGTTGCTATGCTTCAGTCGTAAGACTATTATATACTTTATTGTAAATGTACCGTAGGACCCCCAGCTACGCCCGTATATCTATAGATTGCCTTACATGATCGTTGCTATGGACACATTATATGAATGAATGCTTGGAATAGTGCACGGCACAGTACGTTTGTCAGATAGTGCGATATAGCACAGGACAATCTTTGTTTGCCGTAACGGCCCCACGGATAGGTATTGAAGGGATCGACGTTATTGACATCGACCTCTCATGGTGATTTGACAAGGGTCGAAAGCTTTTTCTGCGGTCTGTGTAGGAGAAAGAGTGTATGCCGTATCGTTTGAAAATATAAGTCATTGTACATTTGCAAGCGTACTGCTCTAATACCAAGGAAAGCGAAAAGGGGTAGGTCCCAGTGGTTCAATGCAATTATTCAGGTCTATCAACGAGGATTGAGGGTTTAAGGGGGATATATACATGGAGCGGTTTTTGCAGCGTTTCAAGTGTGTCCTATCGACGATCTTCGAGCATGTCCAGCTCGACCAATGTCTTGACTGCCTTTTCATAAACACCCAAAAAGATACTGCCACCGATGGAGATCCACATGACACGCGGGCCGATACCAGCCAAGAGAACACGCGGGCCCTCTTCCGCAACAATGCGCTTGAAGGTTGCGATGATACCGGGCGTCTGCGAAGTGATCTGTGACTTTTGCATCAGCATGATACGTGTCTTGCACACGTCCAATGGCGTGGTCAGAGCAGCCGCAATGCCACCCGCGATGGAGCCCCAAAGGGCGGCTTCATAGGGCTCTATCCGGCCCCCCTTCCGCGCAGCCCAAGAACGCTTGAAATATTCATAGAGCGGGAACTGGATGCAGGTAAAGGGGATCTCGCGAGCGACGGTGGATAAGAAGCCACGGTAGAAGCCGAGGATACCTTCTGTGCGCAAAACATGGTTGACAGCGGCCGAAGTGGCAGAGAATTGTTTGGTTTGCATGCGCTGCTTGATGACTTCGGTGGGCACACGGACAGTACAGGCCGACTGAGTAGACAAATGTCCATAGTGAGCACACGGGCGCGAACACAAACAAAACACAAACGTACAATTTCACCGAGAGAAGCGGCCGTCATATGCGTCAATGCAGCGTAGGTGGTATTGTTGCTATCGAGTGAGACGCCCAGGAGACGTTTGGTGGCTTCGTAGGTAACAAAAAAGAGGGAGGCTACAGAGCATATTTGACAGGTTCAATAAGAAATCCTTGTGGGCCAGGTCGTGTCATACCGTTGGGAGCACTGCCAATAACAGCGGAGAGAAGACCCGAGTAGACACCACGGAATCCACCCGAGGCCATGAAGCCAGCCTGGGATTGCAGACGTGTCTTGATCGTGTCTATAAGAAGAAGAAGAAGAACAAGAACAAGAACAAGAACAAGAACAAGAATAGGAATAGGAATAGGAATAGACATCGGGTCAGGAATGAGCAAGGCGCGTGCAGGCATGGGTGCGATATCATACCGAGAGGGAATAAGGCAGTGTCGACAGCAGTTCCAGCCATGGCACCTGCCAGCAGGGCCTGTCTGAGATTGGCTTGGTAGGTGGCGTGGTTGCCACTTTCGTTGCTCATGGCGAGTTGTAAAGTCAAGTCAAGTCTGGTCTGTACCGTGTTTTTTTGATGCCGTGCGCCCGCCCTTTTTGCCTAATTTCGTGCGAAACCGTCACAGCCGATCCAACTCAGTCCATCCTCGTTATCAGTTATCACCATTGTACATAAACACTACATGTCTACTTTATCAGATGAAACTAGACATGGCTCTTTTCTATTTTATTTTCACCGCGCTTGCATATCGATTGCACTCCGTCACCTGCCAGGGCGATACGATTGCTTTTCTTGCAATAACTATGCTCTTTTGGGAGGGACAGGCAAAAAAGCAGGACGGACTCTTCATGTGGCAAGCATGGCCTTCCTTTTCTGACTCTACATACCGCGCCAGACACAGTCAGT
The DNA here is from genome assembly GCA_000697355.1 of Syncephalastrum monosporum B8922. NCBI lineage: Eukaryota > Fungi > Mucoromycota > Mucoromycetes > Mucorales > Syncephalastraceae > Syncephalastrum > Syncephalastrum monosporum. Next base: position 494,281 of record JNEN01001262.1, read on the forward strand.
GATTGCCTAGATAGCACTCTAGCTCTTTCAAGTCGCTTGGGACCCACGTAGGCCTTCTAGACGTATTGCACAGATGGAAAGAGGCCAAACAGAGAGATGTACTCGTTCAGTTCTCTTACTCACGCAAGATAGGTCTGTGCAAGTCAAGAGGATGAGATCGCCGTCGTTTAGTCTAGATGAAGTGTAGCAGTTATATAAAATAAAGGATACAGACCAGTCAGAGGAAGAGATTGGCAGTTCATACCATAGCATTATATATTGACAATTTGACGACGTATCTCTCAGACACGACAATAGTGGACGAGAGCGAATTTCATGGAGCGGCAATTCGAGTTGCCTATTTGGGGAGTGGGAGGGAGAGGTGGCCAAACGAGCGCACCGCATTTGGCATTGAAGCATCCTCTTTTTCCGCAGGTACGCATCCACCCCATATGAGATGGAGTCGAATAAGCGGGCATGCAGCATTCGAGACGGATGGATGGATAGATCGATCGATCGACGAATGGATGGATGAACAACACACTCGTGTCGAAACGAAATGCCAAACCACACACACACCCCATTCACCTCATTCCCAGTTATGCGAATCCCGCTCATTCGACCCCATTGAAAGCGTTCAGACTGAATCGTAGACTAAAGCTCGGTCCTATTTGTATTGTATATTTAGTCGTCATGCAAGATAAGGTTGTTGACGTCAAGGGTGGCAAACGCACGATTCCTGCCCAAAAGGCACCTCGCTACTATCCCGCCGAGGATGTGAAGCAGCCCAAGGTCAACCGCAAGGTGACCAAGCGCACTGCTCTCCGTGCCTCCATCACCCCCGGCACTGTTGTCATTCTTCTCGCTGGCCGTTTCCGCGGCAAGCGCGTCGTTGTCCTGAAGCAGCTCGAGAGCGGTCTCCTCCTCGTCAGCGGTCCCTTCAAGATCAACGGTGTTCCCCTCCGCCGTGTCAACCAGGCCTACGTCATTGCCACCTCCGTCAAGCTCGATATCTCTGGTGTCAAGGTAAAGAAAAGGAGAAAAAGAAAAGGAAACCCAGAAGGAAGGGTTTCCATTGGGAGAGAATATAGGTTGATACTTATGCTGTGTCTGTTTTTTAATAGCTCGATGAGAAGCTGAACGACTCGTACTTTGGTCAGAAGAACAAGAAGGAGGCCAAGGCCTTCCTCGAGGGTGCTGAGGTAAGTAGAAAGGGGAATGAATCACAAAGGATGAGGCACTGAAGAGTATGCTGTGCTATGACATAGACCAAGAAGGCTGCTCTCCCCGAGGGCCTTGTTGCTGACCAGAAGGCTGTCGACAAGAGCCTGTTGGAGGCCGTTGCTCAGGAGCCCTTCCTCCGCCAGTACCTGTCTTCCTCCTTTGGCCTGTCCAAGGGTGACTTCCCCCACGCTCTCAAGTTCTAAACATATCAATAAATCCTCCAACCCATCCTTGCGTCTGCAAAATACAAAAACTGTCTGATACTAGCGTGGTCTATTACGATCGACCCTTGCCCGGATAGATGGGATATTTTGATTTGATTTTTTCATTTGGATGCGGGCAGCCTTCCTTTCTTACTCTCACTTTTCCAACTTTCGTCTTCGCCCGCTGATTCCTTTTGCTCATGAGCAGTGCGCCGTTTCGGGCAACGACCTTCTCTGCCGTCTTCTCAAACACACATGCCGACACGCACGTCCGAACATGCCCTCTTCGTGAGGACACGATCCTTTTGACACTCCCAGACACAAGCGATCCGACCAGGCAGCGCTATTTTCATCCGAACACAGAACGCGATCCCAAGCAAGCGTCTTCCTTGCATGGCATTGTGCGCTGCAACGACTACCAGACCGTGGAAGCCATCCGATCCCGTGCTCGCGATCAGTACACCGTGGTGGTGCAGCTGCTTTTAGGAGGTTTTGAGCGGGACTCGCGTCTGACATGCACCTACACCATTCACATTGTGCTGGATCTGTCTGCGTATGTGATGCGAGGTTCGCGGATACCCAGTATGGCATGGTAAAAAAAGGAGTTATATACTTTGGCTGAGCAAGAGGACGGCGCATATTCATGCATCCGGCTTTCCTGTAGGGCACGACAGATGTGGGCCGTGGCCTCACGTGCCGATGTACTTGCTTTTACTGGCGTTTACTATAGCGTCCTCGGTGGAGCTTACAGTTCTCTCAGCAAGGAGAAGTCGTCCTATGTAAGTCATTCTTTCTATAAAACGTATCCTTCGCATACTGATACGTCGATGCTTTCGATAGGCTGCCAAAGCAGGCTATCTGGCGCTTCGGCAGATCAAGCTGGCGCAATGGCTGCGTGATCCTATCCTGGAATGCAAATGCTGGCTGTATTATGCGGAAGACCTGATCCAGTTACGACGGTTCAAGAGAGCGGACAAAATTATTGCGCGTCAGGACGCGTTCGCGACGCAGCTGCAGGACACTATCGTAAGTGGACCATCCTCCTTCGCCTGCGTGCGTCATATCTGATGGAATGTACGCGTAGCTCTTGACTATGGTTCAGTCAGTGCAAGACAAGCGAGAGCAAGGGTTCCAGGCCATGCTGACAGAAAGGCGTGCAAAGAACCCTTGATGTCTTGCGCACTCAGCCTGTACATACATATATCAGAATCGTAGATGGATGTGGTAAGCACAAGCATAACTCATATCGTCATCCAGAAATCTACTGGATACCATAATCAGGAAAGATGGCTACAGTACTCCATAATTATACGATGCGACGGATACCTGGTGTATTCCTTAATAAGACAGATGCGTGAAGCTACAATACATAAGGGGGACGGATAAGAGTGAATAATTTTGGTATTGGGTCTATGGGGACGACCAAACTCGAGGATATCCTAATCTAATGTCTTACTGGACCGCGTATAACCCACGTCGACTTGGATGTCTTTCAAGAGGAAGCTGTAAAAGAGCGGGGTGATGAAGACGGTCGACGCGTGCCAGAGGGAGTGCGCGTCAATGATGAACAGCCACGGAGGAAAGTCAAAGACCTCGAGGGCCATGGCGAGGCTGATAAGAACGACGGAGAGGCCGGCCCGCCACGCAAACGGCCTCCTCACAGGATCACCGAATGCATCTGTATACTGGAGAATGCTCCAAAAGAGCCAGAGCGAGGTCTGCAGCGTGCCTACGGTGATGCACGCCTTCATGTTGTAGCCATAGTCGAAGCTGTCTGCGGTGGACAAGTAAGCGCAGTGAGCAGTGAACAAGACGAGGCAGAGCGTAGCCAAGAGGCCATATCGGTGGATGCGGAAGATGCGGACGAGACCCAAGAAAAGACAGTACAGGATATAGCCACCTGCGCTAAAGTAATCGAGCTTCTCGGTCAGGGGCTTGTCGCGCATGTGGAAAACTGAGCTCCAGAGCCAGGTGTTCAGCGCAACGATCGGCGTAGCAAGGTAGACGGCGCGCAGACTGTACGTCGCGGGCATGGCTTGCTGCAGGCGCCGGTAAAAGTGGAAATGCACAAGGCCATTGAGGATGGAGAACAAGACAGACGCGGGCTCTTGCATGCCCAGCAGCCGCGTGAAAGGCCACTTGCCGTAAAACTGATATACTTGCGGGACCGTGTCCAGGACAGAGAACATGCATTGGTATTGACAATCATCCTTCAACGTCCACTGCATCACTTTCAAGATGAGCGAGAGATCATCTTTGTTTTGTCGTGCCAGCACGCAATTCGTAACGCAAGCGCGGAAAGGGGGGAGACGGTCGCCAACCGACGCTGCCACGTCTGGGACGTGAGAAAGCGTGATGACAAATAGCAGTAAAAGTAGCAGCTGCGGTCGTGTGATAGACATGGTCTTTGGTTATCCGTTATTTGACGGACTAAAACACCATATGCGACAGCAAAAAGGAAGAAAGAGCTGAAACTTTAATACGTCTTTTTGCATTTATTGCATTCACCAAGGAATTTCAATAGAAGCGCATTCCGCTTTCCCGATGCCTTCGGCTACTACTTTCTCTGCGCTTGCCACGCACCCCTCGAGTAAAGGAATGCCCCTCCAGCAGTACGACCCAACAAACCATATTCCGTTCTTTCCCTGGCATGGTCCGAGTCGAGTCGCGTCTCCTTCCGTCACGAAGAGGCCCGTCTCCAGCGCCTTTTTCGATGCCATCGTGACCGTCGCTCGTTCAAACCACGAGACAGACAGCACCTTTTCCGGGTCGGGCGCCAGATTGGGGTTGGTGGTTTGGAGGTACGTCGGTGTAGTGTCGTCGAAGGTGTGTGTCTTGTTGAGAACATGGGTGGTCATGGTCGTGTGGTGCGGTGTGGAGATCATGAGCTTACTCTTGCCCGTCGGCTGCACGCGTTCGTCAAGTCGCGCCAAGTTAAGTGCGCGCCAATGTTTCCGGTTATCAGGCAGGAGTCGGGTATCCGTGTGGTTGATCACCACTGCTACCTCGTATTCGAATTGCTTCAGGCACGCCACCGTCGCTTCCATCGACTCGCGCAGCGACGCCTCAGCACTTGTCTCAATGATGCAGGCTGCCTGATTACCCTGTGTGGCAAAGATAACGTGATCGAATTCATAGGTACGACCGTGTTGATCTCGTAGTACAGTGGCGTTATCCTCTGGTCGGCGCTGGATGCTGATGATATGCGTATCGAGGTGGACATGCTCCAGCGGCGATGCAAGCCTGCCCACCACCTGTCGCACTCCACCTGATACCACGTAGGATTCCTGGAATAGTCCCATCGCCATGTATTCTAGTAATGTGTAACCCCAATCTTTGAGAAAGAGCGTGATATTATGTCATCCCTTATTTACCCAGTACGTCGGCTGCGGGATAGTTGAGCATTGCAGTCCATGTGTTGGTACACACCGCGGCAAAGAGTGGAACAAACACTTGATGAACGAAATAAGGGTGGAAGTTGTGTTCCTGGAACCACTGTCCAAGCGTCTTTTGTGTCACAGGATGACACTTGTTACGCAAATGGCCTCGGTAATGCAGCCACAATGAAAACGCCATGAGCCATAGATACGACACCGCGACGACGTACATGCGCCACCACCCCATGATCACGTGCTTGAGCGTATCCGAGAAAAGTTCGCTCGAGGACTCGAGCAGGCCAACCGTCCGAGATCCAGAGTACAAAAGGTGCGATCGGTTTTTCGTGTGTGCTGCCATTTCCGAAGCCGGGATCGCGATCTCGGTCCGACTAGGTGATTGAATGTCATACCAGCCAAAGCTAAACTTGGCAGGCAGGATGGGTATCTTGAGATGTTCGTATAATCGCATCAGGTGGGAGTAATAACCTTTAAAGCACACACCAGGAAACGCAGTTGAGAAATCGATCAACTCTACTGTTTGTTTGTGTACCTGACATAAATGATCGCATTGGCACCTATCATATGTAGCATGAGTGAACGCGTACATAGCACAAGTAGCATAGAGCTATTACATCTATCCGGAAATTGGTAGGCGTAGTGATAGAGGCGGCGTCCATGCCAAGCTCCTGGTTCTTTTCGAAGAGGTGAGGCTCGAATCGGACGTTGCTGTCATTGGCCTGGGAGAGCATATATGCTGAGGAGAGGCCGGCCAGGCCAGATCCAATGATTGCCACTTTGACCGTTCTTCGTCGTGAATCGTCAGCCATGGATATTATGTTGGTGAAAGATAAGACAGAGTTGAGAAAGAAGAAGAAGCACGTCCATTCTCGAGCTTCGACCCTGTAGTCAAAAGTCCTCCTATTTTTTTTTTTCGGGCGCCGCATCTGCAGGTATCACAAAGCACAATTTAGGATCGGCACCTGCACCAGGGAAACTGCAAGAGTGGATGATCTGATGCCCTCATCTGACATAACTTTATTTACAGGTATTCCACCACCCCAGGTTATCAACATGTAATCCAAAGCTCATATGTCTATTGCATTTTAATGTCTGTGGCAAAAACTCTCTACTTTCCAACGCTCGGTTCTTTCCTTTTTGCGCTTCTATCCTTATTACTACCAGGGCAGCCTATTGTGAGAATACTCTCCTGCTTCCTGCCCTTTTTGTTGTAACAAACAATGCCATTCTGGCAATGTCAATGCCTTTTTTAGTCCGTGCAATTGGTATCCCCCTTAAATCATACATATTTTTTACACAACTTGGAAGGATGATTTGAGATTTCCGAGTTTCCACTTTTCGGCCATTTATGCGGCAACTGAATGTTTTATCTCTAGTTAATCTTTCTGTATCTCAAAGAACAAGATCATAAACATGCGGAAATCTTCCTCTGAACTTCTTCCCAGAAGTGAATCATAAGTGGTAGCCTTTCTTATGGGTATATGAAGGACATCTACACTTGATCGTCTACGTTCCCTTCTCCCCTTATTGACGTAGCCAAGATGCATCGATCGGCATCGTACTTTAAAGTAGTCGTTTTACATATAGCTAATTCGACCATCAATAGACATACGGCTACAGTAGCAAGAAAGATAGAAAGCGCTCCCTCGCAATATTTTTGCGAACATCCATCGCTGGGAGTATTTACTAAGTATCAATATAGGTTTGACAAGCATCGCTCCACTTATGCTCACTATTCGTTGAAATGCTCCCAGTCCACGAGCTCAAAAGGTCAGCATCTTTATGTCGGCATGGTCGGCCAAGCGCGTGCGACACATCTGGAACATTCAACGTACTCGAGAGATTAGCCCAGCCCAGCCCAGCCCAGCTAATCCAATGTGCTGATGTGCTACATTAGATATTTTATCTATGTAAGATGGTATCGCGTTCAGCTTCCTAAAGCTTTAAAAAGAGTATTGACTTACAGGAGTGTTTACAGTATCAGAGGAGTACTGTATAAGCAGTATACACGGGATCACTTTCTGATACGGCATTACATGTCTTACTCACGTTTCCATATATGTTTTGCGTGCTTAGTAAGTAATTTCTGCCTTATGTGAATCTGTTACTCTTGACGTCTTCATTACATCGGTCTGCAGGCAAATGGCAAAGCAGGGAATTTGCTGTGTACGAAAGTGCTATTAATATCATGTACAGTGTGATAATGCTATTGATTTCATTTGGAGCAGCAAAACTTTTTAAAACGAAAGGAAGAGAAGGGAAGAGAAAGGTGAGAGAGAGGAAGCAGACATTCACGGCTGAGGAATAGGAAGAGACGTGATGTTTATGAGAGGGAACTGCCTTTTGGTTCTCCCATACTGGAATATCAGCTCCCTGAACTCGCTGCCCGGATGCACTCTTGTCAACAAGGTCGTTTGAGGTGCAAATGATCTTCGAGGAACTCCCTAAAACTGTCCTTCAGGCACACGCAGCCTGCTGGATCCCAATGTGGAATTCCAATTAGCCATTGCTGGTCTGTCGGTGCCAGGGGGATGCGGCCGCGCTGCGGAAGTTCTTGTATCAAGTACGTCCGTACCAGCCGGAGCGCATCCGTTTTAAAGATGTTGCTGTCGCGAAACTTGTGCCGCCTCCACAATGCTCTCACGCATCTACGATAGATTTTGTGAAGGCCTCATAGGTTATGCCATACTGGTGCGCCTTCTGCACTTGCTGCTTCATCTATCTCCATAAATGTCTTCGATGGGAAGAGCCCTGAGCTCGAGGGTCAATGCCCAGCAAAGCTTCCTTTCGCTCGTGGTGTCCATATTACTCGTAGTGAGCAATTATGCTGCAAATGGTCTTGGCTATCATCGTAATGTTCCAGGCAGCCAGCTTAGCTTAGCTTTCGCTTTTTGGTTTGGTCCCGTTTTACTAACATTCATTACAACGTAGATAGAAGAAGGGTTTCCAGGAACCACCTGTTCTTATTTCTCAAACTAGATTTTTTGGTATGGACGCTGAAATTAGAATATGGGTCAGGTTTTTTCAGATGTTCCCCTCCTTGAATAACGGAGCTTATTGGGATCTGCGGTCGTTAGCGATGTGCTGCGGTTTACGGCTCTCCATGATGACGCTTGGCGTTGCCTGAAGCTGGGGATAGAAATAAGCGGAATGAGCACCGCAGGACGTAATTTAGGAACGGCTTTGATATAGACGACTGAGAAATGCACTTCCAACACAATAGCCAGAGGATATTGACGGATACAGACTTCACTGCATCCCAGCTGGTACCTGAAACCATTTAAAGAAGTGTTAAGAGAAATTCCGTGAAGGTCATAACATAACTGATTTAGAAATATAACGGGACATACACTGCAGAGTATGCGGTCGTTCAAACAACTTGTGTGGTACTACGTAACACCATATGCGGACATCCAGAGGAGAAAGATTTTATCAGGGACCGTTTGACGTTAGCAGCTGGAAGCATGGGGATAAGTATGGTATCGTGTCAACACAATTTAGGGCATCCCAAGAAATGACTCGCACAGAGCTTGGCACGATGGAGGGATGAATGACAAGCAGTAATCTTTGATCAATTCTACATTGGTGGATGGTAGCTAAATAGCAAGGAAAAAGTAGAAAGCAAAAGCGTAGATGCAAAAATGTGGCGAAAAATATGACTAATTTGTATCCAGGAGAATTGATCGTGCCACCAGCATGTTCTTGCAGCATCGACCCTTACTGTCTTGTTTCGGAGGCATGGCGGGTCTAAATTTGCGTAAGCTGTTATGCGCGCGGGGGGTACAGAAAAGAAAGGAAGGTTGGGTAAAAAAAAAAGAAAGATACTAAAACGCATGGAAGCAGCTTGCTGCCTCACCTCTGTCGTTTTGTCTTTCCATCTTTTGCACACGGGTTAGAAGATTACTGACCGTGAAAAGCGAGTTGCAAGGATGGAATACATCATTGCAAAGGTCATAATAGTAGCAATAATCCATAGCTATAAGTCCTCCTAAATTACTCCAACGCGGAATCTATGAAGCAAACACACTATCGTTCTAAAAGAAATAAATTGCTGCTCACAGCCGCGTCCAACTGTTTTCCTTTTTGATCGACATTTGATCTTGGCCAGCCAGTGAATGCGGTCTTGTTAAAAACAACTGATGCTTTCCGTTTGTCTTCTTCTTTATCATGATATCTGTTCGAGAGCTTGCCCATTACGTATTATTCAATCAATGACTAGTGAAGGTATAAACTAGTGATCAGCAAAGTTATCTATCGCAACAGAAAGGCGCTCCCGCGTGTATGCTGGCTGCTGCACCTTGCACTCCGCATCTCCGCACGCATAATTGACGTGAAACAGTTGGAAATTGTACCTTTCAAAATACCTTCGTGTCTATGCTCTATGGAAGCTTTATTGCATTCATTATTTGCAGTACAATACTGAGCTAGCACAGTAAAGTATCTATATGCATCCTCAGATGCTGAGTCTATGCCATAATCGCTGCAGCCGATCAATAAATGCATAACGTTGCCTGAGCACTTCAAATCCAGGACTCCATTTGTAACTGACTGACTGAACCTTCTTATACTACGCAGTAAACAGTTCAGTGCGTTCAGTGCGGAGATACGCAGCATTGAAGCAGTAAGACAGCTCAATATTTATGTAATGTAACTCATGACAACAATGGGGATCTTATGCAAGATCTACTGTGAGTTCGATCACCTGGAGTGCGTCAAAGTGCGTACCTCGCTTGACACACTGTTAAAAAGACTTCGACGCCCTCGTCCAGGTATGGTTCTATTCCTCTGTTCATACTGCCGAAAGCAGAACACACCCATAACACTGGCTCAAAAGTAAGCCACAAACCGTGTGTAAATAAAGTGCTGCGGCAGACACGTCCTTTCTCCTTCATCGTTCTTTTTTGTAGTTTGCTGCGCAGCACCAGGATGGACGTATCCAGAGAGATGTCTGACACGAAAAAAGCAGTTCAACTCTAATTTCACGATCACCGTCTCTCTGTTGAGCCAAGCCCTCATCCCAACGACACCTACGAACACCTACGATTGACGTATCCAGAGAGATGTCTGACACGAAAAAAGCATACACTCTAATTTCACGATCACCGTCTCTCTGTTGAGCCAAGCCCTCATTACGACAACACCCACGATTGACGTATCCAGAGAGATGTCTGACACGAAAAAAGCAGTTTAACTCTAATTTCACGATCACCGTCTCTCTGTTGAGCCAAGCACACCCACACACAGGCACCCACTGCCTGCCCAGCACACCCGCTGTGCTTAGAATGCGACCCTGCTACTCATGATGATGTCGTAATCACCGAGTTTAAATCTTGGATAATTTCCCATCTGAGTCATAGCAGCGTTGGCATTGTAAGGTGAGTGCTGTAGACAACATATAGCATATACTTTGCATATGTGCTTTGTCAACTTTTTTCTGTGATTGATAAATAAACCGTCTTTTCTGCGAGCCAAAATCATCCAAAGAGCAGACAGCAGAGCCCACACAGGTGTAGCCTGCCCCTCTATATGTACAGTATGTACATGTACAGTACTGTACTGTAGAGAGGATGATAGCGCGTGCTGGGTAGGCGTGGCCACTCGAAGCTATTATAGTCGGCCGATGCGGGGATGGGGTTGGTTTGGTTCCCCCGGAACCCAATCCAATCCTTTCTTCATCCTCAAGCTCGCTCTTTGCGAGTTTGCTTTAGTAAATATCAAAACATATTATGGAGGTATCATGAAGGATTCGAATAATGCGCCATTACCTGGACTATCTCAATAGGCAGAACAAGCCATGCACACAAATAATCTCGTATTCGATTTCTCCTTCACTTGATCATTCATGCTTCCACTTCCATGGCCGGGAGAATCGTAAGCATGATGCTCATCTCGCAATCAGTCAATGAACATAGAAGAATGGATTCATGATCAAACTGCTAATAGACTTGTGGTTTGACGCGTGCTTACCCGAACTTGTATCGTACCATCTTCCTTTTCCACTACTTATTGGGACCAACATAGACTTGATTATTGTATTATATAGATCACCATCGCCTGTGTAGGTATCTACCACCTCACCTGGTTACTACGGATTACTATGCTTGGTCTTTCTGTGTTGAAGCAGTCGTACAATGAAAGCTTCATTAAGTTGCTTGATGTGACGTGAGTATCTAGATATCGTGAGAAATATCTGGGAGCAATGGTCTGACAGCTACATACACATTATTCCGCTTATGCGACGCTAGTAATTGTAGACTTTATTGAAGCAAAAGTAAATGGTACTTTTCATGTGTAGGGGTAGTATATATATACATGTAGTTTGATATACGCAGAAGAAGCTAAAGCAAAGGTAAGGTTTCGAACAAAAAATATTGTTTCTTGGAGACACACGGCGGCGCCGCCTTGCCACGGGCGAATGCTAAGTGGATTATTCAAGCGCCCATGTCCAGCACTCGACACAGCGATGGATTTTGTTTCGAGCGCCGTTAAGACGCGAAGGCGACAACAGCTGATCATGGTAGGCGTCCTGTTTGTAGTGGCGGATGTCGGAAGGGAACCATTCTTGCGCTTCCTTTTCTTGAACCAGGTCGTAGTCTTCATCTTCCTGGGCATGGTCATAGTCGTCGTCATCGTCATCGTTGCTGGTACCAAAGAAGTCGTCGTCGATCTCTTGCTTGTCGATCGAGACCCACTTTTCGTCATCCTCGGATACAGCCTGGCGAATTGCCTCAGCGGCAGCGGCTGGGAAGCAGCTGTACTCATCTTCCTTGGTCTTTTCCTCACCTTGGCACAGTGCACAGGAATGGTGCTGGGGCAGGTGCTGAGCGAAATGGCATAGGATGATACTCTTGTAGAGGAGACGGAATAAGTAAGAGCGTACGGTCAATGGCAGATTGCAAAGGAAAGACACGGTCTGCGAATGGCTTCTGTAGGCAGCCGTACCAGCAGAAGCAGCTGTGATGAGAAGAGGGCTACGCGCAGCATAATTGATCTCGTGTGCTTGTCTGGAAGCAGTAGAGGTGTAAAAGTAATACGTGTAGCTACGGTTGACACCATTCATGAATATACCAGCTTGAGTCGTAAGCAGAGCCGGGGCAACAAATCTTTGGAGGACCCGTTCAACGGCGGTCACGCAGTTCGACGTGAGCGAAGGGACGCAGTAATGTGGCATATTAAAAGGTCCGTGGCCATGGAACATCCCACGCTTAATGCAGCTGGAAAGATATTTCTGGTGCTGATGCACAATCTCGTCCTTGTCATCCAGCATGTCGTAAGTGTCATCATTGCCGATAATGTCAGAAGAAGCGTTAGCCTGATGCTCTTCAAGCATGTCTTTGCGCGGCTAGCTGCTAGTCAAGGCGTTGATAAGGCCATGACCCATCGCATAAATAGGCCGGAAAATCCAAGCGTTGAGGGGCGAGTCCAACTGGTCTTGAGCCATCCCAGACACGCCGCGGGTGTGGTTAGAAGTAGATTTGAAGGGGTTCAATGAGAAATAGAGCATGACCAATCAAGAAAAAAAAAAGATCGAGGAGCAGAGGAAGAAGAAAAAAGGAAGAGCGTGTAAGTATCCCTCAGGAAACGCGTCCTCATCCTTTCCTTTGGGTCTGTTCGCTGTTCCAACGATAAATGATAATCAGCATAAACACCGCCCCCCAACATCTGCGCTATGTGAGACTCAAAGCCTCTATATGCATCTTGTGACAACCACATCACCACCATGCGACGGTACAACACGAGTGGCGTAAGCATATGAAAAAATAACTTTTTATTGACCTTCAGATTCAGATAATATCTCTTTGTGATTCATATTATATGTAGGTATGTAGGTATAGTATTCTTTATCGCTGTTCCATTTTGTATTTCATAATGAGGATAGGACAGCCGTCTTTCTTTTTCTTTTTCTTCTTTTCTATCTTTGTTTTTCTTCTCAACTTTTTTTTTTTTTTTTTTTGGTCAGAAAAGTGTTAGACCTATTATGGTATCATCTCTGGGTTACACATCGGCATGTCCCGCCGCATTGTCAGTTGAAGTGGATTATCTGCATTGTAACTTTGTTCTTTCCACATTCTGTGTTACAACAGCAGATCACAACTGGAGTTTGTTGTTGACAGTTCCACTGTCTCCACCAGAGCATAAGGAAAATTGTAAGAATGATCGCAAGGTTATAAGAAGAGGAAGATGTATGTTGGATTTGTATCATATGGATGAGACTATCTGTCTGATTTCTCTCGCGTTTGATGGCACGGGGTGTAGTTGGGTCTCTGACGCATAAGAGTAAACATGCTCCGCGGAAAGATGGAAAACCCACACATTGGGAACGCGGTAATAAAACACATTTGTTTATTTACACGGACCAAGTTTTCTAGTCTGTCATTCAAGAGTAGCATCTGTTAATCTAGCACATTTCTTTTCTGACGTACCTTCAGACAAATCGGTGACCTTGGTGATCGTGCGATACGCTTTTGTAAAAGAGAAAGAGAAAGAGAAAGGGAAGGGGAAGGGGAAGGAGAATGGAAGAAGGGCAAAAATAAAAAAAAAATGGGAGTTGACTTACCACCAGATCCACCGCCGCCGTCGCCGCCGTCGCCCCCCCTTCACCTACACTGTGAAATCAGTAATCATTTTTTTTTGAACAAAGTGATTTGATTGACTTACCTCCGCATCCTCCACTGCCACCTGCCACCTGCCGCCGCCGCCGTCGCACGCCACCTATGCTATTATATCAGCAAGCTTTCATATGAAAATTGATTTGTTTGGCTTACCTCCACCGCTGCCTCCTCCTCTCCACCGCCACCACCTGCCTTCGCCGCCGCCGCCGCCACCACCGCCGTCGCACGCCACCTATGTTATTTTATCAGCAAGCATTCATGTAAAAAGTGATGTGGTTTGACTTACCTCCGCCGCTGCCTCCTCTCCACCACCACTACCTGCCTTCGCCGCCGCCGCCACCGCCGTCGCACGCCACCTATGCTATTTTATCAGCAAGCATTCATATAAAAAGTGATTGGTTTGACTTACCTCCGCCGCTGCCTCCTCCTTTCCACCCCCATCCCCCACCTGCCTTCGCCGCCGCCGCCACCGTCGTCGCCCTCCACCTACGCTATTATATCAGTAAGCGTTCATGTAGAGTATGATCTGTCTGGCTTACCTTCACCGCCACCACCACCACCGCCTACCGCCGCCGCCGCCGCCGTCTTCGCCCACCGCCGCTCTGCCTATAGAATCAGATGTACGCGTCAGCATAAGCATTTCCATACGAAAGAGAAAGAGAGAGAATGAGAAAGAGAGAGAAGATAGGGAGTGGGGAGAGCGGGAGTGCGTTAGTAGGTGGTAAGAAAGTTGAAATGGAAAGAAAAACTGCGTCAAGGTGTTGTCCGCGTCTTTTTTTTTTTTTTTTTGTTGCAATCAGAATCATGCAAAAGTGTTTATCACATTCTTTTACGGTCCATGGGAGTCTGTGTCCATGATAACGGTAAAAAAAAGTTGCTGCGGTTTCAAAGGGTGTTGCTGCCCTGAAGGACGCGAGATCAAACAGCCGAAACCCTCCCTATTACTTTCTAGTACAGCTAAACCATATTCCTGTGCTGATCAGCCGTTCGTTTGTGTTTTAAGACTTGCCACTGCGCGCATTCAGAAGGTTATTCTAGACTTGACGACAGCCAAATTCATCCAAAGAAGGCGCAATTCTTTTTTTTTTTTTTGTCAGAAAAGCGTTAGACCTATTATGGGATTACCTCTGGGTTACACATCGGCACGTCCCGCCGCATTGACAGTTGAAATGAGTTATCTGCATTGTAACTTTGTTCTTTCCACATTCTGTGTTACAACAGCAGATCAGAACCAGAGTTTGTTGTTGACTGTTCCACTGCCTCCACCAGAACATAAGAAATTGTAGGAGTGATCGCAAGATTATAAGGAGAGGAATATGTATGTTATATTTTTATCAAATGGACAAGACCATCTGTCTGATTTCTCTAGCGTGCGTTGGATGGCACGAGGTGTAGTTGGGTCACTGACGCATAAGAGTAAACATGCTTCGCGGAAAGACGGAAAGCCCACACATTGGGAACGCGGTAATAAAACACTTTTGTTTATCAACTTTTGCTTAATCTTCTCATGACATGGTGTCGTCATCGATCGCCATCTTTGTCTATCCATTGCTTTCGGTTTTAAAAAACCTCTATGAACAATCTGCGAACTGGCACACCAGTAAGTAGCCAGAAGGTTTAGAACACAAAGTAGATCACTTTTTACATTCAAAAATAATGAAGGGGAAAGAAAAAGAGAGAAAGAGAGGATTTCCGCAGCAAGACTCTCACACTCACACGCGCACGGGAGACAGGACGAGGCTGCTGGACCCAAACGGTTCTATGGACAATAAAGAACGGTCTGGATGACTGTGTCCTTTTCTTTATACCCCTTAAACTTCTTTAGGGCACGCTGGGCAGTGGGCCCGGGTCTGGCATGTATGTGTGCAGCTTTTGTATGTAAGTATGATGGTGTTTGCTACTTCTTGATGTCTGTGAGTCCACCTCTTTGGGGCATGCTGGTAGTGGATGCGGGGCAGGCATGTATGTGTTGTCTCTTCGGAAGTGGAATGAGGTCCAGGCAAGTAATAAACTAATAACGGTGGAGATCCATGGGCTGCGACCTCCACGCGGTGATCCCTGGGTAACGCCAGCGGCAGCCCCTACTATAGAAATAGTACAGACATATGATAAATGGTAAATGGTAAATAAAAAGCTAGACATCTTTTCAGTTGACAGCATGCATGTGTGTAGATATATTATGGACAACATGGGGTTCAGCCGCGTTATAAAGTACGTGTATACATGTACCTGAATATGTAAATACTTTATACATATAAAGTTATTTGTGCAATATATATGTGTAAAGGCATAAGCGGAGGGTAGGCATATAGTAGAGAGATCTAGCTTGTTTGTTCGCAAGCTGCTTCATTCTTCATATTTATTTTTTTGACATGCATTGACATCCTTGCTGCTTGTCAGAGTCTGCGTTCAACCTGCAGACGGTAGTTCCAGAGTCACATCCTCACTCAGTTATAGTAAAGTTTTGGTACTGATACAAGTGATTTAGGCTTTGTTGAGCCCTACACCCCATCAGCGCCTTACTGCGCAATGGCAGATGTGTTCATTGTATCCTTTCGATAGTTCACGTCTATCTTTTATGTTCCACGTTCGCCGGTTCATGTGATCAAGTGCACGTCGTCTGCACGATCATCTCCTATTTATGGCAAGGCTTACGCAAGGCTTACGCACGCGCTATTTGCTCCAATGCATACTGTGGGCCTTTACGCTTGCATTTAGATACCAATCGGCCAAAGTGGTCCTGGGCAAGTCATCGTCAGGTGGAAAGCAAATTTTATATGCAGGTAAAAATGACCGGAGTCGTACGAAAGGCAGTGTAGCCTGGAAAGGATATGGTATATATTGTTTGTAGGGCGTTGGTGTGTCAAAAATGTTCCGTATCAAGGATCTGGATCTGGTGGCGACGTTGTGGCACTCGGTATGGTACATCAAAGGTAGTACGCGTTGTCATCCTTTTACAATCTGCTTACGCCGTATCGAATGTGTCAAAAGCTTTGAAGAACATCGGCCGGGAAGACATTCTTGCGTGGTTGTAGTAGGCGTTAACTTCTTGTGGGTTCATGATCCAGCGTTGACGATTTGGCTTGTTGCCTACTTGCTGCCATCCTTCTTCACGCCCCACTGTTGGCCGCGCAGTTACTTGCTGAAATAGTCATTGCTTTCCATATCGAGCTTGAATAATACTCTGCAATGGACACAGGCGACTTGATATCGGATTCCTGGGCGGATAGCCAACTTTGCGCACCAGGTAGTCCACCTTTTGAATTTAATCGCGTTAAACCAAGTTGCATGCGCATATTTCGGTCTTGCTTACCTTCTCTATCGTCTTGATGCGCGTCGCATCATCGAGCCAGTCGAGCTCGGGAGGCATTTCCAAAGAGTTCTTGATGGAGCTTACGAATCAATCGGCGTGTCCCTTGGCATTACTGCTGAAGCTCGCGAGCGCGAAATAGCGCCCCGCCAGGAAACGTAACGAGGCATCGACTTCGTTGCGACACGTCTCCCAGCGAGGTTTGGTAACCTTGGCGTTGGTGCTTCTCAGCTTGGCCTTGAGCCGCTGGATCGGTTTGCGGATGTCTTCCGACAACATCTCGCTGTACTCGTAGATAGCGCGCCACATCAGATACGCCTGGAGCGTGCGTGTATTGATGTAAGTAGCTCACAGATGTATTCGTAAAAGCCTTGACATGGATCCACAGTGGTGTCGATATCCTTGGACGTTGTATGAATGAGACGCACACGAGTCTAAAAGGCTACTTACCCTTAAAAGCTCGGCAGCTGCCAGGACACGTTCAGGGAGGATACAGCGTGGCTACACGGGCATGGGTATTTCCGCCATCCTTACGGTTTCCGTGTTATTTTTGTTGTCATCCTGGCTTTGGATAAGCGGAGGCGCGCCGGATTGATGGTCAGGATACAGTCGTCTCGCGTAGAGGTCAATAGACACGCACAACAGTATGATCAAAGTCACCGTCACGACAAACAACACCTTCTCCAGACCAGACTTGCAGCGGTACTGGATCAGTTTCTGCTGATTATCGGTTATCACGGCGGTAGAAGCTGGTAGGGCTCTCATGTCTGTTCGGTATCATGGTGTCAAAGGGTTTGGTCAAGTGCACCAGCAGTATTGCAGTAAATATCTCGTTCTTGAGGCAACCTTGGACGGTGTCAAATGTTGTGTCGTTGCGGCTGGTCTGTTCGCAGAAGTGCTTACAGCAAAAGGCCTGGGTGGTGAGCACGAAACTGCGCACGTACGTTCTGGTTTTGCGTCGACCGTCACGGATACTGCAATGTCGCATTGCGATTCCACATGATCGTTGAAAAGTACGTCATATTCGTGTTCGAAGGCTCAGCGGATTTCCAGAAGAGCAAGTTCAACCTGAACGATCTTCTCGCGTACTTTATTTCGAGGGGCGGGGAATGTTGGCGAAACGATCGGCTCGAATGGAGCACGCTTTGTTGAGACAGACAAGAAAATGCGATTGACCTGAGTGAAGAGAATGTGAAACAATCAAAGGTTTATAATCTAGGAACCAGCGGCGAACACTGTTCTTGATTATCGTGTTCTTGATTATCGTATGCGTCATATACATGATGTCACTTGTGCCCACAGTCACTAAAATAAAAACACAAGATAACATTGCCTGTTGCACATTGCACTCCATTAGACAGCCACTGATGTGCTTTATATGTATATTAGCAAGAAAAATAAAACGTCAAGTAGCGTGGTGAAGGTGGACCTTAACAAAGAAAAGTGAGCCACATATTTCTCTTCTATTTAAAAGAATAAAGATACTGGCTAATGGATATATATCAGTATCCACATATGCTGCCAACTTTAA
This sequence comes from Syncephalastrum monosporum B8922, assembly GCA_000697355.1. NCBI lineage: Eukaryota > Fungi > Mucoromycota > Mucoromycetes > Mucorales > Syncephalastraceae > Syncephalastrum > Syncephalastrum monosporum. The sequence continues at coordinate 512,535 of JNEN01001262.1, forward strand.
GGATAGGCTCAAGAAGAAAGTGATTTCAAAGATATGGTCCCGACTAGAGCTCACCGTAGTCTCTTCTTAAGCAGTCTTGAGGATCTAGAAATGATAAATGATTCGTTTAGTGGGTGACACTGATGAATGACACACATCGTCGCTTTACTAATGAGGGAGAGGTACGTTGCAGCTCCTCTTGAACTTTGTAAATCAGTTGGCGCACAGACCCCCGCACCCCACACTATAAACTTTAATATTAAAATGAAACATGAAACGCGTACATTGTTAACTACCCTCATTCAGTGCACAGTACAGGGTAAAGAAAGGCTTAAAAGGCGTTGTTAGGTCTATAGAAAGGCTTAAAAGGCGTTGTTAGGTCTATACATACATCATATAAAAAGACTACAAGATATATATCAAAGCAAATCTTATTGTCGTACGTTCTTGCCCCAAAAAAGTCGTTGCTGTTATATGACGGTCGTTCCTATACAAACGCAAGCTCATGGACACATGGGCATGTCTTGATCTACCTAATGTTCAAAAGCACATTTCTCTGCCACAAGTCGCCTTCTACTGCGCCTGATTGCCGGAAAAGGAAAAACGGAGTGCCAACCATTTCTGAAAAGCTATATAAAGGGTGCTTTTTGCGCGCCTCTTTTTTTTCTTTTTCTTTTCTCTTTTCTTCATCCAAACGGGTAGGGGGTGTAGTACATCCTTATTGCTCGGTGGGGCCATGGCACATCCGGCTCACCTGGTCGCACTAGAAGAAAATGCGCGGCGGTCCGACTGCCATGTCTTATGCCAGTTGCCGGGCTGGCCGGGTTTCTAATGTTGGGGTTTCTAATGTTGAACGTCCTGCGCCAATCTCTTCACCCTTGCCTTGTGCAAGCATGATGAATTGAGCGGTCTGAACGGACGAAGATTCCATTACCATTTTATTATATACAGTACAAATGATAAAGAACAATAAAGAAGGGAAGAGGTGGGCTTTAATTTTATTTGCTTCTGTTTTTTTGTGGTCCTTGTGGAAGCAATGATAAAGCGAGCCGAAAGTTTATGGCTTTCAAAACGGCTTTTTATGTTGCTGGGCGGCGACGTTCGATGCTTCTGGTGCAGTGAAAGTGTTGCAAGACTGAAGCGGGTTTCCCTTTCGCCACAAAGAGCAGCATCCCATAGTGTACATAGTGTAGAGTCTTTGATGGTATTATGCACCGTCTCAGCGTCCGCTGGACTACTTCTTTCGAAGTAAATGCGCGTGTCTTCTCAATCGCAAAAAGCAATTGTAACGTATTTCTTGCTGCGCTGTGCTCAATACAGCCTTGTATGAAAGATCTATTGCTTGTACAGATCCTGAAAGCTAAAGGTACGCGCTTAGTCGCTGTTCATTGCTCCCATGGTGTAGTATGTTCCTGAGAAGGTACACAGCTCAAGGTACACAGCTCAAGGTTCAGGAGCCTTGGCAAAGATTCATTTGGTAGTGCAATGTCTTGCAAATTTGAAACGTTTGCTTGGGAGCTGTCCGTGTGGTTGCCGAAGGGCGCATTGACAGGTGTGACCGGGCAAACTTAGCGCTGATACTGCCTGCTCTATTTTCTGAAGAGTTTAAAGCAAAAGCAACTGCAAGAGTCGTGAATGTCTATAAGCGCCGCATTGCAATTTAAGCAGGCCAACACCGATCAGCTCTCGACTCTCCATTATGTAGTCCGGACGTGATCCACCCACTCTTTCGTACAGCCAAGAAGCAGGGCCAGCTCTCATTGTCACTGAAAACATACACTGCGACCCTTGCATGCCCAGGGTCAGACCGGCATTCCCGATCCCGTGTCCCTCTCGCGTACAGTCGCTGAAAGGGTGAGAGCCCCAGGTCCACTGTCAACTGTCACTGGCTTCTTCGTCTGACGTCCATCGGTGTCTAGTTTGTGCCAAGCAACAGGATCGTCGGTGCGCACGCCGATGGTGCCAACCTCCAATTTTTCGTATCACCCCCGCCAGCTTGACGCGGGACGTGCTTCGCCAGGTGTTTCGCCAGCGCGTTCGGTACGGATGGGCTCACGTGCCACAGCAGGAAAGGCATCCCACCATGGTGATCGACTACAGCTCACCCAATATCGCAACGCCCTTTCATGACGGTCACTTGCGCTCCACCATCCTCGGCAACTTTGTGGAAAGCATCCATACCATCTTGGGATACGGTGCTGTCGGTTTCAATTGCGTTGGTCATGGTGATTGGGGAAAGAAGTATGGTAAGGAAGGAATACGTTATTTCTGGCTTTTTTCGTGGGGCTGTTTATTTTTAATGCATAAACAGGTCTGCTAGCGGTGGATTATGCGCGCTACGGCGTCGAAGCAAAACTCTTGGCAGATCCCCTCCACCATCTGTATAACGTCTATGTCCGTATCAACAAGAACGCCGCACAAGACCTCGCCTTCGACCCTGGGGCCAACGCGTATTTCAAACGCATGGAAGAATTTAGATTGAGGAAGTATGCAGAAATTTGAAGCGCTCAAGAAATAAATGCCCTGACTAGGCGACGAGGCCGCATTGATGCAATGACGGCGGTTTCGTGAGTCAAGTCCACATCGTCCGCAAAGCTCCCGCAAGCGGTATTCGATACGATGCATCTTGTGGCAGACCCGCGGCGAGACCTGTCTCTGTGCCATTTTTGGTGTCATATCTTGTTCGGTAATAGTATATTGAAAGGACTGGAATAAATGGATGTTGACGTTTGTAGTCAGCCCATGCATTAGTGGCAATTTGTTTTGTAGTGCATGTGTATCGCGCTATACCACAGCACGTAATCGCAATACATCCACCTATTAATTATGAACGTATACGTATTTTAAAAAGGTAAGGATAGGTGACAAACGAACGCTCTTGCTGAGTCGGTGTTGCGTGAGATGCATAGACAGTCTATAGTTGCGCAAGTGACTTTTGTATGTTCTGTTTGTATATCTTTTTTCCTGCTACAGGCGGTAGTGCTAAAACCATTTGGCGTGGCTGCATCTGTCTTTGTCAAGTAGATGCATATTTGTTTCTTCCAGCAATGAATGTAAAAAATAAGCATACGAATCAACTCTTATATCGCCATACTACTTCAAAAAGAAGGAGGACACACAGTGTCTACTGTAAACTATGTGATATGGGTTAGACTATTGGAGATCGACCGAGTGGGTTGGAGAACACTGCATTGCTGGTGCCAGAATTTGCCTTGTTTGGGGTGATGCGCACGAAAAAAAAAAAAAAAAAAGAGAACGAGTGAGCCAAAAATAGGACGGCAAACCCAAAAAGATTGAAAGCAGCCGACGGCTTTCCTCTCTTTTCTACACTCTTGTTTTTATAGGCATATATAAAGCGTCCAGAATGTCATTAAGCAAACAACCTGCCTCGGCACACCCGGGCTCTATATCGCCCCGGCACCGCTCCTCACGACGACCGTTGTCTGCATTTCAGTGGCCGGTGCCCCATTCTCCTACTTCCACACATGTTCCAGAAACCGAAATCACGTTAAAGCAGATTCTGGACAAATACCGAGATGACCCCGACCTGCTTAGGCATATTCTGATGGCTAAAGCCGAGGAAGATAAGGTACAGGGTTGGAGAGGGGATATGGTATGACATAACAAGACATAGCACTAAGGCTTCTTGTGTTTTCTCATGAAAGAAACAAACGGCAGAAGATACACTCAAGGTCGAGCACGCTCGTATCCGACTGCGGGAGCTGGAGCTGGAGTTGATGCGGGAACATGCAAAGGCCACCGCGCACTATTACGACAAACAACCGGCTGAGCAGCAGCAAGCAACGCCGTATTATTTGGCGCCTGTCCAGCAGCAGGTGCTTGCCCGTTTCACCGGCTCTGACCCGTACCAGCAGCACCACGACTCTCCCACTGTCGCTGATCCTTCGTCCCGCCACCATCCGCAACAGCAGCCACAGCAGCAGCAGCAGCCACAGCCACAGCCGCCCAGCTCACACTACTCGCATCACCAGTACCATTACCAACACCAGCAGCATCCACAGCACCAGCAGCATGCTTACCCTAGCGCTGCTCATTACCCTTACCAGCGCGCCTCATCGCCGGTCAGCTACCCGCATTCGGCTCACCCGCTGTGCGTCCCGGAGCCGGCTGCCCATCGGTCTTCTGCCGCACAAGACCGCAAAAAGAGAGACCGCGCCTCGGTCTCCTACGACACTGCGGCGGGCGAGAAGCCCTCGCATGACGAGGTGATGGAAGCCCTCAAGGCAAAGATACAACGCGGAAACAGCAACGGTCACGTCGAAAGCCCAACCGTGGACCGCTCCAAACGGAGCCGCGTCTCTAACAACAGCAGCAGCACCAACAGCAGTGGAAGTGGCAGCGGCAGTTCCCATAATGGCGCCAATAACAATGGCAACACCAGCAATAATAACAATAATAGCAACAACGCCAACATCAACGCCAAAACCAACACCAACGCCAGTGCAAAGACCGACCGTCGCCGGGCCTCGATGACCATGGTCACTGCCACACCTCGGTCGCGAACCAAGGAAGACTCGGCGTCACCGCGCTCTGCCAAACCCATCTTACCGCCAATTGATACCAGCGTTGGCCATATGCTGCACCCTACTACCTCGCCTTCCGACCACGCCTTGACGTCTGCATCGCAGCCGCCGACCGCAACCAACAACACCACCAAAAAACCTGCTACACCGCCCTCTTCATCTTCCTCGGGGGAATCGAATACCCATCGCTCATAACTCCATGCATACGTAAACACGCAAGCAACTTGACAATATCACGCACACATTTTGATTTTATACATATATAAAGTACATTTAAAACTAAAGCTTTGGCTTGGAACGCCCTCTCGATTAGTCGCTGGGTGAAAAGGCCGATGAAGGCAGAGGCATGAAGAGGGTCTTGGGTGCATTCGTACTGCGGCTCATGCTGGAAAGTGTCTCGAGATACCGGATTTGGAGCGCGGCCGGGTGACTCAGGATATCAGCTGCCTCACGCATCAGCTTGGCTGCCTCCACTTCGGCTTCGGAGGTGATGACGCGAGACTCGCCGAGCCGTTTGGCCTGTGCAGCCGACGAGAGGGATTCTTGGAGCTGCTCAGAAATGCCAATGTCTTTGACAAGGGTCGCTTCGATCTTGACGCCCCAGTTCTTGGCGGCTGGATCGATGTGTTCCTGAATCTCGCGCGAGATCGCATCCCTGTTTTCGACAAGGTCCTGAAACGAGTGTCGACCGCACACGTTACGCAAGACAGTTCGCGCCCTTGAACAAATACAGTTTAGTCAGTTTAACATGAAAAAGAAAAAAGCTTATCCTTTGAGTCTCCGTTCCATACCTCTCCACCAAGGCAAACATGACGTTGTTGACGCCATACTCAGCTTCGTATGGCGATATGATGTGCCAATAAAGTACCGACTCGATCGCAATGCTGACATTGTCCTGGAGACACAGTGGCGTGTGGATGAGTTTATCTTGCACTAAAAATCAGTATTTCTTTGCGAAATTCACCTTTGTTATGACGTCTTGCTTGGGGATATCAGTGATTTGGATCGTCATGTTGACATTGCGGATGCTTTCGGTAACTGGGTTGATCTGAACAATGGACACCAGTCAGATCAGATCGAAATCGCATATGCATGATGTGCAACTCACCCTCGCGAGACCAGGATCAACAATTTTGTACACTTTGCCAAAGCGCGAGATCATGCCGACATTGCCTTTATCAATGGCAGCGAGTTATTCAGCTAATTCATTAGAGTGTGTGTCATTTTTTTCTGTACCTTGGCGGACGCGCTTGTAAGGATTGGGACAACAGACACAGCATGGGACCTATAAAATGATATGCATAATTGAGGAAAAACCTTCCTAAACGTAAAAAAAATTATGCGAGTGGTTGCACGTCTTACCGATCCGCAGAACCCAATGACATCGCCAATGAAGTTCATCATGGTACCATAGAGGCCCTATTGCATGAAGCGTGTTTAGACGACATACGCTATAAGAAAGGGAGATCAAGGTGGGCTTACGTGAGGAATGCCATCCAAGCCAAAGTTCTGAGCATAGGAGCTTTGAAGGTCCTCGCGTTTGATGCCGTAGTCAGGCTGATTGTGATCCGAGTAAGAAGGGACTCTGCTGGAGGAAGAAGAGATGTTTGGGTCCATAGTGTTGATTTTTTCTGTTTGGTGAAGAAAAGTAGTGAAAAGGAAAAGAAAAGAAGTAAAAATGTACAAAACGGTCAAGTCCAAAGGCGTGGGTGAGTTTTAGTTATGCACGCAGAGGACAAGTGACACGGATGTAACGCGTGGGTGCTCAGCGCAAGGAAGAAGAAGAAAATAGTTCCTGTACTTCGAGACTCAGCAAGTGGTGCGGAGGCTCAGCATCTCTTGAATTGCTTTAGCGTTGTGTGAGGGAAGAAGCAAAAAGAAGAAGAAGATCTGTCCATGTGCTCAGCATCAGCAGCGTGCAGCGCGCAACCCGCTCAGCTTTTTTGTGTAATGCGCGGTTTTCGCACCCCATTCCTCTCTTGGAACACCCATTTTTTATGCGCTTTGTTTCTTTTTTTCTCCTCTTCTTATTTTCACACAAGTCCTTCTTCTTTTCCTTATTGACGACTCCCCACCATGGATGAACAACAACACCAACACCAACACCAGCAAGAGATCACGATGGATCCTAGCAAACTTCACCGCGCAAACATCAGACAACGCACACCAGAAACCGACTTCTTCTTTGAATCAGAGAGCAGCTACGTCGAGCTGGTATGCCAACTCTACACCGCCTTACGACTGAAATACTGACTTTGTCTTTCTTGTATTCCTCGATAAAAAGGGCTGGTATGGTTCCATGATGGATATTCTAGGATCCATTGCAGGCACCCTTGGATCGGTGCGTTACATTTTTTATCCGACTGAAAAGCACATCCGACTCATTCAGAGCGTGTATTAGATTCCTTGCTGTGTCTGCTGCCCCAACCCTTACAAAGAAGTCAGCACTGGCAATGTTGGCCTTGTCACGCGTTTTGGCAAGTTTTACAAGTGTGTCAACCCCGGTCTCGTCAAGGTAACACTGAAGATCAGATCATATATCTTTCATTCTTGTAATAACAAGCATGCTTTGACCAGGTGAATCCATTGACCGAAGCAGTGCACCGCGTTGACGTCAAGATGCAAATTGTCGAAATCCCTCGCCAGGTCATCATGACCAAAGACAACGTCAATGTCAAGATCGACAGTGTCCTATACTGGCATATCGAGAACCCTTACCGTGCACAATTCAAAGTGAGTGACGTGCGCCGTGCATTGGTCGAAAGGTAAACTGCTCTGCGTTATCTGAGATGTTGGCCTTTTCTTATCATCCACCACAGAACGCAAACCACGTTGCGTCATATCCTGGGCGCCAAAGTGCTGCAGGACTGTATCGAGAACCGCGAGGCAATCGCCAAAGAAATCGAAAATGTCACCGGCCCCGTCGCGAGACAATGGGGTGTCCGCGTAAGTACTCCGACTCTACCATCCTATCTCTTGACTCACTCTTTTGTACATGGTGTCCAGATTGAGTCGATGCTTATCAAGGACCTGGCTTTCACAAAGGAACTGCAAGAATCCTTGTCAGCCGCCGCACAAGCGAAACGCGTTGGCAATGCCAAGGTTATCAGCGCACGCGCCGAAGTCAACTCGGCCAAGCTGATGCGGGAGGCCGCTGAACATCTCAGCACACCTGCGGCCATGCAGATCCGATACCTTGAGACGATGAATACGCTGGCCAAGGCTCAAAATACGCGTGTCATATTCCTTCCCTCCGATAAGTCCACAAACGCCGCCGACACCAACAATATGTCCACTCCATTTGGACCTGTGCAGGTTGCAGGCTATCAAGCCCTCACCCAGCAGTAAACTCTAGCTATTGTAGTAAAGAAAAAAAATTTATTATAAGATGTCCTATACTTGTACCAATATATATGCTGTAACTAGCCTAAGAGTCCTTTGTTCTGAAATCAGTTCTTGACAATGAACACCTGAGCGGCCGGAGCCTCATCGTCGATACGCGCTCATGACCTGTTGGCCACCGCCTTACGTGTGCCAAGGCGGTCGAGTAAAACTCCAGCTTTTTTTTTTTTTTTTTTTTTTTTTTTTTTTGGAGTCGTATCCTGCTTTCTCTCCATACCGTATTCGCTGCGTGCGATATCGTATGGCTGGAACGACAACCTTCTTGATTTTGTTGTCATGGCAAACACGCTGCAACAGCCATCTTTTATTGCTGAAACGGCGAGCGGCTGGTAGGCGCACTGGAAATGTGAACTTGTGAAAATTCGTCAAATGTTTTCGTAGATTTTGCGGGGTGCTGAATTCATGACACAGGACTCCACATAGAAGCAGCAGTTGACCAGCAGAATAGGGTGTTGGTCGTTGAATGAACCCGAAAAGTCAATCTCCAACCTATTCGCATCCAGTTTTTCCGAGTTGCAGGATATCGTAACGCGCTGCGCGGGTTTGGCCGGTTTTTGTTGGGAAACCGGTCCACTCTGTACACGGACCACAAGGCTCTGCTTTACTTGCGGACGCACCCCATCGTGAACCCTTTGAGGGTACAACGGCTCGACGTCATTTGCGAGTACGCTTTCAAGAATGCGCATCTACCGAGTGTTGATAGCGTTCTGCCTGACTCGTTGTCGCGTCTATTTCGTCCGGAAGGAGGGCTGGAAGGGGGAATAACGGCACAACATCAACAAACTACAGCAATCCAGTCACACAGGTGCCGCCTGATACAATTCGCTCTCGACTTTCGAATTCCGGATAACCAGTGCCCTTTCCAGTTTCACGTCTTCAACACCACAAACCAGTCGACTACATTACACCGCCCAAATGAGGAACGTACTGAGCTTCTACGCCTTGCACATCTCAAGGGTCATTTTGGTGCTGATGCCATGGCTCAGGTGCTACACAGTGGTGGAACGCGGCGGACCAACATTCGTCGCGACGCGCAACACATAGTCGGTCCTTGCCTACCGTGCCAAAAAAACAACATTAATGAACCCGGCTATCATCCAGTGCGTCATGCTACAGACAGCGCACCCGCAAACCACAGGGCCATCGACCTTGGTGAGCTCCCAACGTCCGAGACCGGCGGGTCCATTTATATACTGGTCATTTCCTGACGAAATGAAGCCATTCATCCCGCACAACAATTGGCTTTCTACTAGTCAGTTCAACAAAACTCGGCACAGAATCAAAGGATTGCCAATGCCTGTCAGTATAGCTGGCAACTTGCTTGCGACGATCGACGGCCTTCTTACCAACACCATCAACAGGCAGGGTGCCGTGAAGGCAATTGGATCTTTTTCTCTCTCGAGAAACGAGTCGAAATATGCCAAGGCGTTGTGCTCGTTGATTCGAAAACTTCCGTCCCTGCCAATCGAGGAAGAGGTCAACGAATTCGAGCTGTGCTCGAGATTCATCGATCCGTTCCTTTCTGGTCTCTTCGATGATTCCGATGCCGGCGTCTACTTGCGCTGGACCAACGAGGTGACCCCGGAAGCGAAAACATTTGGACATCTCGAGAGCCTGCGCCTTGATCTGTGCATCACAAAGACGTATGGCGCCCACTGGAATTCAACCTTCGCATACGGCGAAGCGAAGGCTGCCGCGCAAGCGGAGGACTATCATGTGGTGTGTTGTGATTTGTTAAAAATCGCAGCATTCTGCAAAAATGCGCTTGACAGGCAAAATTCTGACGGCGTTCTTGGAATACAGATTGTTGGCCGGACCATCACATTTTACGTTCTACTTCTGCCTGCAAGGCCCTTGTATACCATGCTCCAATTGGCCGAGGTCAAGCTGCCGGATAGTCTTCAAGGCCTGCTCTCGTTGGTGACTGAACTTCCGTGCGTTATGAGCATTCTTTTACTGAAGCGGACAAGATGAATAAGTGGGACCGGTTCCCTGACGATATGCCTGTCCGACACCCGCAACGCCGTTGGAATAAATGGCAAAAGGCCTTGGCGGAAAATCGAAGACGGTAAGAAAGGAACAGAGGCAGAAATACACGACGGAAAGGTATATAGCCAACCCGGACATTTTCATTATTTTTCTATTACCTTGGTTTCTACTTGTCAAAGACCTACCGGGAAGACACCACAAATTACATTGCACCGCACGTGTCAAAGAAGTAGAATTGATGATTGTGCACCCACAAAGGGTATCAAACACATTCTTGATTTGTGAATCGCTACATCAATTTCATTGTTCTAAAAACTCTACTCGTTATCCATCCCTTTCTCGTCTTGTCTCTCTGCTTTAATTTTTTTTTTTTTTTTTTTTGTGGTTGATGATGATCTTACGTCGCGGATTTCTATATTTGGCATTGAAACATTTGAGCGGCATGACGACATCTCGCCGAAATGACCCAGGAAAACAAAAGCAAACACGGTCGACACCTCTTCTCTCCATTTAATTTTACTTTTTCTGTAACATGTTTAAACGCATGATTTTGAAGCGACTCCATCTGCAGGAGAAAGCAGAGTCCATGCGCCCGCGCGGCACAGCACGCCAGACCTCCATCGAGAAACGCTACGCGTATCTGCAGAACACGACCCCGAAAAAACAAATGTCAGAAAAGAAACGTACAAAGCTGCTACACAGGATCGAAAAGATTGCAAACTGGCTTGATAACGCCGTGCCTCACTCGCCTATCCCGCTTGGTTTGGATTCGCTATTGGTAGGATGCGTCGAGACGCGCTAACATTGTTGACCTGATTCATTTCTGCTTTGCTCATACGCACGTTACGAAAACAGAGCTTCATACCCTTCTTTGGTGGTTTTATCGGTGCTCTCTTTACGGCCTACCAAGGTATGTGTACAGAATGACTGATGATGGAAATGATGGAAACCGAGTGAACGTGCACGCACTCAATGAACAAATCCCAACGCCCAGTTTACCTCTCCACCCTATTTGGCATCCCGCTCTGGCTCTTGGCTCGTATGCTGGTCAACCTCACCCTTGGTAATTCCGACGAGGCATACAGTTGTGGGTGCTAACCAGTTACCCATAGACTTGATTATCGGATCCATCCCTGTGGTCGGTGCGTTTGCCGATATGTTCTATAAGGCCAATCTGTGGAACTACGAAGCTCTTGTAGACTGGTTAGACCAAGACACGGCAACAACCGGCCCAGATGCAGGGTCAAGTGAGCAAGCCTCCTCAAGTACTGTTCATGGTACAGCGACGGTTGGACGCGAGTTGACGTGGACTGAGATTTTCCGGGATGCTACCCACATGTACACGGCTGTACTTTCCTTTATCCCATTCACCAATTTTGATTCTGAAGGCCACAAAAAGCAATCATAGGGATACAAAGAGTAAAGGAAAAGAAGGGAAACAGAAATGACAAGGCAAAGAAATAAAATAGATTTGGGGAAATGTTGCTTTTCTAGATCTTGGCATCGTTCTGCACCAAAGGAACCACCACCTTGCCCTTGTTCTTGCCCGTATGAAGGTACTCAACACCCTTCGCCACCTGGTCAATGCCGCGAAGGCCGCCATTGTCTAGCTGCACAATCAGCTTGCCCTGGGTCAGGTACTGAACCATCTTCTCCATATGCGACTGGTACAAGTTGCTGAACAGCGGCAGGAAAAAGCCAGCGACCGTGCGCGACTTGGCAAGCAGCTGAATGGTGTCAACCTTATCGCCCTGCATGCCCTTTTCGGCGGCATAAGTGGCCACCATGCCGATGACAATCAGACGACCCTTGGGGGCCAGGCTACATACAATAGAGGATGAGAAAACTCGCTTCTACTAGGTGTCATTCTTACCTCTTCAGGCACACGTCAAAGAAATGACCACCCACGCTCTCAAACACAATATCAACGCCTTGGGGGTATTCTTTGCGGAGCACAGTCTTGAAGTCCTCCTTCTTGTAGTTGATGACACGGTCGCAGCCCATTTTCTGAAGAATAGACGTAAATATCTGATGTGCCGACTGTTATTAGGAATGCATACCTTGAGCATGGCGACCTTGTCGTCGCTCGAGCAAGTACCAATGACGTGGTTACCGGCGATCTTGGCGAGTTGAACGGCAATTTGACCAGCACCGCCAGCGGCTATAATGAGAGTGTGAGATTGCTTTACAGAGGAAAGGACGCGCGCGGATGGGAAGCATACCAGCTGTGACAAGGACGGTCTCTCCCTTGGTCATGCGACCGGTTTCCTCCAAAGCAATGGAAGCTGTCAAGCCGGAGGTCAAGAGACCAAGAAGTTCAGGGCGTGCACTCTAAAAGTGACAATTAGTTATGATGAGACTCTATTGATGACTCGCAGGTGTACCGGCACAGGGATGGCAGCTTTGAGCGAGGTAGAGAGGTACTCAGCAAAGGCGCCGTATTGACTTTGTAGATAGAGTTAGAATACCATGCGTGTACGGACCGTGTGCTTCTTAGAATGGCTTACGTGACCAGAAGGTAGGTGCCAACTTTCTCCTTGGGAACATTGGAGCCAACCTCGACGATTTGACCCAGTGCTTCGAAACCCACATCAAAAGGCCTAGAAATGAAATAGCTGAGCTATCTTTTGATCGAATACATTCGACTGTGCATGGACATACGGCTTGATACCGGGCACATATTTGCCATTGGTGAAGTTGATGTCAGAAGCATTGATGCCGACCTGGAGGCACTTGACAATGACGTGGTTGGGCTTCAGATTCTGAGAGAGCTCGGCATAGTTCACCTGGACCACGCGGGTCACTCGGGAAAAGTCGTTGCCAATCTCGACGGCTTGGAGTTTACGGAACGTGGTAGGGGTTGCGCTGCGATTATATGGAGACGATTAGAGGCTGGTGATTGGTGTATGTGTCTGTCTTGATCGTACCTCATGGCGGGAAGAAATGGGATGGATTGCTTTGATGGGTATGTGCGTTGTGTTACTATTTATGCGGACCAAAAATTAAAGCTTTGTAAGCAGGAAGACCGCGTGCAACCGACTCAAATTCTATTACTTAGGCAAAATACGACTCCATGTATGCATGTTCGCGCTGTACATCTTTCGTCATGCGAAAAATGAGCAGAGTGAGTGCCAGCGTCGGTGTATGTCTAAATGTGCAGTCAATGTATATGGTCTTCTAAGTCGTCCTCAGATTATTGTCGCACATTGGTATATAAATTAAGCTCCAACCATTTCTTCTATGTCAACGTACTGACGCCACTTATAAGCAAGTATTATATCATCAAGGATTCATATCCTACAACTTTTAGCAAAATGTGAGCTTTTTGTGCAGAAAAAAGAGCTAATGCAGATATATGTATATTGTATATATATCATCATAGGAGATATTGTCACGTTTCCATACGAGTGAAGATCAAGTTCATAGCCTTTGATATGCACAAATGGTTTGGTTGGTCCCAATATCATTACCGGATGGACTTTACTCGTACTGATTATGTTTCCAGCGCATTTATATATATATCTATATATATATATATGATACGTGCTTTCTCCATGAATAGGCACTTATTGAAGCGTACGTGTAAATTCTCGCCCTGTGTTATATGATTTACTGACAAAGACCGCGCAGAATCATGTGCAAAAGTGACACCGAATTACCTGGAAAAGGCTATTTTTATTGCGCTTTAGGTCATCCCAAATTCCCCGCACAGAGGCTCCCCACGTTTTCTTCATGACCGATCAACCTGATTTGAAGGAATTGGCAAAGACTTTGTCTGATAGTTACTCGGCCGTTCTTCAGTATGCAACCCTAACTGACGATAAAGTAAAGAGACATACCCTTAAGGAAGAACAACATTCGACTCATGTTGTCTGTTTTAGCTCGAGAGCCATCTGTCACAGCTGGCCAAGTACAGCGACCATTTGCCACTGACGTGGTTCACGCCTGCACTCCTGGATGCTTTGGCTGTACTGAGAGACAAACTCAAGACGCAAACGAGCCTGGAGGCGATCTACAGCCTGTGGACCGTATGGATTCGGCGCCTTTCTGGAGCACCCGACGTAACCCAGCAGCAGGGCCCTCGTATTGCGCGCGTTCTTGAATTGATGCAGCACACCCTTCTTGACAAGGATGCCTTGCCTTCATTACAACAATCGGCTTGGGTTGCTCTCGTAGCCCTGGTGGGTCGTGCTCCAAACGAGTTTGCAGACGCTCAAATCGCCTCCTCCATGACCTCTATCCTGAAAGCCGGTCCTCCCAATCACTTGATCGAAACCATCGATGCCGGCGTCGCACACTATTTGGCTGAATCTACACTACTCAACTCTCTGGAACTCGACGACTGCGAAGCACTTCTGTCTGCTTATATTCATCTCGATCGCCCTGGGGTTATGGGTGTCCAGGCCATCATGACCGTGGTGCAACATGCAGTCGATATGAGATCCCAGCAAAAGTCGCAGAGCAAGGTCAATGCGGATTTGGAACTTCTGATGCAGCTCGTCGATTCCCTCGTCAAAAAAGAGACACATGGCGTGAGATCGCAGATTCCTCAGGTCGCCGTCCTGGCTGGTTTCGTGTAAGTGGCTGATTGAAGATGAAGCATCTGCTCGCTCTGACGCGTTATCATGTAGCCGTATGATGCAGTTCACTCGAGGTCAAAAGACGAAGAAGACGCGTGCGCTGCAAGAGCAAGCAGAACTCTTGCTGATCCACCACATGAACGAGCTAGTCGAGTCTCTCTATGCACCCGAGAACGCGCACATTTTGGTAGAGTACCAAGGTATATATTATGAGGGCATCGTGCTTCGAAGAGGTTAGCTGACTCGTCAAAAGATGCGGCGGTGTATATGGCCGGACAGTGTGTTCCGAACTTGCATGACCAGGCACTGAAAGAGATGAACTACAAGGTTAGTTGAGCCTATCGACTACGCTGCTTCTCTAACGAGCAATATAGGCGACGTTGCGTATTCTTATGTCGTCTCTTCTTACCAGTCCTCACATATGGCGCAGAGGTCAACTTATATATACCCTGAAGAATACTTCCGAAGCAGTGCAGAATCTCAACACTCTTGTCAACGGTCCTCTTTACAAAGACATTGGCCGCATTTCACGGGCCGCTGCTACTGTCATTGTTGCCGCATTCAAGAATGCTGGTGACCAAGAAGCAACTCACACTCTATTACGCGCAACATTGGATAGGTATGTTATTGTGTAAACAGGTCGCTTCCATGATCTAATTAGGTTGCTAGACTGGTTGGCTTCTCATACAATATCTTTGTTGATTGGGATCAATATCTGCAAAAGAATCCCGAGTCTGCCATGAATTCTGGTGAGTATAAACCGGGTTTCAAATTAGTCTTTGCTAACAAGCCCGATAGAACAAAAGAAGGTCTTCAAAGAGGTGGAAAATGTCATGTGGTCTATTTTTAAGACCATGATTTTTGCCTTTACAGCTATACTCAAGGCAGTGGCTTTTGACATCCCTGATGGAGAGGGCTTGGAGAAGATTAAAGGAGCAGGTACATGTTTCTTTAGAAAATTATAACGTCGCTTATCACGTATTCCATAGCCCAAGATATCATTACTGTCTTTGCCAACTTCCAGTTCATCACAGATCGACTTGGTTCTGGAACAGGTTTCCAAGCTTATCAGGACACACTCACTAACGCGGTGGCCTATTTAATGCAAGAAGATCATCATTGCGAGCTCAACCACCTTCTATCCACCGCTTATCGCGAATATGGTATGCACACCCATAAAGCCTGCGATGCCATGCTAAAATGGAACTCTTTTAGCCGCACCCAAGTATACGACTGACTCCACACCCACCGTAACCTTGCTGACGCCTGTCCAGCAATCCCGTCTTGTGTTTTTCACCAACCTCATTGAGCAAGTCATGGGCTCGATTGATGACAAAGTGCTGGATAGGGATATTTTACCTGTAATCTATCCCGTGCTCAAGTGGAAGGAGCCTGCCAACAAGGATCTGTATGAGAGCGCCCATGCGGCGGTGCTCGCTGTCTTCTCTGCCCAGAAGCCAGTTGCACGTGAAGTGGCAGGCGTCTATGCCCAGATCATAATTGACGTAAGTGGTGCTCCAATGTGATAGTTACAAGGATGCTAAATAGTAGTTTCTATAAACTACAGAGCTTTCCCAAGCCCATGATCTTGCAGCAGCTGCGATTTGCATACGTCTCCATGGTCCAGTCTATCTGTCAGATGGATGATGCGCTTTCATACGTTGCTTGCGGCTTGCTTCTTGAGAAGATCCGATCCCTCTCGGATGACAAAGACCTAGCGCTTCAGTCGCAGTACTTGACAGCCTACATTGATCTACTCAAGCCCATGTCACTCGGTCCCTTCTTTGGCCAAATGCTTGGGGAGGTAGAGAAATTGGTGCTGCAGCAACCGACGGCCACCATGCAGGAGGCGACTTTAAAGATCTTGTTTGAGACGATCAGCGGGTCTGGCATTTCAGACATGCGGCGCGTCGAGGCTGTAGGATGGTTTTTGGAATTGAAGAAGAAGGTTGCCGAGAAGCACAAGTCTACCTCAACTGCGAAAGATAGCCAGCAGCAAGAGTCCTCCTCGCGTGCGTAATAGAGCTTATACTGTACATATATAATGATTTGTTCCAGAGATAATAAACAGTTCTGGCTGTAGCCATAACAAATGGCGCATGGTATTGGACATGCCTACTGGTGGTACTAGGGCGCTTTCATCTAACGTGTTTCAGGCTAACGTTAATAATATATCATGTTGGTGTTTAATATGCGGTGCGCTCTGTCATCAAAAATTTGACGCTGCCGCTTCTAAAGCAGGGTAATCTCTGCAACCCTTAATTACTCTCAGTGTATATCACTTTGGCTCCCACTGCTTTCACACTGGCGGGTCAAGTAAATCAATCAAGCGTCCATGATTTGTCGAGAAACTACACTTTCACGGCGATGGGACATATATATGTGCTCTCTGAGCCATTAGTCTATCAATATATTGAACACAACCTTCATGGAGACCCCAGTACGCTGTGACGAGAAATGGGTGGATGCTTATAGGAATATAATTTTATTTCAGACCTATTCAATATTGCGAATTATGATCTGTGCGTCATGGCTTCCCGGCTCGCTAACCGATAGCGAATCGGCAGTTCCAGCTTGCCTTGTGAGTTTTTGTGGATCATTGCCGTAGAGTGTGCGTAGGTCAGGACGCGCGGAAACTCGAAACGCCAAGCTCTCCATGACCATGTCATGCTTCTTTTGCATCTTATTGATAGCTTGTATGGATCGCGCGAGCAGCATCTGCATCATAAATCAACACTCGTGAGTATAAACGTACTACGTTTGTCCTTTTGTGTAGCCATACCTTGAGGGCCTACAACTGATTGAGCGCGTTCAGGAGCGCACCACGCTCCCGCACTTCCACCGGCACCTTGATAGAAATAATGCGCTCCATAATTTGTATGCCGTTAGCGTTCGGCATAGAGAACGACCGGACGTGCAGCTTTTGACCTAAACAATACAATTCAGATTATGTGCAATGAAATAAATGGGATACCAACCTCTTACGTCGACAAAATAGACGCAGACTTCGTGCGCCGACAGTGCGCCGTAGTAGTATGCTTTATATATCGCACGCAATATCA
This sequence comes from Syncephalastrum monosporum B8922, assembly GCA_000697355.1. Lineage (NCBI taxonomy): Eukaryota > Fungi > Mucoromycota > Mucoromycetes > Mucorales > Syncephalastraceae > Syncephalastrum > Syncephalastrum monosporum. The sequence goes on from JNEN01001262.1 coordinate 530,091, forward strand.
TTCGTGCCCCAAAAGCCGCCTTAACATGGTCAAATGCATGGTGCGGTTTCTGATCGTTGTTGTATTCACCAGAGGTCTCTAGCAGCAGAAGCTCCAAACCACTCTGGACATTGAGGATCCCATCTGCCTTATATGGAACACAGTCACCCTGCGCGTTGCTCTTGACGGCTTAAATTATAGGTTCACCTGGAATGAACTGGATACCGGCGACGGCGCTACTTACTGCATGTAGTAATGGCCAGACAACGTGATAGTTATAAGCAGTTTTTGAGGTACTCACAAGCTGCGAATTCCCGAAAACAAATGCAGGGCTGCAAACAGATCGCAATCAATATGTGAGATACAGTAAAAGAAATCAAGTGCGCCTTGGTACTTACAATTGAAACAATATCTCCACGGAAAAATGTTCGCATGCTTGGTGTAGTGATGAGGACAACCTTTACGGTGGCTTCAATCATAGCGTCGAAGCTTCTATTGGCAGCGATCATTCCCGTTATTTCCGTGTGATTTTAGGTTTCGAATCGCAGACAAACCTCTGCGCGTCATACCGGCTGGGGCCAGCATTTGTAATACGTATCCTGGAAAGGCTCTTTAGCGGCACGGAGTAAGCCTCCATCATATATTGAGTCATGGTAGAATCGTAATTGTCGATACACTTTCGGCCATGGTTTTCGAAGCTGTCGGCGTATACGTCCATAGCTGGTCCGTACGGGGCAACGCCTCTAACCTGATCGGTGTCTTCACCAGCGAAGGTCTTGTGAAATACCTCTGGTACTACGGACTCGGGAAGGCGGACATGCGCATCCCTGTACCGTTGCGCATAGCGCAAGTGCTCATTGAATGTCACAGCAGTGGCGGCGGATGGACATGGTTTTCTGTGCCATACAAACGAAAAATAGAAGCAACTCTTTGTACAAGTGACGAATTTGAAGAGTAAAGAATGGATAAAAGGCACTGGAGATATTCTGTATTCTATGGTTTTAGCCTAACTTTGAGTCTGGACCCCAATAGATAAAGTCAGTGATTGTTTGATAAAGCTGATGTAGCTGGTTCTGATTCTTCTTTTTCGTTGCTCTTTTGATTTTGAAATGCATACACCTTTTCCAACATATCTCTTTTCCACCGTACACACAAACGGTCCCAGTGTTAGCAAGTAGAGCGGAGGTGCTGTGAGTTAGGCAGTAGGTCCCAAAGATCTGTAGTTAAGAATTTACTAGTTGGGTGGAACATCAACGGTAGGAATCTATAACAGCAGCACTGGCCCCTTACCACTTACTTTATGTATTGCATATGCAGCAACACCTCCCTGAGGGCGTGCTAAGCCGAGCCAAAAGCAACCAAGCTTCAGCTCAAAGAGCTGTACCAAGATGCGTTTGTAGCACTGTGCTCGCCCATTCTATAAGCAAGAAGAGTTTTTTTTTTCACCTTTTAATATTTTTGACTGTATGGAATTGTATTGAGGAATCGATTGGGCTTTTTTTTTTTCTTAAGAAGCATAGACACAGGATGATATTCGACAGTTTATTTACAAGGGGGTAAGGTGGCAGCTTTTGACGGCTTCGTCATTGCTTTGGCAGCCGAGCGCTGCTGGCGACGGCGATCACGGAATAGCACACGGCGACGTTCGACTTCGGCGTCGCTCAGATCAGCTCCTACGCCCGAGCGAGAAAAGACTTTCTATAAAAAGTCATACAAAAAAAAGGGGGAGGGGAGGGTCAGCCATCAGGGGCTCACAGGAGGATGAGTGTGTTTTCTATTTGCTTTGTACCTTCATAAAGCGGTGACAGTCGATCAAATGCCGTGGTCGGTTTTGCAGGACGGGGAATATCTCGATCGGGTCATCCAGTGCCCAGATCTCTCGCTCGTTCAATTTAATGATGGTGAGGGCTGTACGAAAGAGGACTTTGCTCCCCTCACTATAGAAAATGAAGTGCATATTAGCTTGCATTGCTCTGTGCATACGCAATATCGCTCTACTTGCATGAAGAAAGAATCCCAAATTCGAAGGACAGTCTGTAAAGAATAAATGAATATAACGTGTGTGAGCGAAAGCAGTTAAAAGAACAAATCGATCACGGATTACCTCGACGGGTAGAATGTTAATAAAGAGGGTTAAAAACCAATGGCTTGTGACGAGCGTTACGCAGGGCAGGCCATCCGACTCGACACAGTCCCAGAAACCCTTCCCAGAACTGATCTTGCGCCAAACACCGGGTAAATGTTCGTAGACCATCATCATGAGTACCATCTGGTCGATATGCGCACCCTCCATGGTGACATCGTACATATTGGAAGGAAAGTAGTCGTGTACAGTAGTGATCAGCATCCAAAACGCCGATTCCTCGTCCTTGACAAACAACAAAAAGAAGCCGGCCAAGTAATTCAAGGATTGACAGTAGCCGATCTGCGGCGCGTATAAGCTAAAGGCGAGAAGGATACGTCGTAATGCCTGCATGTTCTCCGGCAAGGCCCCTGGGTCATCCGCATGGTTGTTGTTGCTGTCATAGTGTAGGCTGAAATGCTCATTATCGGGAAAAGTCCGGTGCAGATCACGGTGGATGATCTCAGCATACTCGTTGTGCTCTTCGCCCATCGCTTCGGCTGTCCTGACCAAAGAGGGATACAAGCCAGCGTTCAACTCCATTTTGGCGCTAGCGCCGCTGTAATGCATCCACGCACGCGCACGTAAGCTAGGAGGAATACCCTTGCGTACGTAGCGTATCACTATTGAAAGATGCAAGAAGTAAAAAAGCAATTGAAAACAGGTGAGTATGTTATTTTGAGCGTCCCTTTTTTTTTGCTGATACACACGTCTGGGACACACCGGTGGGAGTTCGTTGTTATGTTCAGCCAGGAGCTTGTCCCATTTCTGCTGCTGGCGTGCTTGGACGGATTGGTATTGGCGCTCGAAGCGCAGCTGCTCCTTCAGATTCACCCACTGCGTTGGTCGTTTGAAGCCGTATGCGTCCCGCCTACATATATAAAAGTAATCATGGAAGGTTAGATATATGCATGCATGCGCGATACTGCAGTGCGTAAGGGCTGTGCCTTGACTAGATCGAGCACTTACGCATCGGTTTCCTTTGGGCTGGCAGGCTCGTCTCCTTCAGTGGTTTTTCCCACCTCCTCTTGCTTTTCTTGGTGAATTGGGACGTCGTGTTCCTGAGGATGCGAGTTCTCCTTGGTGAACAGCGGCTTACTCCGCCGGGGCGACAAGGACGACGGCGGAGTCGAGGGGCAACAGACATCTTCCTCGTCTTCACCGCAGCAGCTGCTATCATCGTCGTCGCTTTCGCTCTCGCTTTCATACAGATCGTCTTCGTCGTCATCCTCTTTGGGTAAGCTCAGTGTGGTGGACTCGCTGAAACCCGAATCGTAGTAAGGCGATGCTGCTGCGGGTGACGAAGAGTCCTTTTTATGTCCTCGTTCTGGCATCGCCAGCAACGGACTCCGACCCGGCGACCGAGGTGAAGCCGGTGAGCTTTTGGACGCCGTCAAAGTCAGCAGTGGTGGTGGTGGGTGCACAGTCAAGTAATCGCACTGTCGCCGTGCTGTCAGGGATAATTCCTGTGGTTGTGGCTGTTGCGGTCGAGATGAAAGTGAGGCTGTTTTGTTGTGTGTCATGGCTGTTCGTTCGTGGTTGTGACAGAAACAGAAGAGAATAGAAAAAAGAAATGATGGAAATGAAAAAGAAAGGGAAAGGGAAAGGAAAGGGTTAAGCGAAAAAGGGGTGGTAAAAGGAAGGGCGACAAGGAATAAAAGAAGAAAAAAGAAGAGAGACGAGAGCAAAGCAAGGATGCAGTTCAATTTATATACTGTACGTATGTGCGTATGTGCGTGTAGTGTCCTTTTGTTCTTGTGGTGTTATTTTTGGCAGGGAGTAAAAGAAGTTTTCCCTGTACCACACGACGCCCAAACGGCCGCACGCACGCATGAACGGATCGGCTCTGCACTGAAATAGCCTTTTACTGTGTTTGGTTAATGAATCTTTTCAAGCGATAGCTCTTCTAAATCATCGATCTCGAGTAATTAACATCAAAGCTTGTGTCCGGAAAACACCGTCATCCTAGAAACAAGGATCTCGGAGCCAAGGCACGCGCCTGCGCAAAAGGGTTCTTGATTAAAAAAAAAAAAAAAGGGCAGAAGCCCGCTCTTTCGAACGTTTTCGACGGTTAGGCCGTGCTCGGCCTCTGTACTACCGCGGAAACGGACAATGAGGCATGCTGACTACCACAATATCTAGAATTGGGATTGTTTACGATATTTTTTCATTCTCTTTTGTCATGCCCAAGCAGGTAAACACGAGAAAGAAACGGATACCGGTATGGCGTTGGTGTCCCCCTCATCCGTATACGACAGGTAATAAAAATACGTAGTGGCAATATCAAGACTAGGGTCCGACGCGTGGAAGTTCATCACTTCGTGTAGCCCGACAAGGCGAAGAAATACGGAGTTTGCTGTTACTGGATTGCAAGGAGGAATCAAAGAAAGAAGGAGAGTACACGCCTTTACGACTTTATTACATCATGGTCTGGAAGCCACCTGCTCTTATATTTCTGGGGCGTGTATATCTTTCCCTGCTTGCTATGACAAGAGTATGCTGAAAATAATCAGGGCTGTGCTGACATGGAGTAGATATTACTACTTAGATGGTCTGAGCGAGCGCACTTTTTTTTTCTCCCCTTCATCAGAAATAAAATCACCGGCTTGGCAAACATCTTTTTTTTTTTTTCTCTTGTGCGAGTACAGACTGTTCCACGCTAGTATGCCGAAAGGCTCGCGGACGACGATGCACAGACATTGCTCTATTATCCTTTCGTTTCATTTTTCTACAGATACCGCTACTTGTTAAGATTACACACTTACCGGAAACATACGCTGGGAGTGCGCCTTACTTGCCTGTCTGACAAATCTAATAATGAAAATTACCATCCCTGTCTGTTGGCTGTAATGATCCTTTGTTGTTTACACATAATGAATATGCAGACGGGGTTCTAGCCCCCCGAAGTTTAAGCTTTACGGTGAGTTGAAAGAAAAAGGATGCTTCCACTTATGGCTGCGGGATGGCATGGACGGGATAAAGTTGTATGCTCAGCGCGCGCGTGGTGTTGTGCTCTACGAGGAGCGGAAGCGAACGGAGAAGGTAGCACGCTCATACATTCTAGGCGGTCATGTGCAACCGACCACTAGGCGGCGTGTAACCATGGCAATTACTGTCTAGAGGAAAAAAAATCATCCCAACTTACTTGCAAAAAGCTACAGTGCCGTAAAAGATTACTTTTTTACAACTTTAGTATGTCCCATGCATGCAGATATGAATTCCCTCTTTTTGATCTTGGCGCCCTCAGTCTGTCTTACTCCTTTTCCCCTGAAATAGTGGATCCACCGGTTGTATATGCACTCCATGCAGATTTGGCATGCATCTCCAGCAACCCAGAACAACTTGATTTCATTTAACAACTGCTGTCCATGCAAAATGCAGTTCTGCGCGCTAGACGTGATTTACCCATAAAGGCACGAAATAGGTGCCTATCCGCCTCCTCACTCATTATCCCCTCATCCATCTGCAGCGCGTCTGTTCCAAGAAGTCTAATGATTTATTACAGATGAAGGATTGGTATGAGCAAAGAAAGAAACAAATCAAACAAAAAAAAAAAAAGGAACTACAGAGATATATAGATATATATACATGGGATCCCAGATCCCTCTAGATCAAAGCACATCACGCGTTCCGTGCTTCACCGTCTGACTGTCGCCGACGCTCCTCCTTGCGGTGGGCGAGCTTGGCCAGTTTCTTTGCGACTCTGCGAGACGGAGGCAGCGGCTTCTCGAGCTGGTCAAAGAACGTGTCTGCGTCCTGCACATCGTCGAGGGTCATGCGCCCAAATTTGCCCTGCCGAAATTGCTTCAAAAGGAACTTGCTCGCCTGGTTATGGTCGAGCTCACCGCCCTTGAGGATGGCGCCGATGCGGCGTGCTACGGCGTCGAGGAGGACATGGACGTCGTTGGTGGGTGCATCCAGACGGAAGCGTTCGGTATAGTCAAACAAATGGCGCCGGTTGAGCTCAAACAGGAGGTAGTCGACCAGCGTCGTCTCGCCCGCGAGATTGTCCCGGATACCGCCCGTCAGAGCGACGCGGACACTCTGAACAGGGTCGCCAATATGAGGCATCATGACGCCCGGGGTATCAATGAGGTAGACCGCGGGGTGTTCGAGCACCTTGACGGTGTTGGCCACGGTGCGGGTGATGCCCGGCTGAGCACCCGTGGCAGCTGCCTTGCCGCGGCCCACGCCAACGTGCCGCAGCTGGTTGATCAGCGACGACTTGCCTACGTTTGGCATGCCAACCACCATGAGCGTCACGTGAGGAATAGGATCGGCGAGTGACGCTGCATGACGGAGGATCGACCGGACGTCTTGACCTGTCTGGCAGCTCGTGAATACAGAGGGTGTGCCTTGTCGAGCCAGTGCAGCCTGCACTGGGGCCAGTGTGTCTGGATCGGCCAGATCCTGCTTGTTGTAGACGACCAGACGGGGTTTGCGGCCCACCAGCTTTTCAAAGTTGGGATTCACAGAGGCAAGTGGAATCCGTGCATCGCGTACTTCGACCACAAGATCCACTGAGTTCAGCCGTTCTGAAATCAGCCGCATGCCTTTCAGCATGTGCCCTGGAAACCAATTGATTATACGATCATAGGCAAACGTAGCTCGAGGTACAAAACGGGCAGACATGAAGTGAAAAAAAAAAAGGACAGTATGTGATTTTTTCTTTAGTGTGTGATATGAGAGAGGGATTGACACTGAATTCTTTTTTTTATGTCAAACAGTCTTGCAGCACCTCCACCCGTTGTTTAATTTCTTGCAGTGCCCGTTTCCTAAAAAGATGAGGCATCAACCTGAATTAGCATCTGTCTCAAAAATGTGGAATCTTCCACTTACTTGTCTGTCAGTTGCTGCAACAGCGTTTTTGACTGTGCCGATGTCATGAGCCCGTGTGTGCGTTGCGCTGTGCTCCGTGCAGGAGCCGATTTGGTCCGCTGCAACTGCTCCTTCAACTACAGACAGGCATTGAATACGCGTTCCTGGACCTGCGTGTCACTTGCCTAGCTTACCTTCTCTATACGAGCCACGTAACCGTTCGGTCCCTCGACCTTTTCCTGAAGCTCATTCATCCGCTCCACCCACTTCTTTTCATCCTCTGACAGCTCAGGCTGGTGGATCTGCATGCTTTTTCGGAGGAAGCTGTCGATACGCAGCGAGATCTTGCCGTGCCGCCGCGCCAATTGCAGGATGCGCTCGTCCTGCTCCTTGACTGCCTTGGCCGATACTGTGTTTTCGAGGGTGCGAGCGAGTTTTGAGGCGGTGTCAATTTGTCGTTCCAGCTCTTGCTCTTGCACGGAGATTCTCTGCTCCAGGGCGGACGCAATACCCAGCAACTTGGTCATTGCCTCCAGCGGCTTCTGGGACGTGCTGACCATGAACCGAAGCGTGTTCTCGTTGATCACGATCGGTTTGTTCCCGCCCAGGTCGGCGGACACGGCGAATTTCAGAGGCGCCGTGTTCAGTGCGTCAGGGACGGTGTAGGCTGCCTTACCCGAGAAGGCTTCGTATTTAAGCGCGGGTCCTTCCGTACGTCGCTTTGCGTGGCTCACGGTGGCTGCGGGCTTGGTGTGTTCGTGTCGCACGTTCAGCTCGGTGGCGATCAGCTTATACGAGCGAGTGAGGGCCAGGAGAGAATAGGTCAGGTAAATGTCGGTGACGATGGCGATGCCAAGCACGGGTTCGGGTTGACTGGATAAGGAACGATCCAGCGGTTAGTTTTATTCCTCTCATGTTCTCCACCCTCCCTTTCTCCGTGGACTTACTTTGCATTGTATGTTTCTGAGCTCACAAGGCACTGTACCTCGCTCTTTTGCTCAGCCATCATCAGCTCGTCCATGGCATCCAGAAACGCTTCCTCGTCAGGTTGGCTGGTGTACAATTTGTCCAGTTTGGCCATCTTCTTGACCAATTCTGCCAGAGACACTTGGTGAACGCCGCTTGCACTGTACACGTAATAAGTTTCAGAATAGAGAGGATCGGCCACAAGGAGAGTGCTAAACGAGTCAGCTTCTGGGAGTTGGATGCGTTCGTACAGCGTCGCTCGTGGCAGTACGTCGGTCATTGCCAGGAAATTGAGTAACTTAAGTCGAGAATAGTGTCAGAGTGCATTCTTTATGCGTTTTCGCTTGAGGCTGTACCTGTCGCTGCCAGTGCGTGGCATCCCGTGGCATCTTCCACTGGGGATCGACGTCGGTCTCCAGAATGTAATTTCGTACCGAGCCGTCCGTAAACGCCAGAATGATGGCCTTGAGAGGATGTGACCGTAAAAAGAGGATATCGGCCACTTGACGGTCGGGGTCAAAGGCTACGCTTTCCTCGCAGCGGAATGGACCCTGGCGTTGCACAGGGAAAGGTATGAGGCCGCCTCGGATGTGGATGGTAGCCATCTCGGTATCAAGTGTCTTTGGGTTCTTTTCGCGGTGGTCCTGGGCTGCCTCGAGGACCTCACTCAACCATTGTGATTGCAGTCGCAAGAGGAAGTAGTAGGCCTCGTCTGTCTCCTCGTGGTTCTCTTCCATTTTCCCGATTAGCCCTTGCGTTTTCGCGTCCACGACAAACATTAATGCATCCAGGTGATTCCAGCGCACCCGACTACCACTGTGTGAGTCCAATAGTCCATGATAATCAGTGTGACATGTTTTACCTCTTGTACGGGATCACTGGGCTTAAGGCGTAGATATGACCGTTTCTCAGGGCATAATAGATATTGAAGGGTTCCCAGCCGCTGTCGTTCTGACTGTTTCCGCCGACTGTAAAAGTCACGACTTCTTCGTCTGAATCGAGTTCGTCTACTAAAGAAATCCCACCACGCTGCGTGGCACTGGAAGCTTTTCGCTGTGTGGGGCATAGATCGAATGTCTGCTCTGGTTCGTCGACGCTTTCGCTCACGTCAAACATTCTATCACAAAATATGAGTACGGAAGCAAAAGAGCAACAGTTAAAAAGTAAGGGTACCTTAGAACGCTGTCCGTAGTGAGAACCAGGATATGGGTACGGGTTTCGCTGAGCGGGTGCCAGAGGGTCTTGAGGATGGTATTCTCGGGGGTGAAACAACGGTTTCCCAGGATCCACGTCTTGCATGGGACGCCGTTCGGTGGGCTTACGAAGCCATGGCGCGGCAGACTGACCACGGCAAGCCGTTGTCTACCAACGACAGCCAGAAGGTTGCCACTCATATTGGGTACCAGTGCTTCGATGTCAAAGTCGATATCAGGTGTATAAAGCGCCTGAATGCATAGGGAGGATCAATACGATACTGCCTCGTATCCAACGCACATGCTCTCTCTTTTCGTTCTTTTTTTCTTTTCTTTCTTTGCAGTTTTACCTTGTACGGCACATCGAGAAGCCAGTTTGAGTCGGACGCGGTTTTGCCAGCGTCTAAAAGCTCGGGAGCGATTTGAATCCAGCAATCCTTCGCAGCGTCTAGATCCAAGACGCGAATGTGAGCACCGACGGCGACCAACAAATCGTTGCCTCGCAAGGCGATCAGACGGGTGTGGCGCTGGCGACCAAAGTCATCGTGAAGGCAATGTGCGCGATCGAAGCGTTGACGGGTGGCAGCCAGCTCGTGGGCGGTGACTTCCAACGTGCGGTGCCGGCCAATGCACTCCAACCAATCATTGGGTAGGACGCTCGCTTCTGATTTCTGTGTGCTGCTCGTCATTCACGGAATCGACAGAATATAGTAACGGAGAGAATGGCAGGTGATAGACTGGAAAAGAAACGAAAATAGGCACACGCACTCACGCACGCACGTACAACAGAAAAAAAAAAAGAGACAAAAGATCGCGTTCTCCGTGTCTCCCGCACAGCAGCAACATTCAGGTTGAAATCCTGCGTGACTTGAAAAATCATCACCGCGTCTCTACGTCTACAGGATACAAAACCCCCTCCTGGTTATTGGAAAAAAAGCAGGTCAATCTTATTTACGGGGTGCGTTATGTCTGTATATAAAGTGGAGTAGATGATATGTAACTACAGGAGGAGTGGGTGTGCCAAGGAGAAAAAAAAACGAAGAGGAGGACTGTAGAAGGGTCTGTATACACGGTGATGCGGTGTTGAGCTATTGAGTTGTGGAGTGCATGATAAAGGAAGCGTGCGTTCATCATGCGATGGTTCAGTGATAAGAAATAGAGTCTAAGCAGGTGAGGATGCAGTCGCAAAAAGGTCGAGGAAGTGGCTAATGGAAAGAGCCACACGCTCAACAAGGAAATAGCCACTGATCGGATCGAAGGAGGCAGGACCCCACGCGGGCTGATCTGGGAAGGCTGGTAATTGGCGCGTGTAGGACGCTGGCAGGGTCGGTCGTGGCGGACACGCGAGCGTCTTTTGGTGTTGTTGGTGTTGTATGGATGAATTGTTGTCATTCGTGTTGCTGGTATTATCCTGAGTGGCGTTCTGGGTGTTGGTATGGCTCCCCAACAAACAGGCATCGACAATACAGCCTTTGGGGTGAATCGTCATTTGCTTATGGGCGGTCTGCCCCCGCCACTCGCTTGCACCGGAGAAGGTACCGGCCCGAGCGGGTGGCAGTTGCTTGCGGATGTCCCACAGCGAGGCCAGCGTCACTTCCCTGCCGCCGTCCCCTTCGACGGTCCCCTTTCTGGGGGCCAAGACGAGTTTACCATGGGAGACGTACGCATCCTTGACCCGAAAGTAGTACTGACAGGACGCGAAGCAGGGGAAGAACCAAATCATGCGGGCGGACAAGTCGAGCGCGGCAAAGTGCAGGCCGAGCCCCGAAGCATTGCCGAAGCGATCGCCAAAGGGAGCCAGCAGCTCATGGCAGTTGGTTGAGATCAAGTCAAGCAGGTGGTCCTGGTGATCGTATGCCCGGCAGTGCTTCTGAGGGTGCACCCTGCGACGCAGCTTGTCGCACAAGGCCTGGTCCACCACCGACGAAGAAAAGACCTCGTACAAGGTAGAAAACGACGATAGCGGTACAAAACTTAGGATGTGCAGCACGACCTCAAGTGGCAGGAGGGCCATGGGCAGGTCAACGGTCCTTGTCATGGATGGGTGCTGAAGGCTCAACCGGATAAAGAAGGCTGTGGAAGAAAAAGAAAGAAGGGAAGATAAGAAGAGCACTGCAGTAGGGTTAGGTTGGACCGGCTCAATATGGCAACCCACTCTTACAAAGCAACTATTTTTCTGGCCCTCGGCAAGGGTCAGCAATATCATTAATACTCATATAATAATTGATGCGCTGGAGCCTTCTCACGCTTGAAACACAATGCGTAGCACGTGCTGCCCCCTTCCCAGATGACACTGTTCTCCACTTTTACCCTCTCTCTATGCCGGCCCGTTCCGGTCCCATCTCCCACCCCAGTATGTGTGCTCCCCTTGCACTCTATCCGTGGGTCTTTGTATTTTTGTATCCTCCATTTTTCACTTTTCATGCCGCTGCCATTGAAATAAAGAAGCGGGGATACGGCCCACTTTGGAAATAAAATTGCTTCTACCCCTCCTTTCCGAGGATGATGCACTGTACCTATCATTCAGTCGGGTGCGCACTCCATACTCATAAGCCATTATGTAAGAGAAAATCATGCTCTCAGGGAATATCAAACGTCAAAGCAAAACGCAGTGATACCATCTACCTGAATATACCAAATTTGGCCATTTTATTTTCTCGTCAGCCCTTTGTGGCCTAAAGGGTGTCTTTATAGGAACGGAGATCCACTTGTGAGCCAAAACCATACATCGAAAAGATACACCACTTTCATTTTGGTGCTTACTTTGGCATTGTGATAGAAAGAAGGCAAAATTGAAACTAATACGGGTCCTAAAATAGGGAAGGACTTGTACCTAACCATGTATGCATGAACGATTGGGAAAAATCAAAGACCAAGCCACCCAAAAGGAATATCGGCCTGCAATTTGAGGGTCCTGTGTGCTTTAACTTTCTTTCGCCATGCCCAAGAGAAAGCACACCGAGGACGGTCAAGACAAGTCGAGCGGCCGCCAGGTCAAGATTGCCTTGGCAGACCCTTCGAAAACGGCAGCCGTACCATGCCTTGGTAATTCTATTCTGAATGGAGTGGTGCCTTCCTGTGTATTGACATGATCGGTCTGATTTCAACAGCCACTTTCCCTGGCACGAAACCGCCGGCGGACACGACCTTCCACGCTTACCGCTCTTACGATGAAACCAAAGATCAGCAGCGCTACGTGCGGGGTGAGACGGAGAAGGTCGAGTTTACGGGCGCCAACTTTGGTGAGCAGGCCGCTTCCAACCTCTACTGCAAGTAAGTCCATAGTCCATGCATACCCTATATCATATAGCATAGCCTATGTATATACATATATATATATATATATATATATATGTATATCCACATCTCCACATCCATATCAATATCCATATCTTGACACGAATGCACTACGACAGATACCTTGTGGGTGTCTACTCCAAGTCAGACCAGACCCTGACCGTGACCCCGGCTCCTCTGATGCGCATGCGACCGCGCGTCAAGGACCAGCGGTCGAGCCGACGCGACCCAGACGCCGCCGAGGCTGCCAAGGCCGACTTCAACAAGGCCAAGTCGGAGCTGGGCATGGCGTTTGGTACGGCCAAGGCACAGCGACAGATCCGCGAGCGCGAGCGCAACGAAGTGGCCGGCACCGAGATTGCCGACGTCGTCGACGATATCCACGCCCAGGTCAAAAAGGTGGCGCAACCCACCCAGGACGAGATCCGCGAGGCCATGCGCGCCGACCTGCCCATCCCCAAGCACAACCCAGACGCCGACTCACCCGACGCCATTTACGACATGGATTCCATCGTCACCGAGTCTGAGCTGCTGACCCTGACCGGCAAGGCCAAGGAGCTCCTCAAGGCCAAGTCTGAGAAGGAAGTCGCCGCCGCCCTGCCGTACAGCTCCTCCCAATTCATCAACACCAAGATCTGGGCCATCGTGAAGGGCGGAGGCAAAAAGGACCGTGACCGTCTGCGTCTTCTCTTGTACATTTCATACCTCATGGCCTACCTCTGCAACGTCAAGGCCAAGAGCCTCAAGGACCGCCGGAAAATCGAGTCCCAGATGGCGAACCCGCCCTTTATCCTCATTGACAAAATGAACGAGCGATATACCGATAAGGACATGTACGTACTCATGACACGCCATTATCCATTGAGATGGCAAGTTTTGCTTATACAAGCCCTTTTTTTTTCTTCAGTCGAACACCTTTTATGCTAGACAAACTCCAGTGCTACCTCATGGTCCTGTGTCTTAGCGTCTCCAACTACACCATCGCCTCTGACCGCATTGCACATGATCTCTCCATTAAAGGAACACAGTACGTTTCTTCCGCTTACATGGCTTTCGCGTCGCTGACCTCACTTGGTTTTATTCATTCTTTTCTTTTTCTTTTACAGAATCCAGAAAATCCTGCAGAATCTGGGCTGCAAATCCCGCAAGTGTACAAAGGACGAAGCAAGCACATGGAATCTCAAAGATAATGCCAAGGTGTTTGCTCTGCAAACCCCTCTGAAGTTGCCAGACGTGAGCCGAAGACGCAGATAATCGCAAATAGACATGTATTCGTATAAAGGAAAAAAAGTGAAAGAAAAGAAAGAGAGGAAGAAAGAAAGGGAAAAGGAGAGGAACGTTGGAGGAGGTGCTTAGGATCGCTTGCGCAACCCCTCTTGGACGGGTTTGCTACTACTGCTACTACTCGAATGATTACTGCTCGCAGCAGGTTCACTCAGAGCAGCTTGGTCCTTGACTTGTTCCTCAGTGCGACGCTCGACGAGTTTTGCGCGGCGACACCAGCGTCGTCGTCGCGTAAACGTATGCATACCGGGCATCCCGCTCATCTGCTGCCAGGCATTGTTTCCGTACTCCCATCCATTCTTGTCGACCCTGCCTTGGAGCTCGCCCGTCATGTCGACCCACCAATCGCCGTCGGCCCACGTCCACGTCTTGCTTGTGGTGAGCCGAGTGGCTGCGTTTCCACCGTCCGGCCGGTATTGCGTGCTGCGACTGGTTTCGGGCAGCTCAAAGCTTTCCTTGGAAGGAATGGGCGCCAGGGTCTTGTCCGTCCATGCGCTACGCTCGCTTGGTATCATGTTCGTGGTCCAATTCATGCCCAACCACCAGCGCTAATAAGAAAAAAGAACGAGAAACAGAGAGAGAAATAGTTGACGTGAGCATACGTTTTCCACACATCCTTCCCCTATTCCTGCCCTCCTCATCCGTCGTTTCCCTTTTGTTACCTGATTCTCATAGACTTCAAACTGGAAAATCATCTCGCTACGAGCAACGTGCGCATCCTTCTCGTCCATGGCATCGTCTTGCAACACCGCGAGAGACTTTTGCTTCTCACGTCGGTATCGGTCCAGGAAACGCGAGAACCAGGTCCGGGCACGTCCTTGTTGCTCCGGCTTGGCGCCAAACAGGGAAGACACAGGAATGAAGCCAGCCGTGATGACCATCGCCACGCCATAGGCCCAGAGCGCGGCCAGCAGATGCATCAAGAGCGTGTTGCGGCGGAGGGTCAGGACCGTGACCTTGAACCACGGGGACGGGGCCACCAGGACAAGAGCGCCCAGAAACGCAATGAGCTGCGCGGGCGTCATGAGAAAGTTGAGCAGGAGCCAGACAGGCCAGACGTAGCCGAGCACGCTCAGGGCAGACGCGACCATCTCGGGGCGTGCGCCGTCGAGCCGCTCGGCGAAGCCAAGCGCCACGCGCCGGCAGCGCTGAATGACGTCGTTGATGGCGTTCAGGTCGCGCAGCGTATCGTCCAGCGATACTTGGTCGTCCTGCTGAAACTTGCGCGACACGAGCAGCTCCTCCTCCTCTTCCTGCTGCTGTGCATGGCGCTGTTGTCGCAGCTTGTCGTCTTCGTAGTAGTCGTCTTCGTTCTGCCGTTCGTGCTCCCGCCGCTGTCGCTCGGCCAGTCGCTGTTGCTCCATCTTTTCGCGTCGGGTCCGGGCCGTGCGCACCTGCAGCCAGTCGCGGCCTAATTTGACCAGCACTGCCGCAGGCAGCGCCATGAGCACGGTGCGGATCCAAAGACAACATCCCACCCAGATCAGCACCGCGAGGACTGATTCGCGTGGTTTGGCCGTATTCCAGGTCACGATCTGCGACACCCGGGCCAGCACGCGAATGGTGGGGCCCAGCATGACAAGGGCTTCGAGAATCGGGGTGGGTATATTGTCGAGCGTATACGCCGTGTAGGGCGAGCTGAACTCGGTGGTCGAAGAAGCGTCCGTGTACAGATGCGCCTTGGCATCGCTTAATCCACTCACGACAGAATCGCTTTCTGCCATGGTGACAATTGAAGTTTGACTCTTTTCAAAAACGGAGAAAAAAAGAAGAGGTCAAAAAACAAAGAAGAAGAAGAAGAAGAAGAAGAGAGAGTTCAAGAAGTTCTTGGGTCAGATTGGGTTGCGCGCGCGCTGTAAAAGATCAATCAAGTGGGTTGCTTATTTTCACGTGTCAAGGATCCTTCATGTGTGTAATTCCCCGCGTAATGTTTTTGTGTTGCTCGGCTGAGGTTGCACGATCATGTCAGAAAACTTCTGCCTAATGCATAATATTTTGTGCACAGACACAGACACAGACACAGAACAACAAACTGAGCCCTACGCGTCTCTCTTTTTTTGTTTTCGTAAGAAAAGAAGTCGAGAAAGTCTACCGAGAAAAGCGGCTTCTTGGGTTTGTCCCCAACGTGTTTATGCGAGTGCGCGTCATGAGATCCATTCGCGTGGGTAATCCGCCGGGCCTCCTTATTGATGACGATGACGCATATTGATGATTGGTATTATTATTAGATACAAGTAGCATTTTAGAATAGCCAGCCGCCGACCATATCACGCAGCTGGTCGCGTTTCCGCTTTGTCGTATGGCTGTCCTCCCCCGCGGAGCCGTGCAAGAGTCCTCCCAGACGCCATTGCTGGCGCCGCGCCGTCTCCAGCAAGCCATGCAGCCCGCCTCCACTCTGTGCCGCTGTGGCCGATTCGCGCTGTTGTTTCTGCTGCTGATGCAACAAATTGAGCTGGAGTTGGGCTGTGCTCGTGGGGTGGGCCTCGTTCAGTTTGCGCCAGACCGACAGCACATCATGCAGGTGCTCGACCGGGGTCAGCGTCATGGCCATCGCGAGCACGTCCAGCCGGCGCGCATAGTCTTGATACGCATCGACTTTGCCCAAGTTATAGCACACCTGCCACGCTGCCTGGTTGATCTCTTCCGTGCGCACTTTCTTGCCGCTCGCCTGGAGCGCGCTCGCTTCCTCGACCGTGGCCCGGCACAGGGTGTAGGATGTGTCATATTCTTCATCGACGAGCGCCGCTGCGGCCAGCATGGCCATGACTCGCACCTTGGCCAGCGCATCGTCCTGGTAGCCCAGCTTCTTGGCGAGCTCAAAGACCCGGTCGGGCTGACGGTAGATACCCCGTTGTGTGTTGACGAGCTTGGAGATCAGTTCCAGCCGATTGGTCGATTGGCGTACTTGGATAGGCATCAACTCAATACCTGGCCTGTCCATCACATGGTATTCAGATATAAGGGTATGTGTTGCCTCGATGAGATCACGTTCTTCATTCACCATGTCCGTCGGCGGCAGAATCTTGAGACTAGAGAAGGACGATGAGTGGAACGAATAAAAAAGACAAAAGAAAAAAAAAGACCAATACTTTGTCATCCACTTACCATTCGAGGGCCAGCTTCAAGTTGCCTGTATACATATTGCCAGATGTGGCATTGTCGAAAAATTCTTGTTCAGCATTGACCACAAGCTCTTCTGCCCGGCCAATGTCAAGCTTCTTGTTACGATTGGGGCCTGTCATCAGGTCTTTGGCCAGGTGGAATCCTATATGAAAGAGAGAGAGAGGATGAGTGTGTGTGATGCGTCCGTTGTAGTATCATACGTACTGCCACATCGCAGAAGCGAGCTAAAGAACGTCTCAAAGATCTCCGCCTGGTCCAGCTCTGCAAAGATCCCTTTTACGCCGTCGTCCTCGCCGCGAAGCTGCATCATGTCATCCAGCAGTTCGCGCCAGTCGTTATCGCTATCAAACTGACGACCGCCTGTCTCGACACCGCCTGCGGCCTGTGAAGCCATGCGGGTGCAGAGCCGCTGTTTGGTTTCCACCGAATGCTCCGTCAGGTACCATTGCATGGGTACACTCGCATGGTAGCGCGACAGTGTTTCTGCCGTGCCGAGATGCACCTGGAGCGTATCCATCATCTGTGTCAGGCCATGCGGGCCTACCGACTGCAAGGCCTTGAAGAGGTCGGCGCACTCACCCGACGCCGGGAAGAGAGGTGCTACTGATGTCGGCTCTCCCTCCGTTTGCTCGCCCGCCTCCCAGGTGTCAAAGATCGGAAGGCATTCAAATATCCGCACAAAGTCGTTCACCGCATCGTCTGCTTTGCTTGCGTAGATGACAGCCAAGGCCATGCGTGCTACGTCCTCGTCGTCTTGGATGATGCGGTCTTCGTGGGGCAGGGTGGGTTTGGAGTTCTCGAGGATAACGGTGCAGGAGGCCA